>OY757930.1:10375032-10547423 GCA_963585895.1 Sepioteuthis lessoniana
CACAAAAGGCAAATAATTCTTGCTCTTGGGGTAATTGTGAGTAGTAATCATACGTCAGAGAAAGTTTTTTTTTTAACAGTTCAATCAATCTGCTAACAACAAAACGGCAATTAACGACATAAAATTCAGGGCCACAAAAAACATCCCTCTCCTTCACTGAGGGTTACCAGCAACTTGTCAGACAACAAATATTTCCTACATCAACTTAAAAATACAACTTCCTGATTTTAAGATTATTCGAGAGATAAATTGCTGCATTGATAACAAAGTAAATGTTTTTTTTTTTCTGAAAACTCATGTTTGACTGTTTCCTTTCATTGTATAAAATCGGTGCTTCCTTTGCAGATCTTTTTAATATCCGCCAACTTTCTTTGAGATTCCTCAACATTACAAAATATTTAAAAATATTACAAAAATTTAAAGTAAAACGATTTGATAAGATATCTAGAAACTATTTTTAAAATTTTTGCATCCTTTAATGGTAGTAAAATTGTTTTTATTTTATTTTGCTAATAAGAAAACATCGTCAATAAATTCTTTTTAGTTACATCTGAAGATGCGGTTTTCGTTAGTACTCAATCCAAAAATAATGTTGGATAATTATGCATGTATAAATACAGAAGTTAATGGGTGTATCTTTCTCTTATATATTCATGAATCAATGTCTACTCTAATTGATGCAGTGTTAAATCTGCTATATCAAATTCAGATTAGAAATAAGGTTGAAAGAAGTAGAAGGCAATATATTTTATATCTGTTTTCTGATCAGTAGTTCTCTGGTCATTTGTAAGATTGTAGTAAACCCACTTTTTTTCTTCCACCTTATCTGTCAATCTTATAAATTTGCTGTTGACTTTTCCATATCTGAATTCATGCTTGTTTGAACATAAATGAGATTCGAATTGAGTACCATGGAACAATTTATGATGTGAAAAAACAATGATTGTTTAGTATAAGTCATTCACAAAACTGATGTGGGAATTAAAATAAACAAATGTTTTGTAGATTGATATATAACAATCTTGATTTACGATACCTTATTTATTTGGATACAGTTTGAAATCATTGAATTCTGTTCAGTTTGTACCTCCTCTTTCACCAACATCGGTTACTTCCCAAATATTCGACTTATCAGGCGTCCGATATTTCTTTGATGTCTTTAGTACAACAGATTATTTTCAAGGTGCATTCGTTTCTTTCATAAGCATTGAATCCAGGGAAGTTCAACTTTAAAAAAATCAAAAGAGACAGACTTTGCTGAGACAATATGAAATTGTTGGTGAGTTTAAACTAGTTTTCTTTAAAGTAAAGCGTTTATCTCGCGAATCTGGGAGAGTGAAGCCGAAATGCACGCAAAAATGTTCAGTGTATTTAACGTGAATGTGATAAAAAGCTCCGTATTACATGATACAAAAAAATTATCATATTTACCAACCCCTCCGCTCGGGCAGGATATGACACAAGGTCAATTTTTTAAGCGGAGTTTAACAGGTTTGAATTCAGAGTATTTCTTCTCCTAGACTAGTTGCCTCACGAAGACTGAAGAAACTAGTCTGTCCTACTATTTAACCATAGCTGGGGGGAAAATAATTGGATTTATACCTTCACCAAGGGTATTAGTGCAATGGGAAATGCAATCAGTCTCGTCCAGGGTTTGAACTCGTGTCACCGAGTCCATTTCTTACGACGATAACCATTACACCACGGGCACCTCCTAATGATACAAAAATGTATAATACTGAAGAAAATGTGACGTATACCGGACTTACTTACAAAGAATTGGTTGAACTAAATGATATTTTGCCCTATGTTATATAAAACATGCATAGTAACAGTCCTTAAGAAAATATCGCAGAAATTTACTGATGAAATTAACTTTCTCGTCACAGTTGTTTAGAAGACACTTCAGGAATATATGTGCATATACACTTACAATCTTTGTGTTTGTGGAATTACCTCCCTTGCTTACAACAGACTCTGCACACTAAAGGCATATCGGTATAGAAGTAATACTTGAATCAAATATTATATTCTTTTCCCCGATGTGGAGTAGCATAAAAAAACCCTGTTTTCATCCACTTTGAGGAGGTTCAGTTGCTGATCATACTCAGTCCACACGCACATTTTGCAATAAACTATGTAAAAGGCTTCGCATAATGTTCTAGAAACAGGTAACAGTAGCAAAATAAATATTATAAAGGATGGAATATTATTCTTAATTTAATTTTACATGGCAAACTTTAATTACATGTCAATAATTTCACATACACATACTTCTTACTTTCCATTTTGATTGGGTTTTATGGTATATCAACCTTTATGGGTCATTGAATGCCAATCCAGTATATATATATATATATATATAAATATATATGATAGGATATGATATTTGATATGATAAAGAAATGAATAGTTTGCAGGTAACCAAACCAAATCTGATTTCTTTTCCCATACTAAAATAGTCTTGTCATCGAAGACTAATAAATCTATTTGACACTTATTTCTTTTTTGAGATCTAAATAGTTTCAAGTATTGCTATGTATTGGCCCAGCGGTTAGAGTGTTCGCCAATGGCCCGGGAGACCTGGGTTCAATCCCAGGTCGAGTCATACCAAAGACTTTAAAAATGGTACTTGATACCACCTTGCTTAACACTCAGCATTATAAGGTACGGTTCAAGGGTAAAGTGGAGCAATCCTGGGAATGGAGTAGCGCCCTCCCCTACACCTTGGTGTAGTAGCTATCGAAAAGGGAGCCTTCGGGTCACCCTCGACTATGGTCGCTAACTTTACTTTACTATTGCTATGTAACGCAGTTCTAATATCAATCATTCGTTTGCACACATTTACATTGTTTCAACTATTCATATTTGAGTGTAATAACTCTATTAAATAGCAGTCCTTTGTTTTCACTAGATTAACATGATTATAAGTGTTATTATCAAGTATTCCTATGCAATATAAACACAGGTAATGTACCCATATGATCGCACAACGCTTGATGATTCCAAAATACTACAAATAATAATGACTAGTAAATGATTTAACAGTTCTATATGACTCATAAATGGGCCCCTTATATATGTATATATATGTCACGTGGTCTACCACTGAGAAGAGAGAAATAAGGAATTTCTACTACCCTCCGTGTTGAATTACAGGCCGCCAAAAAATGACCGGTAAGAGAGGAATAGGAATCAAGGTCAATCCCTTTCGGCCGAATTAACGAATCTAGGTCAGAATGGAAACCAACAGATGTTTGTACTCTGTGACCGGATGGATAAAGAGTGGGGTATAGGGACATATAGTAGTCCTAACGAATCGCCTGACAGGGGGAGAAAAAAGAGAAGCTAAATGATTGGCTAGAATCCCAAAGCGGAAATAGCCCCTTCTTCCGTCAGCGGAAATAGGGGTAAAGAATATCAGTTTTGAAGGGAGAGGTCGTCGTGAACAGATGGGGAAAATCTCGTGCCAAAATCCGGGTGAAGCACTAGAACCGGGATTTGCGGGACAGTAGTTCAAGTGATAAGATATATTGAAACTACCGCTGAAATCACCGGGGGAAGACGGAAAGTATCTTGGATAAGTGGAACCCATACCCTCAACCCTGAGCTATATATAATATAAAGTCCGTCAGCCCGTAAAAGAAAAAATACTCTCCGAAGGAACCCGTCGAAAAGATAAGTAAACATTAAGGCTGTTTCTCCCTACACCCAATTATATACTCTCTCTCACTCTCTCAATTTAAAGAAAGACGAAAGAAAAGAAGGAAAGGAAGAGAGACATTTATAGTTATGTATTATCTACTGATGATATAGCCGACATGTTGAATATGAGTTTCCGCGTGTATATTAAAAAGATTGTGATATTTTAATGTCCCCCACGTGTTGAAGTTTGTTCATTGTGTCGTCTAGTATCAAGTTGCTTATTTTATGTTTCTTTTTCAGCTTCTTTCGCCTCATGTTATTCTCGCCTATAATTGTCCTATTCTTTCCTTTAAAAATATTATACGGTAAATCGGAGTTGTCGACTACTATAATTAATATTATTATATCAAAACCTAGAGGTCCATATCTTCCATTGTTCTAGGAGTAGGAAGAGCTAGTGGCCTGGTGGGTGGGTGTGTTAGCGTGAGGTTTGGAAGCCCCTTGCCAGCGGCGGTCAGTCTAGACCTAAATTAACCCCCACATAATATGTCAGTTCCTATATGCCCGAGAAAGGGCTCTGAACAAGGACTTATTCTACGAGGGATCAAGTGCCAGACCGCTCCGTCTTCACACATGCGAAAAAAATAAACTCCCCGTTTGGTGATAACAATATTTAAGTGCACCAGTTCCCATACGCTTTTAAATGGTTGCTCATCCGGGGATCTTTTTATTTTAATTTGCCGTCACAATATATATATATATATATATAGGTGTGTGTGTGTGTGTGTGTGTGTGTGTGTGTGTGTGTGTGTGTGTGATAGAAATATGTGGAAAGTTAGATAAATCAAACATTTCACTCAGATTTAGTCTGATATGTTTAATATTTCGTTCGTCATTTATTTTATCTTCAGGAAATTCTTCAAAAATGAGGCAGTTTTCTGAGTTTTTTCAATTTAAAATAATAGAGGGAATATAGTTGTAGCAGGAAAAGTTAGAAGGTATCCTCTTGACTGTATCCAAGGTTCATACATATTAGATTAATGAACATTTCTGCTAGTCAACAACACTTGTGCACTTTTGATGATAAGTCTATTAAAGAACGTCACCTTATGAGTTATAATCCTTTTTATCATTCGGTATATACTCTATAGATTTTAGTTAAAGTCTTAGTGGTCCAACCGTATATGTCTTGTGTGGACAGAAGATATCGTGTAGAGAAAATACCAGTAAAAACACGTGGTGACAGAAATTCAAGTAAGTCGCTACTGTCAGCACGCTGTGATTTATATATATATATATATTTATATATATATATATATACATATATATATATATATATATATATATGTGTGTGTGTGTGTGTGTGTGTGTGTGTGTGTGTAAGATATTGACCTTCGACCCAGCCGTCAATCAAGAAACAGGTGCATCCGGTCGAAGATATCAGGGTATCACCTTGACGAGTTGAATTCGGTGCAATTGTTGTGCCCACAAGAAGCAGGTGGATACCAAACAATTATATAACCCGGTGTCACAGACGGTTTGGATTAGTTAGAGACAGTTAGTTGGAGTTCGAGTTGCAGTTTGCGTCAGTGAGAACCAGCTCCCAGCAGAGGGCTTGGGCCCTCAGGACCCCCGGTTTAACAGCCCAGCACAATGAGAAAGAACTGCTGCTATAGTCAAAGGAACTTGGGGTCAATATGTTGCAGTCTGTTCCGTCTCCAACTCACCTCTCACACACGACCCTTTCGCGACCCTTTCGCAACCCTTTCGAGAATAAAGTGTGAGAGGTATATTTTTCTAAAGAACTGTGTTTGTTCGTGAGTATTGTTGATTTTTTTTCCGCATGTATATGTATACGTATAGTTGTATCATGGCTATACAATATATATATATATATATATATATAATGAAGAAGGAGAAAGAAATAAAAGGTTATGCAATGGAGAGTAGCCGAGTATTTTAAAGTTGCCCGGTATAAAAACTAAAAAGAGAAATTATGGAAACTGCTATTGTTGTAAATGATAGGTTTATGTGGTTAATCAAAACATTCACATAACATCAGAAAGGAAACATGTCCTATATGATGATTAGGTCAATGTTTCATTTTCCTCGTAAAATTTTAGTTAATCTGATACATCTGAGTTATCAAACTTGTAAATATATATATATATATATATGTTTCTGGTGCTCCACACTTCTATTTCTATTTGAAAATGTATCCCTTGTATACAGCCTATCATAAATGCCTTGTCCATCTGAAATATATATTTTTTTAATATAGAATCAGTCTAGATAGCCACCGTCAATAAACCGTACTTTTTCTTTAAAGAAATGATTATGCATTCCATAAAATCTTGTTAGGAAAAATGTAATTCCAGCGTGAATTGACAGAGTGCAAAAGAATTGTTGAGAAGTAACGGTGACTTCACGTGAGGCTGAGATTTATTTGGAAGATAATTTGACTAATGTCTTAACGTAAGTTGAGCAGAAGTTGAATTTGGTAATGGGGGAAGAAAAAAAAAGATTTTGGACGAGGAAAACGGAAAACAAAGAAGTGGGGGGATGTGATAATGGGGCATGAGAAGAACAAGGAGGAGGACAAATATGGATAGAGAAATGAGGAACCGAAAGAAGAAGAAGAAGAAGAAGAAGAAGAAGAAGAAGAAGAAGAAGAAGAAGAAGAAGAAGAAGAAGAAATCTTTTTTAAAGATATGCAGTAACTGCAGATCGACTGAAATTTCGATGTCCAAAACCATAATCGCGAAGTCGTGATCGAATATCGATTTCAGATATCTACATGCTGACAATTTATTTTTTTGGTTTATATCATTCTCACATGACCACACACCTTCTGAAAAAGCTATATAAACAAACATCTATCTATCTATCTATCTATCTATCTATCTATCTATCTATCTTAATATGTGTGTATTTTTGTAAATGGATGTGAAAAACTGATTATAAGGTTGATTGAGAAATATTAGATTTTACAGTTGAGGAAATTCAAATGCATTGAGAGATCACAATATCGAGAAACAACATATGAACATACATTTTCATAGATTTATATGACTTGCTTTAATCCTGTGGCCTCGTTTGGGTTATACGTTTGTATCGCAAACTCCCTGAGAATTTCATGCGTTTCATATTCGAGAACAGATTCTTGTTCGTGCATGTATCTTTTGTTAGTACGATGAAATTACTGTTTCTTTCACAGTTACCCATAGGTTACCTCCCTTACAAAGACGTGCCTGTTTTTCCATTCTTTTTGTGATAGTTTCATTTTTCTTTTCTACTAAACAGAAAAATAGACTCGAAGTACTGTAGATTAGAGAAATAATTGAAATTATCCGGTCCACAGCACTACTAAAATCGGCATTGATAATTAAAACTCATAACGACCTAAACAGATTAACAGTCACTAATCTCCAATCAAAAACCATCAGATAAACCAAGTGTGAAAAACTTACGAGGAGTACAGATTTCGATTATGATGATCGTAAGTACGTTATTACAGTTTTATCAGGCTTAAGCCATCGTTAAATTGAGCACACTTCCTTATGCCTATAAATCCATTGCCATTTATTACATCAATGTAGTATCTGTGCTGTAGACACAAAAAGCTATTCCAGATCCATGCAGACTTTGCTACATATGGGATTATCATTCTGAACACACTTTATCCAAGGACAATTTTCTTTTCAAATCTATCAGGAAATGAAATACTGGTTGGGAGACGCTGTCCAATACATTCATATAATAATGCATTTGACATGTATTTTCCAGATTTTTTGATCTCCACATTTTGAGAACATCTTAAAACTGAATGAGTGATCGATCCCAAGGCTTTCAGCCAATTCTCCCGTTTATTAACTGGTGTCGTCACCCAAAAGAGTTTCCAAATCACCACTTCCGATTTCTTGTGGTCTATCATTTTTCTTGAACTTAGCAAACAATTCCCAACACGTACCACTTACAAAGAAAGAGTTTTCATAGACTTCATCAATCATCTCCTTTACTAAAGCCGCTGTTTTCCCATCTTGAAGATGAACATGATACTGGCTTTTACGTACAACTTGTTTGCCGCCACTTTTCTTTCATTTGTTTTCTCAACACATGATAAATGAAAGTTGCATACAGAACACTCAAAACTAACTTCAACTGTATATTCACTCTCTATTCTTGAAAAAAGCTTGTACGTAGAACTTTCACATTGAGAAAAAAGAATAGACACACGCACACATATACACACACATACATACATATATACATATGCACGAACACATACGCACAAACACCTTCACACACACGTATATATATATATAGGGACTTTCAATTTGATCGGGGTTGTTTCTGTTACGGTCCATTTTTTACATTAAATCAGACTTTACATTTTAGGGCATTATTAACATTTCCAATATAGAAAACTTCTAACACTGGATAAAAGCAATAAATGGACGCTTTATGTTACAATATATATATATATATATATATATATATATATATATATATATATTTGTTAGATAAATATACCATTTTTATTGAGCGTAATTGTCACTGGGTGTCTCCATACATTCAACCTTATGCCACAACTAGCTAAGTTTTGTAAGTTACACACACACAGACACGTGTATATATATATATATATATATATATATATATATATATATATATATGTGTGTGTGTGTGTATTTTTGTGTATGTGTTTGTGTGTGTGCAAGGCATTTTACATCATACCCAGAAGAAAGATTGTGTTAGTATTTTTAACACAAGGTCTCCCAAAAGAAATTGCTACCACAATAATGATTCTCTTAAAACAAGATAGCAATTCTTAACTCAACCAATGGTGGCACTGATTTAAAAAAAATTCTCGCTCGAGTTTAGCGAGGAGATACACTAGAGTCATATGTTTTCATTATCAGCCTAGAGTATGTACTACGAACGTCGGTAGACCTAATGAGAGAAAATGGTTTCCCGCTAAGAAAGGCAAGAAGCAGACGATATCACGCAGAAATTGTTGCAGATGCCGATCACGCAGATGATTTAGTGTTCCTCGTAAAAATGTTCTATTTTTCTTCGGAATTAAAGAAAAAATTTTTTTTTTAGATTTTTAATAATTTTATTTTTAATGGATCTTTCAAATAAAAACACAATTCTTAGGACGCATATTAGTTATGAAGTTTTGAGTAAAAGTCGGAAAATACTAAATATCCGAGTCAGTATTATGTGAATGTTTTGTGTTCAGGTAGACGATCTAATGAACATAGTGGTAAATAATACATTTCTACGTTCGATTGATGGATTTTAATGGCATATTAATCAATCTAGGATTTTTTTGTACATAGAAGTTAGGGAATTACATCTATTCTATTCTCATTGTTTCTTTTGTTGTCGTTTCCAAATGATATATTTGTACACAGTTATATTATATCAAGTACACCTAATTCAAATAGTTATATAACTATTATTCCAAAAAAGTATTTCTATTTAACAATAACAATATTCATTTTATACTGGTTTTTGTTTCAGGCTACTAATTATTACAATCACTGTTGCTATGACAGCCCGGAGTCCCTTGATTCTCTCTCATCATCCGTCCCTCTCATCTATCGCTCCAGGTATGTCTTCTCAAATGGATACAGTGTCTACAAAGATCCGATGTATTTTAGTCTTTTCAGGTCGACCAATACTGGTTCGTTCATGTGCAGGAGCTTATAAAATAACCTGGCATCTCTTCTTTGTCTTTACTTGATAAATTGTAAGATGGGAGATCTGTGTCCGTACAGCTGCTGCTTTGAGATGTGATGTTCCCAGGGTTTATTCAAAACAGTTTGTAGATTTCTTATGTGGTTCCCATCTGCATTTTTCTTCATTCTTTTATTAAGTATCCATGTGGTATATACATACAGTAATATTGACACTGTCTCAGTTTGGAAATAATACCGTTTTATTTTATCAGAGTGATCAGGTTTTATGATCGATAAACTGTCAGTAGCAGTCCATGCCTTCTTTAGGCGTATTGCTGCTGAGGGATGTGAAGAGGTCGACAAATTTCAGAAGCTCGCATCTTAAACTGTTGGTGGACCCTTCTTGCTTAAAAGACATGAACTTTGTTGTTTTTGCATTCACATAGAGGCCAATTCCTCCTGTTATTTTCTGTTGGTTATGTAGTAAAGTTTTGGCTGAGGGAGAGGGGCATATTCGTGAGAAGCGATAGATCCTTTGCGTATTCTAGTTCTGAAATAGTTTCTGTGAGATATCGTCTATTTCTGACCTTTCTTAGCTTGAAACAAATTTATTTTATTGGATCTACTGACTTTTAAAGTTCCTAATCTAATCAGATTTAATCTAAAAAAAAATGCTTCATTTTCCCTCTTTCTATGGAACTGAATGCTGTGAAAAAACATTCTAAGAATTGTGTTGTGTCGAGATTATTTGCTCATATACCTTCGATGATTCTATGGATATTAAGAAACCGTGATGTTGTTAATTGATATCTCTGAGAACCGTTCTGATTTTCGTAAGACTTTTTCTCGGGTTCAGGTCGGATACGATTGACAAGTAGAACAAGAGAAACTTTAGCAGTCATAACCGTAAGATTTATGCTCTTGTAGTTCTTCATGATTTCAAAATCATCATTCTTGGATAAGTAAATAATTCAGCCTTTTGCCGATTCCTATATTATATCTTGTATGCCATCCAATTTTCTTGTTTTCCATACTTCAGGAATATTTCGTCGAGTCTTGTAGCTTTTTTGATTTAATTTCTTTTTAACTGCTTTAACTTAATCCTCCGTATTCTATCGTAGTTTGATATCTAGTAAGCTATGGTTTTAATAGATTTATCAGTTATTTCAAGGGTGTTACCGAGCAGATTCTGGAAATGCTCTTTCCCCTTCTGAAGTCTTTCTTCTTGGTTGGCAACTTTTAGTATGGCTCTTTAGGAGCTTTTGCTTCCTCTTCATTTACTGTGTCTCCTGCTAATCGCGATTGTTTATCTTCTACCGAAGTTTTCATTTATTGATTTGGCTCTTGGTGTATAATATTTGTTATGTTTGGAATTTCTAAATTCTCTCTGGGATTTTCTTAAGCTTTTTTCTCATTGGCATTTTTGCACTTCCTTTATTAAGTAAGGATTATTTTTTTTCATGTTTTCTACTTTTTCTCTGACAACTATGAACTCTCAGTGAACTGAACATCTGGTATTTGGTTCGGTTTGTATGCTGATTCTATATGAACGGTAACAAAGTTTTCATTTCCGTCATTCGGCGTATGTCTTTCAGACGTCTCCTGAAAGTATCCATCTTGTTTCTTAAAGTTTCCATTTATTGATAGGGTATATCGCTATTGTTATATAAGAACAAATAATATAAAGAAGACCAGATTGTTTTTTTTATTTATTTATGCATAGACTTGGGGCTTTCTTTGCTGGGACCATTCTGTGATCGGAAGATATTCCTTTAAAACAGGACAATGTCTCATCGTTCAAGACATTATTTTTCCCTCGTCATCAATAAATAAATACTCTATTTGTGTTTTAGAGTTATTTGATTTAGTGTTGGTCCATTGTATTCCCTTCCCCTTTTCGGAGGGGTGAGTTTAGTGTTTATTCTTGCGATCCTGTTATCGACTGAAAAAACTGCTAATTAATTTCTGATTTGCGAGTTGTGTCAGCAATATTTCTTCTTTCTGTGTTTATCTGTATGCTCATTCATGTCCCTACAGTTGTGAATGGAAATGAGTCTGACAAGGTTAGATGGCTCGTTGTAGTAGTTGATTATGTCCATTTCATTACTGGCGATGGTAGGACTGTAGCAAGACGAGATTGTTTTTGCAGCGGTTGCCATTAAAGTAAGAACATATCATACTTAGTTGGATTCTATACTTACTGTTTATTGATTCTAAGACACGAGGACTGAGAAACGTTCCTAATTCTCCTATGCCAGCATTGACAGAGATTTTCCAGACACAGCAGAGATAAATATTCATTTATTATTTGTATTATGGTATTTTAGTTCTTTATGATACTATCAATGCTTTTGTATACCAATTATGTCCGTAGTATGCTCGGCTGCAGATACTGTCAGGTCAAGTACTTGTTTTTGTTCAAAATCCAATAATAATAATAATAATAATAATATTGTCGTGACGCCAGCACGGATATCCCTGACCATCTCTCGCCACTCCTCTCTATCGTTTATCGCTTCTGGCAGGTACTCAGGGCCATATCCCGTCTCCCACAGAGCTGCTGTATGTAGGTTCGAGCAAGTCGCCATGCTTTAACTCCCCCATGTGCGGCGGTCCATAGGAGAACATCCCATATGAGCTCGTCCCTGCATCTCCAGTAGTGTCCTGCATCTCTGGTTCGTCTAACTTTGATGGTTTTCGTGATAGGAGGTAGGTGGCCGTACACCTGCTTCTTTGTGGGGTGATGCCTAATGCTACGAGCAATTTTGAACAAAATAATAATAATACTTGGTAAATAATTATACGTCACCGAGAAACTATTTTTTATATGAATAATTTGCATTTATAAGGTATCAAGTTGTTCTATACAATATGAATATTTTATTCTTATTTTTATCAAGATGACCCATAAAAAAGAGTGTAAATGGTATCATCCGTCCGGGTCAGGGCGGATCTCGTAGTAAAGTCAATGAATGGGTATTCAATATGTCTCATAACTGTAGCCTTACCATAAGATGTTGTCACCCTGGAAACATTTTTTTGTGTGTGCGTTGGATATTACTCCTCAGCATGGGATATAGTCAGCGTATTTCAAACCTCAGAGAGGGTGGGTACAATATTCATAGTCAATATCTACGCTCTTATCCTATTTCAAATAAAAATGTATCATTGTATTCTTATTCGTCTGATATCATATTGATAGGCTTTTTTGGTTGATATCATTTTAGGATCTATTTTAAAAGAATTTCTTTCTGTTTTGATCCACATCCATATTTACAGATATATTTACAGCACATTTAGTCACATGATATTATTAGTGGTTGCGTTAACATCCAACGGCTATACATTTAATAGTACATTGTTATACTTTGGAGTTGCTCATTCAAATAAATATTTGATACTTGATATCATATCATCTCTAAAGAAAAAGTATCAGACATTATTTAAAATCTAACAAATATCTGATAACGTCTGTTTATATCTCAACTTATTTGGAAATATATACATTGTAAATACTAGTAAATAAATTAATAATTTTATTTTTAAAAAAATCATTTAAAATTTAGCTGATCATGAAAGAATCATATTGATTTAAATGACAGAGGTAATTATATCAGTAGATGTGAAACAAAAATAGACTTTATTAAGAAGGAAAGAGAGAAAGAAAGAAAAATTATTGTTTCGATAATAAATTGCTATATTTATATTTATTTATTTATTGGTCTTGAATATGAAACACTGGCAAAAGCGCAATTTAATAACGAAGTGGATTTTTGAAAATATTTCTCCAAATCTTCGGCGTTTGATTGCCACAATATACGTCAGTCGATGACAGGCTTGAGAAGAATGAGTTTTTCGCCGCCTTCGTGCGTCGAGAAATAGTCAGTTCGTTTCCGAAACAATCAACTGTCAGCACTTTAAATGTCCCTAAAAGCGTTCAGGAATCGTTTCAGCTGATGAATTATATTTATATCTTAATTGATTCACTGTCTGATATCTGTCCAAATTCTCAATATTAATACCGTATATGATTATATATATATATATATATATATATATATATATATATATATATATATATATGTATGTATGTATGTATGAGTGTGTGTGTATGTGTGTGTGTGTGCTAGTGAGAAAGAGTGAGAGTATATATATATATATATATATATATATATATATATATATATAATGTATATAAGTGTGTGCGCGTGCAAGAGAGAAGAAAGAGAGTATATATATATATATATATATATATATATATATATATATATATATATATGCGCACTCACTCACACACAGCCAATCAGTAATTTGTAAATAGGTATCTTAATACTCACATACACTTAATACTCACATACTGATTGTTAGTTGGACACTGGCACACACATGCGTGCGAGTGCGCACGCGCACACACACACACACATACAAAAGCATATGCGTGAGTTTACATGTTAAAATAAGAAATGATCCTCCATTTATATTTTCTTATATAACAAATCGTTGTTTATTGATATATCGATCTTGATGTTTTTAAAATAATCATTTCATGATATATCAAAACTTGGTCCTACTCAAAGTATTTTGGTTGTCTGTTGGGAATGCATTAATGTGACAAAACTTAACAATTATGATACTCTTGAATGAACAGATAATGCGCATGTGTTAAAGATTAAGTCAAATTCCACTGATTTTGTCGGCAAGGTTAATTAGGACATTCTCTCTCGGTGGTAGTTGTTCTGAAATGGTAATAAGTGCATTCATTAAAAAAGTAAATATATTGTACGAAATGTATGTAAGATTTACACACATACGCTCATATTTCTCTCCGTTACATGCATATATAAGTAAGTTGGCCGACAGTAGTCTAGAACGACACCAAGGCTCCCTTTTATAGACATACGTCAACAATGTATGGGGAGGGCACTATTCGTTTCCTTGGATTACTCTACTCACTCTCGGTCTGTATCTTATAACGCTGAGTGTTAAGTAAGGAAGCATGAAGCACTAATTTTTGAGTCTCTGGTATGACAAAATACGAGGATCATTAAATAAGTTTACAACCTTTTTTTCGTATGGGCAATTTTATTGATAGTACACACATGAAACGCAAGAGCCCTTCGAAGGAATCACCGCCGGCAACAATGCACTTGTTCTACCGTTCATACAACTTCTGGAAGGCCCTATGGCAGTCATCTTGTGTGAGCGTGTCAATGACCTTCGTCACAGCCTCTTTCATCTCCTCAATTGTCACATAACGACAGCTTCTGTGCTTAGGAAATAACCAAAAGTCACAGGGAGCAAGGTCTGGACTATAGGCAGCGTGAGGAACTGTCTTGATGCCCATCTTGGTCAAATACTCAGTGACAAGGATGAACTTGTGGACTGGTCCATTGTCCTGCTGGAAATGCCACTAACCCGATTTGAAGAGTGCTGGCCTCTTCTGACGAAATCTCTTCCTGAAATCCTTTAAAACCTCAACATAGTAACCCTAACCCTAACCCTAACCCTTTGGCCAATGACCTCTGGAGTATTGACTTCCTTACTCCTCCCACACCTCTCATCATACCTCACAGACTTCCTGCCCTCCTTTAATCTCTTATGCTACTCAAAAACTGATGCTCGATTCATGAAAGATGGTCGAAAAGCAGTCTGAAGAATTCCATACGTTTCTGTGGCATTTTTCCAAGTTTAAAATAGAATTTTATTGCATATCGTTCTTCCTCAGGTCCAGAGTGCATTTTTGAAATTCCCCAGCTGTGACAATCAGGTTTTAGTAGGGTGCATTCCAATTCCTGCTGTAGCTGTTCATTTGGAACTGAAATCATAAAAAATAATCAGTCATCTCATAAGATATATAGCAATAACATAATGAATTTTTAAGAGTCTACGACAATTTTAAATCCCTGTACAAAAACAGTCTGGAAACTTATCGTATATATATATATATATATATATATATATATATATCATGGTAATCATTCCACATATCATCCGCCATATGGAAATCTAATCTCCCTTATATGGTAAAAGGAGAATTCGTCCAGATTGTCGTCGTGTCAGTAGTATTGTATGGTTACACCACTTTGAAAAAGGGATACACTAAAAAGCTAGATGAAAAGTCAACAAAGATGTTGCGCTGCTGTTTTCAACCGTGGAAGAAATAACCGTCATATCATCTGTACTATCACTTGGTTCCTATTTCAGAACTCATCCAAGTAAGCCAAACAAGACATGGTGGACACTGTGGGAGAACCAAAGATGAAATCTTAACTGAAGTCCCTCTAAAAATTCATTGAAAGAATAAGTCTAACTTTTTTTACACTAAAGAAAAGTTGGAAACGTAAATAGCAATATAGAATTAATAATAATGATGTTCTTAAAACCTTTATTAAAATCCTAAAGATTAGAACATTTACTTTGGTATAGGAATCATCTTTCTTGTCAAACAAATGAAAATGGTACCACACGAAAAGAATTTGAAATTATACTAAGTATGGAAATCTATCAAAAACGCAAAATGGGTGTCAAAAATTGGAAGCAAATGAAACATTTAAACATGAAAATGAAATTGCTTAAAATATTGAATAAAATTGTAAACCCTTACTTAAAAATATAAAATCAAATCCTCATGTTCACAAAAACAGTAACAGTGATTTGACAGATGAATAAAAAAAAAAGACACAAGCTGAGATAGCAGTTATCTTGGCAATATTTCCCAGTTCGTACATTTTAAAAGAATATAATCCACTGCTGGAAAGTTGTCACGAGGAGGTTATAAAAATATGGATGAACTAATAATAAACTCTAAAGATATATACATCTATTATTATCAAAGATTAATGTTAACAGTTTGGGAAATGATGCAACATATCATAAATATTAAAAGATACTCATCATCAAATGAATGTTTTATCAATGTAATACACAAATTATTTGGGAAATGCATACAAGATGAAATGATATTTAAAAACAGCGATTCTCATTTCGCTACGTAAAACAATGAAACATTTGAAAAGTAATTACTGACCAGTTTCCTGACATGTTACTTGTGTAAGGTTTTTGAAATCATATTTTAAATTTTATTGCGAATGTTGTAAATTTTAATCAACATTTTTGTCAATAGTTTAGAGAAGAAATGGACCGTCCAATTAAATAATGAGAGATTGCATTGAGAAGCACTGAACAACAGAAGTTACCTCCGCCAATGAGAGAAAAACTGTTAATCTTTAGAGGCAGGGAAATTTTGTATTCCCGCTTGATACTGAATAAAGTAATTGGATGTAAACAGTTTCTAATATAATATATATATATATATATATATATATATATGTATATATATATATATATATATATATGTATATATACATATATATAAGATATTTTATACATATATATAAGATATTATATATATATATATATATATATATATATATAAATATATATATTCTAGGTAATTTTCTTAAATTCAACACAGCTAACTGGCAAGTTTTCCCCCTCAAATACAAGTTCTTCGACAAATATAATACTTCCACAACAAAAAAGACTCTGAACTGCTGTATGTGTTAACAACATTCATAACAATATTATTTTATTGTATAAAAGGAAGAAACAAAGAAAACAACTCAGGTAAAAGTCAGGAGCGAGAAACTTTTTCTTATCAAAGGCGGAAGGTGAGAATATAGTTCGTCAGCGGTAGAGACGTTCCGCTTTCCTTCGAACTTTGGGATTTAATGGTAGAGCTCGTGCACCAAATCTCAAGTTTATCATTAAGTGTATAATCCCTCCTCTTTCAGAGTTATTTCTTCCTCTCGTAATTTGTCTTTTATTCACGTCAACGTGAATGCAGCAAGATAAATTTGAATATACTTAAATTGTATGTTTACTTACTTGGGATTCTGTGGAGTATATTATTTCCTTTTTTTTTCCTCACGTTATTGCGTCTCCATAACACGTTAGTTGAAGGATACACGTCTTATTTCAGAAAAGACCAAGATTAATTATTGTCTTTTTCCTCGTGGACAAGTCTTTTCTTTGGATATTCGTTTAAGGAGGCTCACCATACCTAGGGGTTTGAGTTCATTCAAAGGATAAGCTTTTTTTCTTTTCTCTCAGTGTTCTCTGTGCGGCATTACTTTGAAATTTTGGTTTCTTTCATATCCCAAATTATGTTTTTCAACGAAAAAAATGGCAGCTGGTTATGTGTCTCCACCCTTCGACGAATAAACGGCAACTGCCTAGTTCCGTAGTTTGAAGAATTAGCACGTGTTGGCTTTTTGGTACCAATCATAGTCGAAGGTCTGCTTCTCCCTGCCGACGCATGCAGGACTAATAGAGAGTGGGGTTTTCTCATGTCCATGTCAGCTTGTACTAATAGAGATGGTTGAAGAGAAACTGGCCTTCCACTTCCACTATTCTGCCTTCTACAATAGTCTGCTATAGCCAGCGCGTCGTACCTCCCTTCCCTCATAACCCGGTGAATGTATGAAAGCTCTCATATTTCTTCGTCACAATATATATATATATATATACAGAGAGAGAGAGAGAGAGGGAGAGAGAGAGAGAGAATAAAGTCATTTGATTTGGTATCACATTATCGCTTACTAGTGAAAATGAAAAACTTAGATATTTCTAAAAGAAAAAAAAGGGTAAATATTGTAACATAGGTTTTAATAAATAAAATTATGAAAGTAAAAATCGGAAACATTGAATATACTCCAAGTTCTTATCAAGAATTAGTATTGCTACTTCGTTTTGTTATTGATAAAGGATTTATCTAATGGTATAAAATCAGAAACAAATCTAATAACTTCTCATTTGAAAAAAAAATTGACTATTATCGAAAGAAACAACACAAATGGATCTAAAATATATCGGCAGGATATTCAGGTTTTGTTTCGTTTAATTTGGTTTTATGGCATATCAACCATTGTATATTATTTAATGCCAAATCATTTCATGCATATATATTAAATATATAATTTCTAAACACATTTTATAGTTAATATTTTAAAAGGAGCCTGAGCTTTTTTACTCAGATAGCTTCAATTATTTCTATCTAATACAAATAATTATATTTAGTATATTTACTACACAAGGTCAATTTTTTAAGCGGAGTTTAACAGGTTTGAATTCAGAGTTTTTCTTCTCCTATACTAGTTGCCTCACCAAGGCTGAAGAGCATAGTCCGTCCTACAATTTACCAATAACTGGAGGGAAAATAATTGGATTCATACCTTTCCCAAGCGTATTAGTGTCATGAGAAATGCAATCAGTCTCGTCCAGGATTTGAACTCGTGTCGCCGTGTCCATTTTCTTGCGAGGATAACCATTAAACCACGAGCACCTCCTGAATGTTTTACTATAATGTGTGCGTATGTGTGTGCGTGAAATTATCTCTCTCTGCATTTGATCAAAGTGTTGTATATGAATGCTTTATAAAATATATGGCAGCTATGATATGGTTATTGTTCACCTACGGGAGCATATATATATATATATATATATATATATATATATATATATGGATCTCATTCAGATCCGCCAAGATATATATATATATATATATATATATATGTGTGTGTATATATATATATATATATATATATATATATATATATTAAGATAGATAGATAGATAGATCTCGTTCACATACGTGAGGATCCATTGTCTCAACTGTTGTAAAGGAAAAAAAGACTTAGAATGAAAAAAAAAATCCTTATTTAAAAGAAAATCTTACATACTACTATACGCAGAAATTCCAAAGAGAACCGTCTAAAATATATCAAAAAGTGCAATCGGAACATATCCAGTTGCCAAATTAATAAAATCAGAAAATTCATAGAATATTGACGATCATGAGTAAAATGAGATATAGAAAATGAAGAGAAGGAAAGGAAGACCCTCTCGTGAGCAAAGTTACCAGCCTAGAAGAGAGACTTCAGAAGCAAAAGAACATTTCCAGAATGTGCTCGTAAATCCAACTGATATCACAGATAAACCTACTCTAGAAATAATTAATGATCAGTAAGACAGCTAACGGGAACAATTTCCTGATGAGAAACTAGACGCAATACTGAAATCCTTAAAAGCAGAAACGCTGCTAGCCTCGATAAAATACTTCCAGCAATAGGGAATACAAAAACATTCGATGACATACTATTTTGTTTAAACAACATCATGTATATACAAAAAAAAAAATACAGGGATATAGACGAAAGACTGCATACTTCCTTTTCAGTGAAAAGCGATTTCGAAATCACTAAGAATGACAGATGCATAACTCTTAGAGCTGCTAAGGTTCATTACGTACTGCTTCTGAAACTTATCTGACGTGAAGTTGAAAAAATTTTAATGAAAAATCAGAAAAGCTTTCAGAGAAATTGATCTAGAAGGTCAGAAAATCTGATTATCCATTTTCTCATCGAAAGTGTAAGAACAAATAACCCAGAGGCAACGCTATCAATGGGAACTTTTCCTTGGTATTTTATTTAATACACAAGAAATATAGGGCAAATATTACTAGCATATATTCTACCCAGAGAAACTCTTACCACTCTAATGATGTTTAGCAAAAACACGAAAGCAATAGTTTGCACATCTGATGGCGACACCGATTTCTTTGTTATTGTTTCTGGTGTATTGCAAGCAGATACATGAAAACTATACCTATTTATTATCTTATATATTATGTACAACAAACCTCATTGATTCAATAATAGAAAATGGTTTCACACTATAAAATATAATGCCCGTGGTGTAATGGTCATCGTCGTAGGAAATGGATATGGCGACACGAGTTCAAAGCCTGGACGAGACTGATTGTTTTTCACATAGCACTAATACCCTTAGGAAAGGTATGAATCCAATTATTTTCCCTCCAGTAGGGCAGACTAGGTTCTTCAGCCTTGGAGAGGCAACTAGTCTAGGAGAAGGAAAACTCTGAATTCAAACCTGTTAAACTGCGCTTAAAAATTGACCTTGTGTCATATCCTGCCCGAGCGGAGGGGTTGGTAAATATGATAAAATCCAAGAGTAATGATATCCCGCAGTATCGATGACGGAGAGTAAGATTATAATATAGCTTTTTTCAAAAATAAACCTCCATGAATTGAATCTCTTCTGCATAGTGTTTAGTAAGTAGCAAGTGGCATTTTGCTCAATAGGAATGAAGATAAAACTGAATTCATGTTTTTAAACAAGAAGGAACAATATTTACTTTAAGTGTCAAACATCTTTAATCAGTAAAACTGTTCTTATTTCTTAGTAATTGTTATGGTACCCAACCTGTGGTCGATAATGAACTCTTCCGTGACTATTAATACCGGGCTCTGTACTTATTCCCGGCAAACACTTGGCAGTCAGACTGACTTCTAACACTTTGTTCATATGTTGTATTATACTTCGTTAATATACTTTGTTCCACGCAAACCCGAGTTTTGCTATTCTTCCGGGCCCTTTACTGCTCCATAACAGTATTAATATCTTACCTACTGAAAACAATGTCAACATATGCATTAGGAAGATAAGTACTGCAAGAGAAAAGTTGTCAATCACGTGGAAAAATGATTTCTCAGATAAAATAAAAGGTGTTTTTTTTCAAGCTGTAAAGTAAAGTAAAGTTGGTGACCATATTCGAGGGTAACCCGAAGGCTCCCTTTTCGATAGCTACTACACCAAGGTGTAGGGGAGGGCGCTACTCCTTCCCTGGATTGCTCTACTTTACCCTTGATCCGTACCTTATAATGCTGAGTGTTAAGCAAGGGGGCATCAAGTACCATTTTTTGAGTCTTTGGTATGACTCGACCTGGGATTGAACCCAGGTCTCCCGGGCCATTGGCGAACACTCTAACCGCTAGGCCAATCAAATACCTGGACTCTCTTGAAACACATATTTTATCCCTTCGATAATTACCCTTGGTGTGTAGCAAATCACGTTAAAAATGCTGGTTCCCATGCAAATACTGAAGTTAAGCATCGTCAATCCTGGTCAGTACTTTGATGAGTGATCGCGGAGTAATATCAGGTGCTGTAAGCAGGGTTTTTATTAATCTCTGTGAGCAAGGCGACTTGATGATGATGATGATGATGATGATGATGATGAAACATTGAAGAAAAATCAATAAACATCTGACATGGATGTTGAAATTATCCCTCTAGTCAATACTTGAAAGAACTACTGATGATTGAAATTGACGAATCAGATTTATATGCCCGAATCCCTCATTGCATAAAGGTCAAATTATCTGTCCTTCGTTTTTGTATTTCTCTCTAAATAAAAAGAACACCGTTCGTATTTTAAAAGTTGTTCTCATGTTTGCCTTGTTGATTGAGTTAAAGTATCCTGCCTGGAATATATGTTGAGGAATTCCTCCACCAAAACAAGTATGTCATATTTTTATGTAGAATTACGTTCGTAAATTCCCTACATTGGATGCATCAATATTGTTTAAGTCTGGTCTTTGGATGATAAGATATTCTAGTTATACTTAATCTTAATTTCTGATGTTTATTGATTTTATCAAGTCAGGAGATGTGCAATTTTTTAAAAAACTTTGTCTGGCACCAAGCAAAAATGTGTTTACATAGTTGCGGTTTTTCATGTACTTGAATAAAAAGAACATTTTAATAAAATATAAAGATCATTATTCTCTGAGATAAATATAATTATGTTCTTTCTAAAAATTCTCCAAGTCAATTAACGATGTCTGAAGTTAGGAAGTAGACTGAGATTGCCGCGCCCCACCCCTTCCACGCTTTGTAAATCTGAGTTTTTCTTTCTTTTTGACCAATTTCCTCACTAAGGATAAATAGTCATGCCCGCCCTGTAGTTTGCCTATAAGAGATGTGAATAATTCATGCTTTTTCCAAAAGCATATGCGTTACCTATATATGTGGAGAGGCAATCAGATTAATTATATTATGAAAATATCACTTAGAAAGTGAATAATAAAGTTAAAAACGTCACTTAAATGTTTCATAAATGTTCAGTTGCATGACCCCTTTCGCACTAATTTGCGAGTCTTTCTTGTTTGTTTGTTTTTTAAATTTGAATTTCTACGTTCTAATAAAGGCGTACTTACGAAATAACACATTTTGGCCCAGTTACTTTATTTGCTTGAGTAAGTATCTTGGAAGTATTAATACTTTTATTTCTCGAGTATAGTTTTTTGTTTGTGTTTATAACATTAGTTTACCTGATCAGATCTCCATCGTCTTCACAATTTCTAAAAGGCCATTGTCCCTTCAAAGTCATGTCGTTTTCATCGGCAAATAATCGTGCGAAGTAATTATACTCACACTAAGGGTGACGTTTTCTAGAGACGCGCTGCGTAATGGATATCAACTCAGATAATGGTCGAAGATACATGAGTTCAAATCATGGATGAAGCTCTTTGCGTTCCATTTTGCTCAAATACCCTTGCCAAATTATGGGTTTTCAAGCCTTGATACGGCAACCTATCAACGAGAAGAAAAATCGGCAGTACATCGCTTATTCATTGATCTTGTGTCTCATCCTGTCAATGGTGAGGGGCTTTGTAAAGACATGATTAGGTTGATGATGGCTTTTAAAAGCAAAACTATTTTATGCTAGAAATCTCGATGCGTGTTTACTGCTGGTAAGGCTCGACAGAAATTTTGAGATGAACTGTTCACACTTCCAGTATATGACTAGAGAAAGACCTTAAGATAAGAGGATCAGATGAACACGCCCAGCAGTTTAATCTTATTAAACCTTGTCACTGGATTAATTGTTTTTGTGGCGTGGCTTTCTTTGATTTTTACCAAGATCGAATAATTTTCAGTTGATAATTGGCAGATAGGCTTAAGGATAAAAGAAAGAAGAGCTGTGTCTTTGTCCTATCGCACTAATGTGGTAGACACAATAACACATTTAGGAAAAAAAGACTCGGGAATGTTTCTTGATTTGCCAACGAATAAAAATATTTGGAATATCTAGAGTTGAAGGCAATGCGATATTATGAATTGCCTAATGTCATCGTCTAATTATTTGAAGTTGAATTCTATTGCTCCATCATCAGAATATTAGACACATTGGTTTGCAATACAGGCTGATTGATATATATGAGCGTACTTAGCTCTAATATCAAGGAAGTAGTAAAGATGTCGTCTTGAAACAAAAAAAAATGCTTCGATCGTTTTTCTCGCAGCGTTAGGTAGAAAATGATAACCATGAAAACAAAATGACAGTAACGAATTTATTGTTCTCTGTAATCATATGATTTGAATGTATCCGCCTCAGAAAAATATTTTTTTATAAATATATGTTCTTTAAGTAAAACCATAGCCTTTTGTATATAAAAATTTATATAACTGCAATTTACCTTTTTTAAATAATAAACGTAATTTATTTAATTTTTTGTAACCTGCGATAAATCTTCAAATTTCGCCTCATTTATCGTTGACATTGTAATCCACAATTCAAATACTAAAAGAAATGGCATTGTGTCAATTTTGTTTTAAAGCCTCATTTCTTCGAAAATATTTGAATTAGGCAATTTAAGTTATAGCTATTATAATCTACGCCACGAATTCTCTAAGAAAGTTCAATAATTTCAAAAAAGAAAATGTCTACATGATTTAATATTTTTATCACTAAATCAAATTCATGTCAAAGATTAATCTCGCTGAGAAATCTTTTAATTTCATCTCTTTAATCGGTGCCATTGTAATATTCACCTCAAGTTCTATAAGAGACAACATTAATAACAATACGTGAAACTTACTCCAAATTTACTATCAAAATAACATCTTGAGGTTTGTCTTAATCTTTTCACGAAAAAATATTTTGTTTATATCAAGTTAATCAATGCCATTTAAATTAACGCATCAATTCTTCCAGAAATTACTATAGGAATGTGAGAATGCAAGCGGATGGGCATTCACAGGGCGTTCTATCCAATTAAGTTCAGAAATTTAGCATTCGAATTAACAAAATATGGATTAATACTCATGTTGTTGATTAAAATATGGTACTTTTTAAAGAATTAAAACTTTTTTCCGGGACTAAATGAAAATAACTTCTATTAACTGTCATCAATTGTTAGAATATAATATATAGGAGCCTCATAATCCTGATCACAAAACCGGTTCACACTGTTACGACCATATAATCATAATCACGTAATTACGATCATATAATTGTCAACCTGCCGTTCTCTCGACCATTCGACGTCTGATCTTTCTAGGTGGGATGACAAATTTCAGCTGAACCGATCATTTGCCCACATTGTGAATTTTTAAATCCAGACAGCTGAATCCGCTGTTTGCGCCGAATGCCGAAATAACCGGACTGGCAGCTCATTCGCGAATAAAAAAAAGAAAAAAAATAGAGTCCAGAAAAAAAAAAAATTAGAATTAAAGTCCAGAGAACGACAAAATTTGAGTTGAATAATAAGATATACTATGCCTTTAATTTGAAAAAAAAATAAACAGTTTAAAAAAATAAAAGTTGATATTTTGATGTTCAATTCCCCGTAAATACGAAGCAGAGTATCTCGGAATCTAGCCCCTAACTTGCGGCGGTCAGTCTCAGTTCACTGTCAGCTTCTTTACTGAGACCCACTAAGAATTCTTAACGCGTTGCGTGAATTCTAATCGTCAGCTTATTGTAACAAGAGAAATGTAAGAGAATCTGGTTATCTCCAAATCTGGTGCAAGGCTCTTTTTACAAGAGCTCCTTCGTGCATCGATCTCAACTCTGCAACTTTCGGCAGAAACTGAGTTTAAATAATTATTTCTCTTATTTCCAAGTGTGCATATATCATCAATGGCCATCTCCTTATTTAATTTCAGTAATTATTCCCATACCCCGTTGCTCTCTGCTACCCTAACTGTGAATCTTTGTGCCTTTCATTAGAAGCGGAGGTTGGCTACCTCCATACAAATTCTGCTCCGACTGCTACCATGGGGTGTGTCCTCCCTGCTGCAATCGTGAGATCTCTTTGTATCCTTGTCTCTCCAGTGGTGGTCGTCTCTCATCACGTGACATCATGTCGATTCTATTAGTCACTTACAAAATTAAATCAAAAAGTTCTATTTCTCAAAGTTCGATATTTTTCCTTTAAACAATCGGCCTGCATCTGGGTGACCCATTCGTGACCCTTTTTTCTGCTCTGCTATTTTTTGACTACCTATCTCCCAGATAACTAAAAAGATATTTAGCTTACTTTTCTTCCTTCTAAGAGAAAGTAGGAAGAAAAGTAAGCTAAATATCTAAGAAAACTCAATTTCATGTTGTTGTTTTTTTTTTTCTACAATCCAAAAATTTAACAAACTTTCGGGATTTTTAGAAAAAAATATGTTTTTCCTATTTTCTATTTATTTCAACAATAAAAATAGATATTTATCCTCGATTACTCTAGGTACTACCCCAATCTTCTATCATCAACGCTGAATATTTTTTAGTCAAGATTCCGCAGCCCCAGTCTGCCCAGTGATATAATACTATATATATAAAAGCACGACTACATCATCACGATAACACAATTAAGACCACTTAATCGGGACCATACAATCGCCCTCATATAATCCAAATCTTATAACCGTGACAACAGAATCAAGACCTCACTATCTTAATTGCGTTATCACGATCCCACACTCACAACCAAATAATCCTATTTTTCGAACATGACTACATGATTACGATTACACAATCATCCTCATCATCATGTCGTTCGGCCAACACGGATATCCCAGACCCTCTTTCTCCACGTCTCCCTATCATTCATCGCCTCCAGCAGGTCTTCCGGGTTACATCCCGTATCATCACATAGCTGCTGTATGAATGTTCGAGCTGGTCGTCCTGCTTTTGATTGGCCATATGCGGGGGTCCACAGGAGTACATCACTTACGATCTCTTCCTTGCTTCTCCAGCAGTTACACAATAACAACCACACAATCAGAACCAAACAAAACAATGAATATTAAACAATCACCACACAATCACATTCACATAATCTAAACCACATAATCACGACACCATATTTTTGATTTCACACTTTTGACTACATAGAGCCTATCTTCCAATCACAACCACATAATGATCACACGATTCCGACCACATATCTAGGATCTAACAATCAGGACTACATAATATCAACCATCCAATGACGACTACATAATAACGATCTCACACGACTACACAATCACGATATCATGATCATCACCAGGACAACACTGAACATATCACAATCTCACAATCGCGACCACAGAATCATAATCACACAATTGTGATTTCACAATGATGACCAGATTATCATTATCTAACAATCACGATCGTAGAATAACACTCACCAAATCACAACCACATAGTTACAACTGTGATTGCATAATTACATACACACACACACACACACACGTGTGTGCGCACACACACACACACACACTCTCTCTCTCTCTTTCTCTCTCTTTCTCTTACTCTCTCTCACCCTCATAATGTCGGTCATACAATCACAACCACATAGCCACGGCAACACAATCAAGCTCCCTTTTCAGTCGTTACAACATCGAGGAGTAAGGGAGAGCGCTACTCCTTTCCCTGGATTTCTTCACTTTACCCTTGATATGTACCTTATAATGCTGAGTGTTAAACAAGGAGGTATGAAGAGCCATGTTTTTTTTGTTTTTCGGCTGACTAGACCTGGGATTGAACCGAGGTCTTCCAGGCTATTAGTAAACACTAATCATATGCATTGAAAAAAAGCTGGCGATCGAAATAGTGAATCATAGTGTCGGAAACTAAGTGATATTTTCCAATAAATATATATATATATATAAATATATATATATATATATATATATATATATATATACTTGGAAAATTACACCCTATATAAACATATTTCAGAAGCACAATGATTAAAGAATGTTTTTGCTCTTGAAGACGATATTCTAACACGAAATCATATAACACTGCATAGTGGTATTAAATAGACATATTTAATAACTGTACATATTTTATCGAAGATTTTGAAAAAATTCCGTCTTTAATTATGTAAATGGAATCGTGCGAAAGTTCCTGTGATTATAAAACAGACATGGATGAAAAGGAAGTAGAAGCAGTATGGGTAATGAGAGAAAAATATCTTTTCCTTACATTCTATCAAGCGAGACATCGCGTTATTTTTTCCTCTGGCTAATGATTTACAGTCAAGATAAGTGAAGTAACGTTTGCGAATCGGCAAGTTGCTATGTATCAAAACACGTATTCATTTATTTTTTTTTATCTTTATTTTTCGATTATTTATTTACTTATTTTATCTATTTATTTTATTTGGTTTCTCTGTTTCTGTCGTCTGCTTTCGCCACAAGAAGTCTTTGTTTGTTCCCTTCAGGCTTTTAACTTTCCCGTTTCAATTCGAAGAGATGAACAGTTGTTTTCGTTATATTTTACGTTTTGTTTTTTTTTTTCAAGTAAACTACTCTTGATATTTTCGACGCAATCGGCATTTGATAAAAGAAAAAACAAAACATTATAAAAAAGAACAAACTAAAAACAAAAATAAAAACAGTATGGAAAATCATTATGGCTTAACTTGACGCACTGTGGATTTAATACAAGATTTTCAATGTTCTTTCATCGTAAATTTTTTTAGTCTTCATATATATATATATATATATATATATATATATATATATATTGTTAGCTTACCATAACGTTTAAATAATTTTATCTTTTTATTTTAAGGACGCCTAAAACTTTTAAGAGGAATCTCTCTAGAAAATTGAAAAGGGATTGATTCGATTCTAACCAGACATTCTGATTGCAGCATATATAGGCAAGTTGCCTATAAAAGATAGCGATTATTTCCAAGATACAAAGAGGTTCCACAATCTTGATGTCAAGTCTTTTAAAATATTATATATATATATATATATATATATATATATATTGTTATGGATGTGGACCCTAAATATAGACACGCATACACACTCTCTGTCTCTTTCTCTCTCTCTCTCTCTCTCTCTTTCTTTGGTTCCCCTTTTTTTGTTTACCTCGTAACCTAGCAGAAGTAGACGAGAAGTCTGAGTAGTTAAATTCAGGTCAAGGTCACGGGCTGGCCGATTGTCGGTCAAGTTTCCCTAATATGGGTGTATGAACGGGAAAGCGACCCCTGTAACAAGCGACCTATTTTAAGGCTGAATATCAATTGGCCAAGAAGCCCACTTGATACAAGGCAATGGGAAGTTTGAATCTGAAAAGAGGAAAAACCAGACTAGTCTGCTTGCCGAGAGATTCCAAAACAGACAGACGTGTCTCTAGTTCAAAGAGAAAACTGTTTTTCCCCAAGCCAGCTCATATGGGAAGATTAAGATGCTGCCAGAAAAAGGCAAGAAATGCATGACTATTTTGTTCGTCGACTGTCAACGAGAAAAGTTTAAAAAAAAAGAAATTATTTGAAGAAGATGCACCAAGAAAGAAAGAAAGAAAGAAAGAAAGAAAGAAAGAAAAATTAACGGTCGGTGAAACGTGACACCAGAAAATAGAGAGAGAGAGAGAGAGAAAGAGAGAGAGAGAGAGAGACACACACACATATATATATATATATATATATATATATATATATATATATATATATATATATATATGACGAGAAAAGGAGAGAAAGAGAGAGAGAGAGAGAGAGAAGTTTCGATAAGCTCTCATTTTAACGATATTTCATTTTTTTGCTAACCCAGTTCTTACCGCACACAAAATCCATTAACATTTTTTTTGCACACGTCATCACGTGGAGGTGCTATAAAATAATTTTTTTTTTAAATTGTGTAATTTGTGTTTTCTTCATTTTCGGCTTGTTCGAAAATCTCTGTATTATAGTTATCCCTGTTCCCTTATGGTTGAATGACATCACGAAATAAAACAATGTTCGACTTAATTCTAGCAATACGCTTGGCGTTGTCCGGGCGATAGCCATAGGTAAATGAGTCGAGACTAAAATCTTGTCACATTAACCGACAGTAAACCAGTCGGAGATGTTTTGTGATAATAAATACATAGAAATATTTGATAAAAGGGATATATAACACATATTTTCATTCTTCAAATACCCAGATTTCCCAATTCCTTTGATACTCTAATCTTTATATCAATATAGAGTTTACGTGGAAACGCTACTTTGAACATAAATCGTGAGACAACTAATAAACACTTAAAAATTACTGGAAAAATATTACGTGATTGGGTTTTACAAAAAGTAAATACATAGAAATAATTCATAACAAACTAACCCACGCTAATGAAGTTAACGTGAACGTATAGAACTGCTATAAAGCTTTATAAATACGATAATTAATGATTCGAATTAATTTTGAATAAGAAAAAATCATATTTACTAAAATTCACAACAATATACTTCGAATAAATTCCCGATAACAATACAATAATCCTGGTGTTTTTTTTACAAACCACTGAAGCGCCTGTGGTTTGTGGTAATCATAAGAAAGCCTTGAAACCATATTTGAACCTAGCGTCATTTTCTGATGAAGAATCTTCTGGAAAAAATCTTAAATCTTCTCTCTACATAAAACCCTGATTCCAAAGTCAATGTTCCAGTACGACACAAATGGAACCCAAGTTATAGATAAGTACAAGAGATGTTAGGTATCAAACAAATATTATTACAAAGTATGAACAAAATGCATAAAAAGAATATATCCCCTACTTAAAATACCACGATTCTTTTTTTTTTTTCAAAATTCTTGTTGGATACAACGGGAACCAAAATTATAAACATATCTATCAGAACATTTATATTACATACATGATATTACAAACAACATAAAAAACCATAATATAAATAAATCTAACAACACCTTCTTAAGATAATTTATTACAATAATTTAATTTAACATCAGTGAGTACATAAATAATGTGTAAATAAATTAATGATAATTTTCTTAAATGAATCATGAATATCATTTGCAATGTATTATTGACTAAGATAAATTATTCGAGATCTTACGTTGGGGGTGTTCTCGTGGTGTATTGGTTAAAGCGATGGACTGCGGAATCGTAGTACGCGAGTTCGTACTTCACAGCTTCGTGGTGGTTGTGAGACTACTTCGCAGAGCTCATCATAATAGGCACTGTAATTTTCGGCTGTCTTCACATCGTCGGGGCTAGTGTTCAACGGTTGTATTTAAATTGTAGCATCATGTCCGCAACAAAGCTTTTTTTCTCTTTTCAATCCCGAGTTTTCTCCCTTTACATTTTTTTTCCTTTTGCGTTTCTTCCAGCAAACCAGAACCTGTCATCGATTTGCTACTGATTTATTTCAATATTTAACTCTGACAACTGCTGCTATCCCGGCCTAGAATTTCCCATTTGCCTCTCTCTCTCTCTCTCTCTCTCTCTTCTTTCTTCGGTTCTCCCTCTCAGTTATTTTCATTTCTTTTCCAGCGGACTGTGGTTGATTATTAAAACAATCAACCGGTGTTGTTAATCATTTTATAGAATGTAGTACGATTATATAACAAGGAAATAAAAGTGACATTTGATACTTTCTGAAACAATAAAAAGGTAAGGTAGGTGAGGAGGAATATGAAATAAGTATGTGTGTGTGTGTGTGTGTGTGTGCTAACTTACTAATCGATCGGCACGGAAGAGGTAAAAATGAGACTGTTTGAGTGAAAAACATTTAGCACTGGACATATCTTTTTAGGGAGAGCCGTAAAAGTCATGAAACGTGGAAAGGAAACCAATGGAAAGGGAACATTATCGAACGCTCAAGTTCAGGAACATGTTTGCAGGTGAAATGATTGTGACCGTAGTCTTCAAATTAAAGGACGATACGCTAGTCACCTGAATGGTCACGGGAGATGTGAAAAGGACACACCACATTGAAGTTAGGTAATATAAATTATGTCATTTACAAAACATTTCCAATCTTAGTCTGATTTGAAAAGAATCATGAAATTACTCAAAAACATTCATTAGACATAACACTCTTTATCCGTCATGTGAGCGTGACCGTAGCTGATTTGAAGAATCATCAAAGAAGAAAAGGAATAAATCCAGACGCAACTGGAGGAACAAACGACAACGATCATCTGTGAATAATGAGCAAGCTTTGCTTTGGTTTTATGGCATATGAGCCATTGCAGATAATTTAATGCCTAATCCTTCTTATACATATATTATTTATACAATTAATATTTCAAAACGAGGTTGAGCTTATCTTTTTAACACAAATAAATTTTTTTAAATTTTTTGATCTAATACAAATACAGAGTTAAACGTAAAACAGTTCTATTTCAAACAATTCAGTTTAGCATTAGTACATTTTAAATGTTAACAATTCTATTCAAACAATTCAGTTTAGCATAAGTACAGTTTAAATGTCAAAAGTTGTATTTCAAACAAATCAGTTTAGGATAAGCACGTTTTTTTGGTAACACACAGGTAAATGATCCCACAGTTCTATTTCAAACGAATCAGTTTAGCATTTATACACAGTTTCTTTATTAAGCACAGTTACATGTAAAAGAGTCCGATTTCAAACAATTCAGTTTAACATAAATACAGTTTTTGTTTACACTGGTAAAAGATCCAACAGTTCTATTTCAAACGAATCAGTTTAGCATTTGTCCACAGTTTAAATATCAAACAGTTTTATTTGACTCATAGATAGGAATCTATCTGATGCTACCACTCCGAGCTTGAGTGGAACTGAGACCGATGGCAATGAAGGGGCACTCTGTTGAATAATGAGCAATCAGATAAATTAAAATGTACATAAGTAGTAAATTGATAGACCATAGTCAAGTGCGATCCAAAGGCCCCCTTTTCAATAGCTACTACACCGAAGTGCAAGGAAGGGCGTTACTAGTTTCCCTGTATTGTGCCACTTACCATTGATCCATGACTTATAATGCAGAATGGTAAGCAAGGAAGCATGAAGTAAGATTGTTTGAGTCTTTGTTATGAACTCGGTTGGGGATTGAACAACGATCTCCCGGATAATTGGTGAACATAGTGGACATTATGCCAATTAAACAAGAAAGATAAACATAGAAAAGCAGATACCTATATATCAGCTTCAGTTTCTATTTTTAATGGGTTATTGAATGCTAAAGCTTTCCTCGCAGAAAGATTGTAGTGGCGTGATTTAACCTGTAGTAACGAGTTAAAGGGTATTCTAACTTTCCCCATAAATGTTAATCCCGGAGTGAACGAAATACCGCAGCTGAACATCTAAATTGTTTAGAGTAGGATGTCCTAGTCCATCCCGTTTGTCATTATGCAGCGGGGACATCGTCTATAGATAATATATAAGAGGTAATAAATGCGATCATATTTGATGGCAGTTATTCCCTCATTTTCGAGGATAACGCTGCTAAGATATTTCATTTCCCCAAGTGCAATCTAAAATAACGTCTTGCATCAAATATATATGTAAGTAACTTTTTCGATCGTCCATTCCTTGTATATAGTCTTTATCAATTAGCAGTTATATATATGTATGGATAGATAGATTGATAGATAGATAGGCACTATAATGCAATTATATATATATATATATATATATATATATAACAGTATATGGTTGTCAATATCTCACTGAGTGGGTTTTGTGGCAGACCATATTTGGTGAATGCTCAATCTCTGTGATAGGGCGATATGATAATAATAATAATAATAATAACGATGAAACATGTAGGTGACGATTATACCAATCGTGACTGGTGCATTTGGTACAGTAACTATAGAGCTATTAAAGGAATTGGAGGACTTGGAAGTTGGAGGACGAGTGGAGATCATCTAAACTATAGCATTGTTGAGAACGGCCAGAATACTGGGAAGAGACCTGGAGCCTTGACGTGACTTGCTGTCACTCAAACCCCAGTGAAAGATCATGAGATAACACTGATGTGAAAAACCATCAAGGAGTAAATAATAATAATAATAATAATAATAATAATAATAATAATAATAATAAATAAATAAATATATATTAGTTTTTATATCTGTTCAATAACATGGATGCTTATCAGTGACAATTAGGTCCATGCTGTCTTATTACGACAATCATCTAGCAGAAAAAAAAAAAGATATAGAAGAAATCATAATATACAGCCAAAAGAGTGTTTACGTTAGGATTAGGAATGATTGTTTTTGCTTGCGCCGAGCGTGTGTGTGTATGTTTGTGTTTGGGGGTTATATTTGCCTAGATTACAATAACGCATACGTAATATAACACATCGTAATTTAACATAGAACATATTCCTACAAATAAATACAAATTTTGTATTATGCCCCATAGAATATAAAACGTCTCTTAACACCACAATATTCCCACCGCACCTTTTATTCTCATGTTTTAGATCCAGCATCTGTTTTCGTCTTATATACTTACATATCAAATTTTAAAAAAAATTCCTTTTCTTCAATATAAAATAATGATGATAATTTTTTCATGAATCATCACTGCGCAAAAACAAAGAAAAAAATTATTCGCCCAAACCTCCGTCTGTCACGTGACTTCTGCTACACATCGCTACACTTACATTTAGAAGACAACTTCAACTATGCCACAAGACGCATGTATCAACACACACACACACACACACACACACACACACACACACACACACACACACACACACACACACATGCTAACGATTACATATACCACTATGCACAATAATACGCAAATATAATCCACGCACACACACACGAAAAGAGTTATACGCAATACTAACGAATATTCTCTTGGCTGCATTTTTTCAATTTTTTTATTTCTCCAATATCTTTCTTTCTTTCTGTGTTTGATGATTGTCGTAGGAAGAAAGCATGAAACTAGTGGTTGCTGATAAGGTATCCATACTATAAAATATATATATAAAAACTAATATATATTTATTTATCATCATTTTACATATATATATATATATATATATGTGTGTGTGTGTGTGTGTGTGTGTGTGTGTGTATGGATTTGGGCAGCATATCTTCATTTATGCATATTTCATTAAATAATATAGATATCTTTTGTGTACACATTTTTGTATATCCTCTTTCGAGTTGCCGGATTGATTTTGTTGGTGTCCGGCGGGAATTGGTTAATGTACATGCAACGTTCACATCGCTTTTGCAATAAACACATCAGTGGAAGCATGCTGGCTCTCCCAGACCCAAGAAGGCCAGACAGAGTAAATCTGCCCACACATTTTTGGTGATCCCTTTTTTTGACGGCACTAGCATGCTCTACATGCAGTGGGTTCTTGCTGGACAGACAGTCAACAAGGAATACTATGTTAAGGTTTTAAGGGAGTTTAGGAAGAGATTTCGTCGGAAGAGGCCAGCACTCTTCAAATCGGGTCCGTGGCATTTCCACCCGGATAATACCCCTGTCCACAACTCCATCCTTGTCACAGACGATTTGACCAAGATGAGCATCAAAACAGTTCCTCAGCCTACCTAGATTCCAGACCTTGTTCCCTATGACATTTGCTTATTCCCTAAGCTCAAATGCTGTCGTTATGGGACAATTGAGGAGATGAAAGATGCTGTGACGAAGGTCATTGACACGCTCAGACAAGAGGTCATTGATGGGGCCTTCTAGAAGTTGTTGTAACGGTACAACAAGTGTATTGCAGCCAGAAGAGATTACTTCGAAGAGGACCAGAGTTTTATGTGTGTACTATCAATAAAAGTTCCCATACGAAAATTTCAGGAAACTTATTCAATGATCCTCGATTTTAATTTTGATGATATCAATCCACGATTAATCCATAGTAGCAAAAAATGACGAGTCCATAATCTTACAAATTATGCTCCATATCACGCAGACAATATATATATATATATATATATATATATATATATATATATATATATATATATATTTATATATATATATATATATATATATATATATATATGATACAAGTGAGCTGAAAGATGGATAAGTCGGACACTTAAGAGTTTAATTTTTACATTTGACGCCACCAAGCTCCAACATACACCCAGACGGTTACAGTCAAAGCCAATAACCACAACCACTCTTAATTAAACCCGTATCCACTTTCCTCTATTTCTTCCTTTATCTGCCTCTTGTCTTTCGACTCGCTTCTTCCCCCTTTTATACTTTTTTTTTCTCCATTATTCTATTTTCTCAATTTCTTAAATATAGAATATTATTTTTAAAAAGCTCAGTCTGAAGAAATTCTTGAATAAAAAAGGTTATATCCCTACTAACCTTTTATAAAGTGTCTGATTTATCAATTTTGTCAGATTCACCAAAATCAACCATTTCACTATATATATATATATAGTCATCTACAGACAGATCTGTTTCGTTCTATCAGAACTCATCAGTGTGGCTAGACAGTAGCTTCCCGTAGCTTGGATCGAAACCCGGTTGACTCAAACGCCTAGCCAAAGTCTCTAACCATTCAGCCACGATGAGCCATTATATGTGAAGGAAATTTCAAACGGTTATGAATCACAATTACAATTGTTTATATACATCCGTTCAACGGCTACCGAGACCTCAATTCATATATGAAGAGGCTTGCAATAGACGCTAACACGATTACTTCTTCGCCAGAGAACTCAAGGGGAATATATATATATATATATATATATATATATATATATATATATATATATATATATATATATATATATATTATGACGACTTAACCGAGTTTGAGTCTCCATTAAATTGTACAATATATATATATATATATATATATATATATATATATATATATATTCCAGTCCCTGAGCACAGGCAGGATATGGTAGAAGTTTAATTTGTAACATGCTTGAATTCAGAGTTTCCCTGCTCCTAGTCTGGTTGCCTAATCAAGTTTAGAGAATCAAGTCTGTTTTACTACTTATCAATAGCTGTGAGGGAGAATTGTTTGATTCATATTTTTCCAAAGATTATTAGTGCTATGTGAAATGCAGTAAACATCGTCCGGGTTTGAACTTGTGTTTTGTCAATTTCCTACAACGATAAACACTACGCGACACGCGGGCGTGCGTGTGTGTTTTTGTATGTCTAAAAGAATCTATTATTTCAATGTACTTCCTGAAATGTTTGACTTGCAGCTGCGATATATTGTGTTTATAATTAAAAAAAGCTAAAATTAATTTTACCATTAATCCATACCCTTTTGCAAATATATTCGTCTGGATATATTCGAATAGACGTTAGAAAGAAATAATTGTTAGTTTTATTTTTTTTTAAGTTTTTTTTTTTTTCATGAAAAAGTAATATTAACATTCTTGCAAACAAAGACACTCAATGAGGAAATTCCAGTATAATCAACATCAAAGACTTCTGTTCAGAATATATTATTTTAAACAAGCAGTCAAATTGGGTGCCCAGAAATTTCAAACTGTGTAAAGACATATTCTTAAATACACACGAGGTTGGTAAAATAAAGAAAATGTGTTCGTGGAATTATTTAATGAAATCCAGAATATCACAGGAGGTTAATCAAATGTACAAACGCATATATTGACACGCGTTTATATTCAATGAGGGTGATTAAATGCATGGATACCTGCAAAATAACTATTGTATTTCTCTTTTTTACATCTACATCCACCCATGTTATGAATTTCAATATAGAATTAATTGTTCTAAGAAAATAATCTGTATTACTAAATATATAAATATAAATAGTATGAAATGAAAAATTAATATAGGAAAAGTATTCAGACCTACTGATTACATATTTAAACACTTTCTTGTACAGCCCAGAAATTTCTCAGAAGAGATTGTTTTTGTAACTATTCAAAAATCTTTTGCAGGATGGTTTTGAATCTTGCCCCGTCTTCATTGCAAACAATCTTAAAATTATTAGTATTTCTAGAATCTTTGTAATGGTTTTAAACCTTCAAGTATTATAGATTTTAGAAAAATTGGCATATGAGTAGGTCACTAAAAACCTATGATTATTCAGTATACAGTGTTCAGTTAGATAAGTCTTTGAAAGTTCAACATGTCCTGGATATGACTTTAAACTGTTTGATGGTGAGGTGCTTGTAATGCTGGGGCTTTGGTGAATACAGAGCACTCCTTCACTGCCATTGCTCCTAGGTCCACTCTTGCCTAGCGTGGTAGCACCTGATAGGCTCTTATCTATGAGTTAAATAAAACTAACGGTATACTTTGCTAAACTGAATTGTTTGATTAAAAAGAATAGCTTGAAATAGAAATGTTTTGACAATGAAAGCGTGCTTGCATTTAAATTGCGTGCTTATGCTAAACTGAATTACTTAAAATAGTACTTTTTTTTGACATTGAAACTGTATTAACACTAAACGGAATAGTTTAACATAGAACTGTTTCGACATTTAATTGTGTGGAAATATGTACTTATGCTAAATTGAATTAGGTTAATTAGAACTGCTTGAGTAAACTGAATAGCTTGAAACAGAAATGTTTTTTCACAATTAAACTGTATTTACATTTAAACTGCTTGCTTATACTAAACTGAATTGTTTAAAATTGAACAGTTTTTGACATTGAAACTGTACTTACACTAAACTGAATTGTTATATATAACTGCTTGAAAAAACTAAAAAGCTTGAAATAGAAATGTTTTTGACAATTAAACTGTGTACTCAAGCTAAACTGAATTGTTTTAAGTAGAACTGATTATTTACATAAAAGTGGATTTGGTGTTAAATAACCTACAAAGGTTGATATGCCATAACCCTACAGCAAGATCCACTTTGTACCCTAAATGTAATAAAATACCTTCCACATATTTTAATGCATCCCTCTGCTCATAATTCAGTAATGTAACCTGGTATCATATCATTAACACCGATACATTTTACGTAGCATGATGCCATCGAGTATGTGCATAAGCGTGGGAGTAGTATTTATTCCTTTTTTCTTATTATTTGATAAAACTGCTTGTGACAAAAAAAAAAAAAAATAGGATACTTTTTGGCAATTTTATTCCCTAAATAATGATGTGAGAGTTCCATCACTGAATTCTAGTTTATTTTTCTTTCCATAAAGTGGGTAGAGTGTTATGTATTGGCCCGGAAGACTACTGTTTAATCTCTGGTCGAGTTATACTAAAGACTCAAAAATGTTCTTGATGATGCCTTGCTTAACGGGCAGCATTATAAGGTACGTATCAAGGGTAAAATAGAGCAATCCAGGAAAAGGAGTAACACACTCTCCTAAACCTTAGTGTTGTAGGTAATAAAAAGGGATCTTTCGGGTCACCCTTGACTACGGTTGCCAACTTTACATATGGTAATTGATTGTGTGGAAGCATAGGTAGAGTAATGGTTATCTTTGTAAGTAATTTGTAATTAGCTCTTTTAGCGGAGTTCAGTTCATGAAAATGACGGTCTTTCACCCCGTCCTCAAGAACTTTAGAAATTCATGAATTTTTATCTTCTTTTTCGAATTATGGGAAAATATTTGGGCAGAATTGTCTCTTTTTAAGGAAACCGGTCTTGGAGAGTGGGGGAACTCCGAATTAAAAGTCTGAGTAACTTAACCTTATGAGGGCTTATTTGCTACTCAAACTGAAACACCACACCGATATGGTGGGACTCTGACTCTATCCGGCTCAAGTAGTATATATAATACATTTACAAGCGTTAAGAAATTCTATAATTTGTTTTCTATTATTACAGCAGTCCACCTTTATATATAACACGCATGAATTTATTACTAGTTATCAACAATTAAGATATAGATCCAAGAAACAATCTGAGAATTATTTTTTTTTATTCATTGCCGACTTTTTGTTCTCATCTTGGTAGTTTTTGTGTTGTTTCTTCTTTCACTACGTTTCGGCCAAATTTCACCTCTGGCCTTCTTCAGGTGATTTACCGCGACCTCGGATAGGAATGCTGAGTCTTGTAACCGTATCCCCAGTAATTACTGCCTTCCATAGTTGTTGTCTATCGCACCACGTTTTTGACCAAGTAAACCTCTGGCCGGCTTGTGTAGGATTTGAAACCGCTATCTTCTGACAATGCTCACCTGGAACCGTAGGCAGTAATTACTGGGGATACGGTTACAAGACCCAGTATTCCTATCCGAGGTCGCGGTAAATCACCTGAAGAAGGCCAGAGGTGAAATTTGGCCGAAACGTAGTGAAAGAAGAAACAACACAAAAATAACCAAGATGAGGACAAAAGATCCGCAATAAATAAAAAAATTAATTCTCAGATTAAGAAGACTCATCTCAAAATGATTCCAATTAAAGACAAGTCCAAGAAATAATGTTCTTATACAAAATAGGAGAGGAATTAAACAAATAAAACCAAGATACGTAATACTATTCTGATACTACTCGTGTATGTAAACTAAAAGAAAAATGATGATGTGAGATTTGCGAAAAATGAAGGGTAATTTGAAATATTTGAATTTGATCTTAATTCAACTATAGATTTCTTGTGGCTAAATCAGTAGATGGCTTGTTAGTACATTTGAAGAGATACCTAACATCACATTGTTGGCATCCTTTTTATTGAATTATGACAATTTTCAGCTCTGTAACGTCCAATAAACTTCTGTGTAACTAATGACAGTGATATCTTATGTCACCAGTTCAAGTGAAATCGGATTATCTCTGAACTTGCCATCAGAAATCAATTCTTTGATTTTTGGAAGATGAGTTATTTGAATTTTTCGTTACTTTTCTCAGTGCAATTTTTTGCTTTTGTTTGTGCAATCCACAAACATTGCTCATGATTGCTTTTATAAAGTTTTCAACAGATTGAGTTTGTTGGGAAGGAGTATATTCATGTATATGACTGTCATTCTATAAAAAAAAGGTTTAAATTTGCCTAACAAATTAGCAATAGTAACCACAGAACACAGTTGCACCTTTCCTATTGAAACAAATGGTGAAGAGTTGATACATATCCAAGAACAACAATATTATGACTTTTTATAGAAATTGGTGCGCATAGGATTTATTCTTTACTGGAGAGTCATTGCGTTTCCCATCGACGGACAGTGTTTTCGATAAAGGCTACTAAGGGCAAACCTATGTTCAACGCATTTGTAATAACACTTTTTTTTATTAACGAATCTTGCTTTTCAGTAAACACCAAACATTCCTTTGTAAATTTTAAGTGGTTTCACTTCCCAGCCATCAAGAATTATCATATTAACCAACCCCTCCACTCGGGCAAGATATGACACAAGGTCAATTTTTAAGCAGTTTCTAACAGGTTTGAATTCAGAAATTTTCTTCTCCTAGACTAGTTGCCTCACCAAGGCTGAAGAACTCAGTCTGTCCTACTATTTACCCATAGCTGGAGGGAGAATAATATGATTTATACCTTTACAAAGGGTATTAGTGCTATGTGAAATGCAATCAGTCTCGTCCAGGATTTGAACTCGTGTCGCCGTGTCCATTTCCTACGATAATAACCATTACACCACGGGCATCTCTAAGAATTATAATGCATAACTATGTTCAAGCCTGGGGCACTCTGACTTTTTGCTGTTCTGATTTGGCTTGGAACACATGTCTTTTGTCTGATTAGAATAATATTTGCCATAAACACATTTCAAACAATGCCGAGTTAAAATCTATCTAAAAATATATGGTAAAAAAATAATATTTCGTTTTAAAGAAAATTCAACCATTCATTGAATGGCCACTCTACTTACCGTCTGAGACGAATGGTTGCCTGATGTGACCAACAAAAAAGGAAGTAAAATTAAGGTATTTTTGTATTAAAAAAGTATTGAGCAGTATACACGCCAAAAGATAATGAATTTTGAGTGATCAATGTTCACAGTGTTTTAAACTACCTTGTATCTCCTTTTTTATTTGAAAATTGATTTCTGTTGATCCTTTTTATAATATTTCGAATTGTTGGTGATGTTTTTTTTCTTATGAGGTGCCATTTAGCAGAAGGATTTTTTTTATGATAATCATTAACTTCATTAAGAAAAATCGATCTAAATTTACTGACAAATGTTTATAACATATTCGGTAAATTGTTTTCAAAACTCTAAAATGTCGTTAAGTTACATCACTGTTTTATTCGTTTGAGAGTTCCTTTACTTTAACGATGACAATCCCATTGAAAGGAGGGGAAGGAGCGAAACCGACAGTGATACAAGTGAAATATTTGGAAGATATAGCAAATGAAGGATTTGGTAATGTACTTTTGTAGGAATATTTTGAATTTGAGAATATTTTCCAATGGGGCGCCAGTTTGCTGATTGACTTTTTTGATGACGGAATCGCACGAGGTGAAAAAGCCAAAATCAATTTTCTTATCAATCCTCAACCTTTTGCAAATATATTCGTCTGCATATATCCAAATAGAAAGCATTTTTATGTATTTTTTTACGAAGAAGAAAGGAGTATTAACATTCTTACATTTCAACAAACAACCGAGACACCCAATGACGAAATTCCAATATAATTAACATCAAAAACTGCTATTCAGAATATTTTATTTTAAACAACCAATCAAATTCTATACCAAGAAATTCAAATGGTGTAAAGAAATATTCTTAAATACACACGTGGTTGATAAAAAAAAAAAAAAAGAAAGAAAACGCGTCTCTTGCATTATTTAATAAGATACTGAAATTTAGTCATATTTGAAGTCAGCGTATCAAAATTGTGCATGATATTGTTAAAATGTTAAAAAAAAAAACAGTTCTATAGAAAAAGTGTAATTTTAGGTGATCTATGGGTTATTCCAACTGAAAAGAAGCATTAGCTACTTGAATTATTTATTTACATGTTCTAACGGCATATAAAAGAGTCTAAATTCATATTGTGCCAATACGTAAGGGAATTACATTCATTATATGTGTGATGGTACACCTGTCCTCGCCATACCAGGGAGTTATTCCGTTTCCAATGCTATGATCGTTACTCTGGTCGGACATATCTTCGGAAGACTCGATCAATTCGTTATCTGCCCACGTTGAGTTTTTGATGCAGATAAAAAAATAAAAGTCGAAGCCAACAAACAGAGAGTAAACACGGCTTTGTAACAATAATATTTAGTAAGAAAAGAAAAATATATCTTTAACAATGGTAGAAATATTCACCCTTTCCTGCAGTCAGATGGATTTAAGTCAAAGACCTGGTTCAGCCAGTTCTCTATATAAATTTAGACTTTTCCATTCTCGCTGTCTACAGGCTGGTGTTAGGCAATCTCAATGGTTTGCTTTCTCCTAATCCTGGGGGTCAATTTACAATGTTTTCATATAACAGGATGTCTTGACTTTCTGTACCCAGGAAAGTCTGGTTGAAGGCCAAGATGTGGAATCTAATAGTCACCTTTTCCCTTATTTCGGGCTTTCCAGGTCTTTCTACAATTGTGTTTCTTGAAGTCACTTCGATTTTTTATTCTACAATGAGGGTATTCTGGTAAAAGGTCACCTCAAGCTATCATATTATCTTGATTCTATTCGCTTTTCTATCTCCACGAGTCTACCACAAGGGCACCTCTCGTCTGCTCCATGCTGGTCTTAAGAGTATCTTATTATCTTGATTTGCCTTCACTTCTCTGTCTCCTCGAGTCGGACACAAGGGTCTCTTCAGGCATAGCATTACGCCTGTCTTTTTTCGCTTCTTGCATAGTGTTGTATATATGTGGATTTTCTCTGCCTGTCCACTAGAGGCAGTCTGGCGCAAGGTCTGACTCCAGAATGACACAAAACTAGTCGTCAATTCACAGTCTCTCCGTGGCACTCTATTCTTCTCGTGGAAGAATACCTTGTATAATATGTATATCTTCCAATAAAGGGGAGGTGGTGGAAAAGCTAAAAAAAATATCAGTATTCTCTTAATTTAGTTTCTAGAAATCCATCCCCCAATGTTTGTCACACCCTTCACATCCACTTTACTCTGACTTTTTCCCAAATTTGGAATAATTACTATTTCCTGTTCACGTGATAACCGTTAAGTCATATTGGGGGTGCCCCTGGTGTAATGGTTATGGTCGTAGGAAATGGACACGACGACACGAGTTCAAATCCTGGACGAGGCTGATTGCATTTCATATGGCACTAATACCCTTGGAAAAGGTATGAATCCAATTATCCCCCCCTAACTATGGGTAAATAGTAGGACTGACTAGGTTCTTCAGCCTTGGTGAGACAACTAGTCTAGGGGAAGGAAAACTCTGAATTCAGACCTGTTAAACTTCGCTTGAAAATTGACCTTGTGTCATATACTGCCCGAGTGGAGGGGATTGTAAATAAGGTCAAGTCATAACAGTAAAAGAGATGAATTAAAATTTTCTATGCTTGAATTTTTAAAAAAATTCGCTGTCCTAATCTTTCGCTCAGATAATAGACAAGTCCTAGTCTCCAGGTCAAATCTCACGGCAGATTACTGTTTCAGTTTCTAAATCACGAGGACCAACGAAAAGTATTTCTCTGATCATTTTTCAAAATAAATGTATTTGTCATTTTCTTTTTGTCATTTTCGATTTCATCAAAATACATACTTCCAATTTAATCCCTTTGAATCCATTTTCGTTGGTTTTCACATTTTCAATGAACTGGGTTTATTCTTCCAAAATCCGCCGCGTTTAATTCATATTTATATAATCAATTCATATTTATATGTTTAATTTATATTTATATGGTTAATTCATATTTATATGGTCAATAGATTTCCTCGACTGACCCATCGCATTACATATGTTAAGAATTTCATTTGAGAGTGTCGACGTTTGTTTAGATTTAATTATCTATCTATATTTCCTTTGCACACGGTTCTATTAAATACAAACACTTTTAAAAAAGATACATTTAAACCTTAGAAGGGAACAAAGCAAGTTATACGGCACTGATTCAGAGTGTATTTTGAACTATAGGCAATAAGATAATAAACATCCCCACAGATATCTAGAACTCGTGTTTAACAATTTTCCTAATTTTTTTTTTCAGTGTGAGTCTTACCACTATGCAGGGAGTAAAAAGAAACCTTATAATGATATTAACATCTTTTTTATCACCAATATGAGAATGTAGGAATAAGCATAGAGACGGTATTCGAGAATTGTTAATTTTTCTTAAGACGATGATTTGTTGATTTTATTTTGTTTCTCAAGTTGCAAACAGATTGAAGTTACATGCCTGTTTTGCGTGCATTGATCATCCAATTCTTTACATAGGGAAAGCAAATGAATATATAACTTAGTGATGCATCTTTTTCTAATCTTTTACATTTCAAATGTTCTTTAAATTTACAATTATACACACTTATATCGATTATCTACTGAAAAATCCTTTTCCGGAAGATTTATTGAAATTTCCCCTTGTTCTCTCCCGAAATATATTAGTCACTGCCTTTTATTGAATTATTATTTGTTGTAGTTGTATTGACATTGTTCCTTTCAACAATATTATTCCTTATGCTCACGAAGAAATCGTTTTCGTTTAGAATATTGATTCAACATATTGAGAATGAACAACAGCAACTGTACATAATTTAATTTAAAAACACGCTAAAAGGGATTTTTTTTATTCAGCTCTTCTTTTTATGCTTCAGTAAAGTTTATTACTTTATTTGCTTCTTTTAATAATATTTTTTTATTCATAATGATGAAAAGAGAAAAATGCATGAGATCGATATATACATAGATAGATTATAAGAAAAGAAATAAAGAAAATGACATAGGGAGCTTTACATATATTTATTAAAATCAAAGTTGTCTTTCGGCAAATACATTTATTTTTTTACAGATGCTGGAGTTTTTCTTTTATGTTATTAAACTTTATCAGAGTCAATTTCTTAGAGAAAATCTCTCGATACCAAGTAACTGCGGTGATTTCTATTCCTTTCTATGAAACCATTAATAATAATAATAATAATAATAATAATAATAATAATAATATTTTATGTGAAATTATCATAGAAATGGATAACCTAACCTCGGCCAGAAGACCAGAATGTGTATTAATTAATAAGAAAAGTAACTTTTTCATCTGGTGGATTTAGCTGTTGTACAGTGAAAATATGAAAAAAAAACGAAAACGAGAGATACATATTGGGATCTTGCCTTTGACGAAAATGCTGCGGAGCATGAAAATGACGATCATGCATCTAATATGAATGATAATAATGTGATGAATAGTCCATAAATGCTAACAAATAAAAAAAAACCCGACGAAAATGGCTATGACAAGAAGAATCGTGACTCAAAGACCGCAGCATTGTTGAGATCAGTGAGACTACTCTGAAGATTCCTAAATACCCGAAGAGACATGCCGTCACACTAGACTCCAGTAAAAGATCACCAGTGTCAGCTGAAGTGTACAACACGCAAGAAGTAAGTACCTTGACCTTGCTAGATAATTGAAGAAACTATGGAACATGAAAGTGACGTTTGTACCAATTGTGATTGGTGCTTTTGGCACAGTAACCAACAGATTATTAAATGGACTGGAGGATTTGGAAGTTGGCAGATGAGTGGAGACCATCAAAACGACAGCATTATTGAAGACGGCCAGAATACAGGGAGAAGAGTCCTGGAAACTTGCTGTCATTCAAACTCTAGTGAAAAACCATCAGTTAACGCTGATGTGAAAAGCTCTAAAAGAGAAAATAATAATAATAATAATAATAATAATAATAATAATAATAATAATAATAATAATAATAATAATAGCATTATTGAGAACGGCAAGAATCCTGAGAAGAGTCCAGGAGACTTGAGGAGACTTGCTGTCCCTCAGACTCCAGTGAAAAACCATCGGCTAGCGCTGATGTGAAAAGCTGTAATGAGTGAATACTACTACTACTACTACTACTACTACTACTACTACTACTACTACTAATAATAATAATAATAATAATAATAATGTGCAATAATTGGATGTTTGACCATACGAACAAATAGTATATGCACAAACCAGAATCTGTCGCAGAAAATGAGATATGAACCCCCCTGGGATTTTGAGATACAAACGGATAAGCTAATCTCGGCCGAACGACCACACCTTATTATAATCAACAGGAAAGAGAGAAATTTACATTTGTGAACTTTGCTGCCCCAGCGGACTACAGAGTAAAATTGAAAGAAAGCCAAAAGTGATATGAGTTTGTAGACCTTGCTAGAAAATTGAAAAACTGTGGAACATGAAAGTAAAAATTATACCAATTGTAATCGGTGCTCTTGTTACAGTCACCAAACAATTGGTTCAAGGGACTGAGGGACTTGGTAAAAAATGGGTCGAGTAGAGACCATTCCAACTCTAACATTATTGAGATCGGTCAGAATACCAAGAAGAGTTCTGGAGATTTTGGGAGACTTTCTGTCACTCAAACTCCAGTGAAAGACCATCAGCTAAAGGCGCTGTGAAAAAATGTCAAGGATTAAAATAATAATAATAATAATAATACCAGCATATGAGAATGGAATTTGGCTAAGAAAAATAAAGAGAAGCGGAAAAAGACAATGAACAGAAGGAATAGAAGTACTAAATCGAGAAATAATGAGAATGCTCGGACAAAAAAGGAAGCTTCCAAGTACTAGGGAATATGGGAACTGGACACCATCAAACAAGCAGAAATAAAAGGAAAAAAAATAAAAAGTGTATGAATCTACTCGAAACTTAACTACATTGCAGAAATCTCATCAAAGAGATGAATACCTGGTCTGTTCCTCCTGTAAGATAATCGGGACCATTCTTAAAGTGAACGAGAGAAGAACTTCAACAAATAGACCAGAAAGCAAGAAAACTTATGAACATCTCTGAGACGACGTATATAGACAGTATGTGTCAAGAAAAGAAGGAAGAAGAAGACTTGCTAGCGTTCAAGAGAGCGTCAGACAAGAAGACGACATTAAAATGCGTGGAGGAAGAGTGATTACAGCGACTAGAAACAATACAGACAACACAAGCCTCAACGGAACAAAACAGCGCAAAACAATGGCACAAGGTATAACTTTGTCAAAGTAAGAGTAGAGAAGACGTAACAATATTGCAGATGTAGATTATGTCGTTATAGAGACGAAACGATCAATGACATAATAAGCAAATGCAGTAAATTACCATGAAGAGAGGATAAGATTAGACACGACTGGGAAGGCAAGGTAATTTACTGATGATTGTGCAAGCAGTTTAAATATGAATCTGCATACAAATGGTATATACACAAACCAAAATCTGTCAAGATAATGAGATGCACACAATTCTTCAAGATTTTGAGAGTCAAGCGGATCATTTAATCTCGGTCAGACGACCAGACCTAGTTATAATAAACAGAAAAAATAAAACTTACCGAATAGAGGACTTGGCCGATCCGGCTTACCACAGGGTAAAATTGAATAAAAAACGAAAGGGGAAGTAAGTAGTACCTAGACCTTCCTGGAGAACTGAAAAAAAACTATTGAACATGAAAGTGACGGTGATGATAAATGTAATTCGCACGCTCAGTATAGTCACCAAAGAGTTAGTACAGGTATTGGAATATTTGGAAAGAAGAGGACTGGTGTTGATATCGGCCAGAATATTAAGAAGATTCTTGGACACTTCTCGAAACCAAACTTTATATAAGATTGCCCAATCGATTGGGGCTGTAGAATACACCGACTACTTTTCTGCAGAGGGGTAAGCCAACGAACGAGTATCCTGGATATGACACTAAACAATCTGATGGTGAGTATCCAGCAGTGCTGGAGCTGTAGGGAATGCGGAGTACACCTTCATTGCCCTCGCTCCCAGGTCCACTCTGGCCCGGAGGGGTAGCACCTCATAAGGCCTTATCTATGGGTTAAATAGAACTAGCAGCATACTTATGCTAAACTGAATTGTTTGACAAAACTGAATAGCTTGAAATAGAAATGTTTTTGACAATTAAACCGTACTTACATTTAAACTGCGTGCTTATGCTTAACTGAATTATTTTAAATAGAACTGTTTTTTGATATTAAAACTGTATTTACACTTAACTGAATTGATACATATAACTGCTTGAATAGTTTGAAATAGAAATGTTTTAGACAATTCAACTGTGTACTTATGCTAAACTGAATTGTTTTAAATAGGACAGATTATTTACATAAAAATGGATTTGGCGTTAAATTACCTACAAAGGTTGATATGCCATAAAACCCAACAAACCAAACCATTGGAGTAGAAATAAATTTTACCGACCCTCTATGAGTTAAATAAATCCGTTTTTAAATCATTTGCGTCAGATTAGCATTGTTGGTATCATATAACCATGTGCAAATACAAAAAAAATCTCATAAATAAACAACTCCAAACAGAATGTTAATAGATACATACAACTTACGCAATTCCCGATTTTCAAAGCGTTCAATAACCTAAAAACGGTTTGATATGGCGTTCAAAATAATCACTCCCCACGAACTAAGTTTTCAACAAGTTCTAATGCAACCACATCTGAGTCGATTTCTCGATGGGTCTCTAATCCGTGGTCCCCAGGTGCCATTCGTGCAGCTTTTAACTTACCTTTCAAAACGTTAACAACTTTTGATGCATCAGTTCTTTGACTGGCTAAGTCGCAAGCAGTAGAATATACTCCAAAGGAACTTTTAAGTGAAGATTCATTTTTGGATATTTTATTAGGGAGCTATTTACAGAGGTCACCTAGTAGAATGTAACGTAAGCAGTTGTAGAGAGACAACTTTTCCTCAACTGAAAAACAAACGGACAAGAAAAGGGTGATTTTTTTAAAAAATAAGAAGCAGATATGGAGGCACGGCTAAAAAAGGAATGGCTTTGATGGTGATGGACAATTAAGACAAAAAGCGTTACTTTGTGTTTTAGCTAGATTACTAAGAGACAGAGACTGTTGGAACACTCATATCTGAAATGTTTTCGTTATTTGTTTTGCGTGTTTTAAAATTAAGTTTCAAATGAAACGGTTTCGTATAAATTATTAAAAATTAATTAAACAGAAAAGGCTGCGCTCAGAGCGTGACAGATACAGTCACATGTACTCCATCATCCAAATTCAATTCCTGACCAAGGATGTTTTCATTTTACACAGACACACACAGACACACACACATATACACACGGATATATATATATATATATATATATATATATATATATATATATATATATATATATATATGGCTAAAAATGTTAAAATAGGTGAATATATAAATAGGAATATACTCGTATATATATATATATATATATATATATATATATATATATATATATATATATATATATATACTGAGAGAGACAGGGGTAAGATGAATAGCTTTAGGAACAAACTGAGATAGATAGATAGAGAGAAATGAAAATACACATATAATTATATGTGTATAAGCTGTTCAATTAGCTAAGTATCAGAAAAAAAAACTTTAAGCGTCAAATTTATGTTTTCTCACTTTTTGCTAAACTGTACCGTCTGTTTTCCAAATACTCAAATCTAATATCAAAATAAAGTGAAGAAAAAAGCTGATAATGTTGATCTTATTACTTGTTATTACGCGAACAACATTCACGAAAAACCACATTGTGTATACGAGCTGCTGAATTTTCTAGGTGGTTATAGTTATATAGATACGTTTGAGAGTTGCCGTAAACTTATCTATTTGTGATTCATTGTATAAAAGTGAACAGCGTTACGAATAAATCATATACGTGTGAACATGGTTCTTCGACCAAAGTTTGCAACAGTAAAATCCATTTTATTCAAATTAGCCTTTATCTATCTAATAGCATCTTGGAAAAAACAATTTGAGCATAATAAAAAAAAAATTAAAGTGGCAACATTCTGTGATAAAATGGATCATATCATTATGACAATGGACATGTAGGGGATCTATTTGTAGATCCCTTTCTATATGTGTAAAGTAAGTAAAGTTGGTGACTGTTGTCGAGGGCTACCAGAAGACTCCCTTTTCGATAGTTACTACACCAAAGCGTTACTCATTTCCCTGGATTGCTCCACTTTACCCTTGATACGTACCTTATATTGATGAATGTTAAGTAAGTACCGTTTTAAAAGTTTTTGGTATGACACGACCTTGGATTGAATCCAGGTCCCCTGGGCCATTGGAGAACACTCTGCCTACTAGAATATGAGCCGGTTCTATATGTGTAGTAGATACATAATTATGTGGGTATGATAGTTGTCTTTACTCTACTTAAGATATCTATCCCGTCCTACCTAAGGATTGGTAATAACCCCTGTCAGTGGGGCTTAGAATATGATAGACCCTCTGAAGTTGAGTAATATAACCCAAGAGTGGTGTTTTTATACGACAATATATTTTATCTGATGTTGAGGATCCAGTTCTGAAGCTCAGTAGGGTGTGAAGAACACTTTCCTTGCCATTACTCCCAGGTCCACTTTAACAAAGAATTAGGTACCTGTGAGAGTTCCATCCATGAGTCACACAGATCTGTTAAAAATTATTTGCATCTGAATCGACCATGCCCCCGTCAAAAAACAAAACAAAACAACCTCTTTATAAATAACTGCACAAAAATGTAAATATGAATTTCCATTGAACGCGCTTCCTTAACCTGTATGTGTAAGTAAGCGTAGATCGGTTGAAATGCCGTTAAAATCAATACAGTATTCATTCAAAATTATGCTAGTCAAATATGAAGGATAAAGAAAGTTGTAAAATTATAGCGATGCTAGAATATCTGAATGTTTATTGACGTCATAATGTTTGAAAGATATTGCTTAGAGTAAGGGGGCATAAACGTCATTTAATTTCCAGCAATTTATTTTCAATATCTTCGTCGTACGAAATATTTTCGGAAATTACCCACCCATTTAGTATTATCGAAAAAGTAGCCTTAGTCCCCTTCAAATATTCCACTTCAGACCTAATTCTTGCTTACTCCAACGTTCCTTCCAATTTTCAAATCAATCTCCAAATTCTTCTTTCGCAGTCGTAGTCAGCAGCTTCTATGCATATTCCTTAATCTCATTCCCGTTCTGAAATTACTTAATTTCAAAGGTGATTTTAGTTTTGCCAATATCCAGAAGTAGTTTTGGACCCAATCTGGACAGTAATGACGATGACAGACCTGTCTGATGCGATGTTGAGGGAATAGCGTTAAGTGAAGAATCGCCATTAACATTATTCAAACGACTAAATATTTCCCTAAGTGTCTGTGGAATTTCTAGATCATTTTCTTATTCTCGTAAAGTCATTTCTGATTATTATTATTTTTATGCCTCCTTATACATCTCCACTTTTTATAATCTTCTCACATCAACCTAAAGAAAGAAAATCTTTGCACGGAACATATACAATTAATTCAGTATCTGATAATCAATATTTTGAGACGATATTTTTTTTTTAGTTTTTCTTTTTTTAAGAACATCCAGAACGTGATTCACCTTAAAATGATTCCGGTCCGAGTTGAAAGTGTGAGTACCAAGGTTTTTATCTAGAGTTTCCTTCTTTAAATAATCCTTGAAAGATAATTATTTGAAGGTACTTGTAACGTAATGGTTAACGTCTCAGAAAATACAATCAGGGATCCAAGTTAAAATCCCGACGAAGATATTTTCTGTTTCAATTCGTGCTAATGCCCTTGGGGAAATGTATTAATTCATCCGTTCCCCTCACAGTTTGGATGAATTGGTTATATTTAATGGCACATCAATTATTGTTGGTTATTTAATGTCAAATCCTCTTTATACATATAAATAGCTCTATTTCACACAATACAGTTTAGCATCAGTACACTGTTAAAATGTCAAAACAGTTCTATTTCAGACAATTCAGTTTAGGTTAGTAGTTTTTTTTGTGGTTACACATAGTTAAATGTTAGAGCAGTTTTAATTCAAAAAATTACGTTTAACATAAATACACAGTTTATTTGACCCATAGGTAGGACCCTCTCAGGTGCTACCACTCCAGGCCAGAGTGGACCTTCCAGCAATGGCAATGAAGGGAGACTCCGCATTCTCTAAAACTCCAGGATTACAGGAGCCTCAACATCAGATTGCTTCGTGTCATACCTATGATCCTCATTGGGTGAGTCTTACCCCTCTGCAGAGATGCAGTCGGTGTATTCTGCTGCCCCAGTCGACTGCGCAGCTTATTCATCTTTGTTCAAGTGAAAGAAAAATGAATTTAAACCATCTTCATTCCGCTTTTAGATGGAACTTGTATCCTATCTTGTCCGGAGAAGAAGGGTTGTGTAAGTACATACTTACTCATATGAAGATTTTTAAATAGATATCAAGGTTTGAATTAAATCGATACACACACACACACATATATACATATATATAGTCATCCACAGACATATCTGTTTCATTCTATCAGAAATCAACAGTGTGGCTAGACATACTAGCTTCCCGTAGCTGGGATCAAAACCCGGTTGACTCAAATGCCAATCCAAGCCTCTAACCCTCAGCCACGAGGAACCAGTAGCATTGAAGTAAATTTTAAACGGTTATGATTCACAGTTACTATTGTTCACATACATCCGTTTAACGGCTACCGAGAGCTCATATGTATATATATATATATATATATATATATATATATATATATATATATATATATAATATAACTATAAATGGTATATCACGCAATCTACAATAGTGTCATTATACCTGTGAATATTTATTCTTGAAAGATTTTATCTCTTTACGCAAATGTAATAAGTCTCCTGATATTGATGATGTTATGTTAGGGACGGACAACCGATACTTAACTAAAATATGACTGACTACTTCCAGGACATAACGATTACATTAATTGTTTCTGTTTTTGATTCTTTTTCCGGTCATAAATGAAACTTTTCTCTACTAGTACACACTGATTTGAAAGTTAGAGAAAGTATCAGCAGAAATACTATTATAAAAACATCAAGGATACAAGGGTTTACACCATTTTTTAAATAAGGAATATGATTAATTCAGAAAAGGAAGAACGTCAAAAAAAAAAGGCATCAATGAACAAAAAATACATCGGCCAAAATAAGAGTAAAAAAGATAAGAAATTATTTTGAAAAACTCATGGATTATTATTCAATAATTATTTTACAAATATTTTTGTCAATTTCATTTTATATGTTTTTATCAGAATTCCAGTGTGGCTTCTCCTTTATTAGCTTTTTTTTTCTTTCCTTTTTTTATTCTTTTTCATAGCAATCAACAAATGACAATTCACAATAAAGAAATAAAATGATGAAAAATTATTAGTGAAACCATTAAAAATATTTATTAGTATTTTCTCTTGTGAATTCAGCCCACTGAAGACTATTACACTTACAGGTTAAAGCAAGAAAAATAGAAGGAAATACTCGGCAAAAATGATTAATAATTATCAAAACATTATCCAAATAAAATATTATTTAAGATAACTGAGACTAGATGTTAAAGCAAGAGAAATATAATGAAATAAATTCTTAAATCTATACGGAGGATAAATCTATCAGAAAGTTTATATCTATCTAACCATACGACCACCGACATAATGCGACACAAATTCAGTTTTTAAACAGACTATAGCTGGTATTTATTCAGTGTTTTCCTTTTCCTTTACTGACTGCGATCCGTAGGCTGAAGAAGCATATTTTCCCGATCATATGTACGTGGTGTATTCAATAAGTTACCAGACTTTTTGGTACAGGCATTTAAAATTGTCGTAGACTCTAGAAAATTCAGTATGTTATTGCTGTACATCTTATGAGATGAGTGACCAATTATTTATGATTTCAGATTCAAATGAACAGCTACAGTAGGAATTAAAATACAACCAACTAAAGCCTGATTGTCACAAATGGTTAATTTCAAAAATGTAATTTGACACTTAAGAAGTACGATATGCAATAAAATTCAGTTTAAACTTGGAAAAAATGCCACAGAAACTTATGGAGTACTTCAGACTGCTCTTCGACCATCTTGCATGAATCGAGTATCAGTTTTTGAGTGGCATAACAGATTCAAGGAAGGCAGGGAGTCTGTGAGGGATGATGAGAGGTGTGGAGGGAGTAAAGAAGTTAAAACCCCAGAGTTGATTGGCCAGACGATTAGGGTTACTATGTTGAGGATTTATGGGAGTTCAGGCAGAGATTCCTAAGGAAGAGGCCAGCACTCTTGAAATTGGTTCAGTGGCATTTACAGCAGGACAATGAACCAGTTCACAACTCCATTCTTGTCACAGACTATTTGACCAAGATGGGAATCAAGACAGTTCCTCAGCCTCCCTATTATCCAGACCTTGCTCCCTGTGACTTTTGCTTATTCTCTAGGCTCAGAGGCTGTCGTTATGAGACAATTGAGGAGATGAAAGAAGCTGTAACGAAGGTCATCGACACGTTGACACTAGAGGACTTCCATGGTGCCTTCCAGAAGTTATTGGAACAGTACAAGTGCATTGTAGGCGGAGGAGATTACTTTGAAAGGGAACAAGAGTTTCATGTGTGCACTGTCAATAAAAGTGGCCATAGGAAAAAAGTCTGGAAAATTATTTTATGATCCTCATGAAAAAAGATATGAATCCATTTCTTTCCCATGGGCATTAGTACAATATATATATATATATATATATATATATATATATATATATATATATATATACAAATGAGTCATGTTTTGGCATTAAATGACACATAAAGGATTGATACGCCTTTAAATAAACCATAGGAAACCAACTCGAATAAATGAACCCTCTGTTCGTTTTCTTTTTGAATTATACTATGGCTTGCTTTTTGTATCTTGATGTATTGATCAATTCATTGAGTTAGGTTCTATTAAAGAACCACAGATGAATCAGACAATAAAAGACTCCAGCCTACTGGGAGAAGCTAATATTAAAGTTATTAAAATTCCTTTTGTCATCGTATCGATCTCAATAACTTATTTCATTCTTTCGTGCAGTACGTTATTTAATTTGTCATCCTTTTCATTCGGAACATAACATAAATTCAATACAATTTTTAAAGAATAATTGCTTCAATGCCAAAAATGAAACTTATTTTATAATAATAAAAGAGTTTTAAGTTATTGACTCAATGGAACGGATTTTAATTTCCTTATTTGCTTATTTGATGTTTTTGAAAATTATTTCATGTTTTGTTTTGATACTTTCTCTATTATTTAGAATGTATTTTAATATTTTCAAATGCTTCTTATTCTTTTAGTGATTTCATATTTTATTTTTAGCCACTATTTTCTCAGCTCATATTCAATTTCCATTGTTTCGTATCGCAATTTAAATAATATTTAAAATATATTACAAAAGTAAACTTTTCTTTTCCCCATCAGACAACCAGTCAAAACCTAAAATTATCCCTCAAGGAAAAAAAAATCCTATTTCACAACACGTATTCTACAACGTAAAACAAACTAACAAATCCAATATGCAAAGCTTACTCTATCAAAATCACACGTTTAAAAAATAACTGAAGAAAACCAAGGATCTGTCACACAATAGAAACAAAATCTCATAAGCCGATTTCATTTTTAATGGAAAAAACAAGACATAAAATATACCAAGACTTCCTAGAGGTGTTAAATCAACCGAGTAAAAAAAAGCCACATAAACATATAAAAACACAAAAAGAAAAATAAACAAACAAACAAACAAACACTTGAAGGATGGCAGAAGCTGAAGAATAATCAGAAACCATAAAGAACAAAAAAGTGCAGCATAAAAGAATAGCGATAAGAATCTTATTTCATTATCAACAAAATTGAAATAAACACGAATATAAGGAAGAAAGATGCAGCAAACCCACGCTCGAAGGATTAAGTTTTCGAACATTTTAAAGTCGAAATATTTACATTTAAATACTGGACATTGGGCTTCCTCAGAAGGAAAAATCGGATTAAACGTGTAAATATCTTTGAAAAATATTTTTAAGTTTATAGAATTAAATATTTCATATTGAATATAGATTCTTTGATTGTTGGCCGTTTCTCTTTGCTTAATTCTATTTGAATCACCTAGTTCTTACTAGGTGAATTGTGTCTAGAAATAGTTAATAAGCCAAAGGTGTATTCAATTCTGAATGAGTACCTCGTGGTGCTGACCTTATGCTAAAGAAAGCTAAGATTAGTAAATGACTATGGGTTGTCGTTGAAGGCAATACTTACCTGTGGTCCCATGCTAGACACGGAGCCCAATGTGATGTTACTACTGGTCACATTACTTATTGTGGCTGTTGTGTTTGTGACTACCGCATTAGCTTCCGACTGTTTGATTTGTCAATTTCTTCCGTGCCCACGCTGTGTTTGAAATACCCACGAAGAGGGGTTGACAAAATCCAGCCAGATCTTCTTCTGACGGTCAGGAAATATAAGTGGCGAGATTGTCTAAAGAATAGAGAAAACCCGTAGTTAACAAACAACAAAAAAGTTTTTTTTTTATTTAAACGCGTTTGTGAGACAATGAATTACAAGCAAACAATGTTTGCTTTCCTAGCAGAAAGAAGAAGAAAGAATAGAAAAAAGAGTGACGGTGAGGTGCGGTTAGAATGACACGAATATCTCTAATGTTTGAGACTTTGAATTTTTATAGTCTGAAGGTTATTCGGAGTGCCTAGGGTCTAGAGTGGAAGGAATGCTTCTTTAGCAGTCTTGAGTTTCTTCTTGGTCCATTTTCCCATCTTCTATGATGATTTGTTTAACCATCCTCTTTTTATAGATCCATATCTGGACTAAAAAACTTTTCTGATTGGTTGCCCAATAAGAGATAATTAGGAGTCATATTCCTATTGGTTAGTCAATCCTAGTTCAGGATTTTATCTTATTGGCATTGGAAAAACCCTTTTTAGATGCGTTGACAAATGGGAACAGGTTTAGAGCAATGGGGTTGAACTAAAAATTCTCAGCCTCACCTGACTGGCAGGCTCATCTTTATTTAGGGTGGAGCAAAATTAAATCACCCTTTTGACATTGACCTTTAAGATAATGACCAGAAAAATAAGTTTTAAGAAATGACCCGTTTCATCATTATGATCGATGAAGTTAGTTGACAACCAAACAATAAGATAAATTCGCTGACCTTTAAACAGAGAAAAGAAAAGCCTGGGTGGGAAAGGTTATCAACTGAGAATTATGTAAGATATTAGAATTTGTCCATACCAGCAATTTGTATATACATAAACCAGAACCTGTCCTGGAGAAGTAAAACTGAAAAATTCTCCGAGATTTTAAAATGTAAACAAATTACCCATTCTTGGATAGTAAAACTGAACGAATACGATTAAGAAAAAATTAAAAAATGAAAATGAAATAAGATGAATAAATAAATACGAAATTACAGAAAATCATTTTTCAAGTGGAATTTGCTTTTCAAGTTAAACACAGAATGAAAATAAAATAAAATGAAAACACTAAATGAAAACATGGAAAATTGCAAAGGAACTGAAAAGGCTGTGAAATATTAGGTTGACAGCGGTACCAAATGTCCTAAAACGGTCATCAAAATTTGAAAAACAAAGACGGGAGCAATTTAAATCCTAAGAACAGAGACCATTAAGTATACTGCCAAAATATAAGCGTCATGGCGACCTGACGAGACTTACTCTCACTCAGAATTCAGTAGAAAACCACTAGTTAAACCTGGAGTGAAAAACTGACTATAATAATAATAATAATAATAATAATCATGTCGTGCTGGTCGCACGGATATCCCTGATCCTCTCTCACCACTTTTCCCTATCGTTCATATATAATAATAATAATAATAATAAAAGCTGGATAATAAACTGCCTTAAAATGTACAAAATATCGCATGAAGTCATAAATTTTACGGAGAAAAACCATGAAAACCTGGAGAGTGGAATTGACAACAGGAGGAAGAAGCTTAGCTAAATCAAAGATCCAAAGAGGTATATTTGAAGGAGATGCATAGTCACCGTTATAATTCATAGTTGCACAGCCGGATACAACTTAGTAAATCGTAAGAAAAGATCAATCACCTAATGTACGTGAACGACATCAAACTATTTGCACAAAATGAAAAAAAAAATGGAAATTCTCATACACACAGAGAGAATATACAGTCAGGATACAGAAATGGAATTTTCCATAGAAAAATGTGCCATGCTTGTAATGAAAAGTTTCAAACGATATCTTATTGACGAAATGGCACCACCAAATCAAGACATGATTAGAACGCTCAGAGAAAAGAAAACGTACAAACACTTGGGCATTTTGGAGGCTGACACCATCAAACAAGTGAAGATGAAAGAAACAATTAAGAAATAATATTTCAGGAGAACTAATAAGCTTCTCCAGACAAAACTATCGAGCAGAAAACTTATCAAAAGAATAAATGCTTGGGGTATATCCCTCGTTAGATATCCGGGACCCTTTTTGAAGTAGACCAAAGAAGAACTTAAGCAAATGGACCAAAGAACAAGAAAAATAATGACCATGCTTAATACATTATATTCCAGAGACGACTTTTGCAGACGATATATATCAAGAAAGGAGAGAAGAAGAGGACTTTTCAGCATTGAAGACAGTGTTGACACATCAATACTACGACTCGAGGACTACATAGAAAAGCACGAAGGAGGACTGATTGTAGCCCTCTGAAACGATACTGACAACACGATGGTCAACAGAATGACAATAACTAGGAAACAAAAATGGGAAGAAAACAATTCTATGGGCGTTTTAAACGACTAATAAACAATCCATGAGACTTGAGGAGACTTGCTATCACTCAAACTCCAGTGAAAAACCATCTGCTAAAACTGATGTGAAAAACCCACAAGGAGTAAATAATAATAATAACGACAATAATAGTACAAACTGTTTTTTGAAAAAATCTAGATTTTCGATGACTTGTAAAATCTATTGGTGAATTTTTGTTTTATTTTAACTGAGGAATGTGACTAATCGGCTAAATGTTTTTGCTAGGTGCAATTATCTCGAGCTAACTGAAGAATTGTTTAAATTTACCTCGTCACCCTCCACATTGCCCAGCGACTTTCTCAATCGATCGGCATTTTAGCCCGGTGTTTCGCCGTAAAATCATCCGAAATTTCATGTGAAGGATTATCACCAGTACATTTAAAACTAGGTTAAGGAGAAGATATTACCATTAAGCTGGTATGGAAAAATCTTTCAAGAAGTTCACTCAAGTTACTTAGGAAGTAAAAAAAAATAGAAAAAGTAGGACAACTGACTTTAACTAATTTAAAACTTAGGTTTAATTATACTTCCCGTTTTATTTGTGATGCGCTGTTTATTAACAGTCAATAAGACTGCTCTCGGTCACATCTGTGTCAGGTGCGCAGATCAAAAACAACCCCTGGGTCTGGTATAGCCACAATATACCACCTATGATAAAAATATTAATCTCAATATTACAAAACGTGGGACCCAGGCAACAGGCTTGGTTGTCATGATACACAGGTGCTCTCCTGATAGACAGCATGGGATACCCATCGTCTTGCTGTGAATGTTGGCAGATCTCTTTTCAGGTACATGAATGACAACATTAGCAATCACAACTATCAGAGATCAAAATGAAAACATGGACCTGGGAAGACAATCAACTTGCACAACACTGCTATTTTAGGAGCAACCCTTTACAAAGAGGGTATAGGAAAAGAACGATAGAGATCTTGCAAGAACGCGTTAGTTTTCAGACTACAAGCCAAAAGCTCGCCAATCAAGTTAGAACAATATTAAAAAAAAGGAATATTTTCTGGCCTTGAAATACTAGAAATACACCAGAAAACACAGACGCATGATAGTACAATTCCAAACCCATCAAGTGGCACCAACCAAAAACAACATAGCAGAAATGAACTGCTAACTCATGAAAATGAATCGGCCACGATACCAAGTAACCCTACAAAAACACTATCACTAGAAAAAAAGACAAATCTAGAAAACTTTTAAAAAATTATGAACATTGAGAAGACCACCCTTCCATCTTTAAGAAACATAGAATGGAGAACACTTAAAATAGAACCCAACAAAATAAATCAAATACTACCTTCCATATCAACAAATAATATAACTGAGTTAAATGATCTAATCTATGCTGGGACGAAATTAGTGTGTGAAAAAATGGTGTCCTTCAAAAAGCACGAACAAACAGTCAAAACCCGGATGGGAAGTTCGACTGGGAACCCAGATAAAAAATCTACGAAAAGAGACCAAAATGGTAAAACAGAAAGATCCTAGAATATGTCGGAAACGAATGGAAAAGACAACACGAGAAAAAATAACAGTACAACTTGAGGAAATAAACCAGAAACTTCTGGCGAAAAAAAGGAGACTAAAGAGATTTCGACAGATCGTAAAACAATGCATGCAAAACAGGACATTCCAAAACAGCGAAAAAAAATTCTATCAACAATTAGGAGGGCATGACACAAAAAACACACCAACAACTAGACCCCAAAGAAACCAAACAGTTTTGGACGAAAATATGGCAACCGAAAAAGCATAATGAGAAGGCTGAATGGATAAAAGATATGAAGGGAGAACTAGAAGGACTCGAGGAGGGACTCAAAGCGGAAATACTCATTGAACTACTAAAAAAGACACTAAAGAAGATATCAAACTGGAAAACGCCAGGACATGATGGAATACATGGATACTGGTTCAAGAAATTCACCCCCATTAACGACAGACTAGCACTAGAAATAAACAGATGCCTAAAACGTACACAAGTACCTGACAGGATTACCAAAGGAAAGACCACATTAATCCAAAAGGACCCAAGTAAAGGAACTGCTTCAAAAAATATAGACCCATAACTTGTTTACCAATGATGTGGAAAATATTAACAGCACAATTAAAGGAAGAGATATACTACTCCCTAACAAGCCGCAAAGGATCCAGAGGCGCAGAAGAGTTACCCTACATAGATTAACACATCCGAAATGAAAGGAAGAACAGACGGAAAAATCTACCTATGGCCTGGATAGACTACAAAAAAGCATATGATATGGTTCCGGAAAGCTGGATAATAAACTGTCTCAAAATGTACAAAATATCACAAGAAATCATTAACTTCATCAAAAAAATGAAAAACTGGAGAGTTGAATTAACAGTAGGAGGAAAAAGCTTGTCTGAAACAAAGATCCAAAGAGGTATTTTCCAAGGAGATGCACTGTCACCCTTACGATTCATAATTGTCATGATGCCACTGAACCACATTCTCAAAAAATGCACGGCCGGATACACACTTAGTAGATCGCAAGAAAAGATCAACCACTTAAGGTAAATGGATGACATAAAACTATTTGCAAAAACTGAAAAAGAACTGGAAATCCAAATACACACAGGTAAAATGTACAGTCGAGACATAAGGATAGAATTTGGCATCGAAAAATGCGCTCTGCTCGTCATAAAAAGTGGCAAGCGACTTCAATCTGACGGAAAATAATTACCAAATCAAGACAAGATCAGAAAGCTCGCAGAAAACGAGACCTACAAATACTTAGGAATCTTGGAGGCTGACACTATCAAAGAAGTGGAAATGAAAAACAAAATTCAAAAAGAAAACTACTCGAGACAAAGCTCTCTAGCAGAAACCTTATCAAAGGAATAAATACTTGGGCTGTACACTTCGTTATATAGTCGGGTCCCTTTCTCAAGTGGACCAGAAAGGAAATTAGACAAATGGACCAAAGAACAAGAAAACTTATGACCATGCACAAGGCATTACATCCCAGAGACGACGTTGATAGACTATATGTACCAAGAAAAGAGGGAGGAAGAAGACTTGCCAGCATCGAAGACAGCGTTGACACATCGATGCAACGACTCAAAAGCTGTATAGAAAAACTCGAACTAGGACTGATTATGGCTATCAGAAACAATATTGACAACATGAGAGATAATAGAATGACAAAATTTAGGAAACAAAAATGGGAAGGAAAACAACTCCATGGGCGTATTAAACGACCAATAAGCAACATCTCAAAGGACAAAATCTGGACATGGCAAAAAATAGGAAACTTTTAGAGAGAAACAGAATCTCTCTTAATGGCAGCACAAAACAGTGCCGTAAGAACAAATAATATCATGGCAAGGAAAGATAAGACGCAACAAAATAGCAAATGTAGACTATGTGGTGACAGAGATGAAACCATCAATCACATAATAAGTGAATACAGCAAATTGGTACAGTAGGAGTACAATGCTAGACACGACTGGGTGGGCATGGTGATCCACTGGGAAATGTGCTAGAAATTTAAATTTGACCATGCCAACAAATGGTATATGCACAACCCAGCACCTGTCCTAGAAAATAACCATCAAAAACTCTTATGGGACTTTGACATACAAAAGGATCACCTAATCTCCGCCAGAAGACAAGACCTAATAATAATCACCCCCCCCAAAAAAAAACAACCGGAAACCTGCAAAATTGTCGACTTTGCTGTCCCGCATGACCATTGAATAAAACTGAAAGAATGTGAAAAGAGAGATAAGTACCTCTTCTGCTAGAGAATTGAAAAAACTATGGAACATGAACTGACAATTATATCAATTGTGATTGGTGCTTTCGGGACGGTAACTAAAGGTCTATTAAAGGGCCTGGAGGATTTGGAAGTTGGCGGCCGAGCGGAGACCATCCAAACAACAGCATTATTGAAAACGGCCAGAATACTGAGAAGAGTCCCGGAGACCTGAGGAGACTTGCTGTCACAAAATCTCCTGTGAAAGACCATCGCGTTACGCTGATGTGAAATTCTAGAAGAAGAAGAAGAAGAGGAAGAAGAAGAAGAAGGAATATTATTATTATAATCATTATAATAATTATGATTATTCCTTTGAAATTTTTTCACGCCGGCCTTAGTCGATGGTTTTCCATTGGAGATTGAGATCATAATAAAGCTGTAAATTGGATGGTCTCCTCTCATCCTCTTTTTTCCATGTCTTTAAGTCCTATTACCAATACTTTGGTGACTGCACCAACCTTACCAATTACTATTGGTATCACTGAGATTGTCATAGTTTTTTCCTTCTCTACCAATGTTTTAGTACTTATCTTTCTTTTCACTTTCCTTCAGTTTTACTCAGTGATCAGTTGGAACGGTAAAGTTCACTATTCGGCAGGTACTCTTTTTTTGCTAAATACCACTAGGTCTGGTCATCTGGCTGATTTTACATGATTCATTTGTATTTCAAAATTCCAAAGAATATCGTGTCTAATTCACCAGCACAGATTCTTGATTGTGCATATACAACTTGTTCGTATGGTCAATATGATTTTACACTTCCACAACTTTTTCACACCATCGTTAACTTATGGTTATCACTGGAGGTTGAGTGACAGCAAATCTCCTCAAGTCTTCAGGACCCTTCTCAGATATGGCTGATCTTATTAATGTTAAGGTTTGGATTATCTTTACTCATCCTCTTCTTTCCAAGTCTTCCAAAACCTTTACCAATAGCTTGAGGATTTTTTTTCATGCGCACCAACTACAATTAGTATCATCGTCAACTTCATGTTCCATAGAATTTTCTAGGTCCTTAACTTGGTCCAGGTACTTATCTGTTTTCGCTTTCTTTTATTTTAGCTCTGTAGTCCGACGGGACGGCAAAGTCCACTATTTGACAAGTTCTCTTTTTTGTTGACAAACAATTGGTCTACTCGTCTCTTCAGGTGGCTAGAACTCTTCTCAATATTCTGGCCGATGTGAAAATAATGAGTTTTATATTTACTCCTTGAGAGTTCTTCACACAAGTGTTAGCTGATAATTTCTCACTGAGGTTCGTGTGACAGCTAGTCTTCTCTCATACTTCAGGACTCTCCTCAGTATTTTGGCCGTTCTCAACTCAGCTGAAGTTTGGTTGATCTTTAGTCTATCTCTTATTTTCAGTTCCTCCTCTCCTTGTAACAATCATTTGACGACTCTGCCAAGAACACCAATTAAACTTGGTATCAGTTTGACTTTCATGTTCCACATTTCTTTCAAATGACAAGTAAGGTTCAGGTATTTATTTTTCTTTTCACTTCCTTTCAAATTTACTTTATGGTCAGCTGGGACAGCAAAGTCTACAAATCAGCATGTTCTCTTTTTTTATTATTATAAAGCCTGTTCATCTAGCTAAGATTAGGTAATCCCTTTGTATTTCAGAATCACAGAGGAGTCTGTGCGTTTCAACTTCTTGTCAACTTCTAAAATATACAGATGAATGCAGTGATCGAAATAACAAAGTTCTGAATTTTCATGTTAATAATGAAAGCTAAGATCCTTAGAAAAAAAGTGAAGGATGTACTAAGGACGAAATTTAAGTAAATACAACAATGAAATTAACCCAAATATTTCGCTGAAAAATGATAATTTTTTAGAACATCATAGAAAATATACTGATCAATTTGCCGGAAAATCTTTACGCAGTAGGATGACCGCATAAATAATGGATTTTACTGAACATAAAATCTTGAAAATCTCTGGAAAAAATCTAATGGGTACAAACAACAGCACACTAAACGTTACAATTAAAACTATCAAGTGAGAACAACTTTTTCAGAACTAAAAAATCATGAGTGAACCTGCGTGATTCCTCCGTTAAAATTTGTAGTCGGATTAATAAGTGCAACTTAGTTGACCAAATAATTAAATTTGAATTTTTTCTAAATATAAGAAGCTCAAAGTATGTACAAAGTATAACGTAATAAAGAAAATATCTAAAGAGATCTCAATGCCAATTATTCATGGAACAGCACATTCAGTGTTCACAAAACAATCATCTAATTCATATCAAGTTTAAAATCACGGTATGTATTTTTTTTTTATTTCAATTTATTTTTAAAACACATTTATTTTTAAAACGCATAATTTTCTTTCAAATTTGAATCACCTTTGTTATAATTTTGAGGAATGAAATCGCACACAAGTGTTATATGAAAAATCAGAATTAATAAAATAACGTGTTTCTTTGAACATTCTTTTTGATCTCCAGACTATTTCAAAAAGCATGTTATGTCTAACGTGAATACGAATTTAGTCCGTAGCCGTTTTTTTTTTACACTTTTGATCTTTATTTTTTTATGATTTATTTATTAAACCATTCATTGTTCAAAGGCGATTTATTGCGTTTTTAAATGGAGACATGATTGTCATAAGCGTTTACAGTATTAAAAAATCGACGGATGGGTTCACTTTTTTCCGGATAGTAATTAATGGACCGGTTGACATAATTGCAAAATCAATTAATCGACAATGTTTCTTCTTTAATAGATTCATTTCGGAATTTTAGAGGTTTTTCTTTTATTCGCATTTAGTGTTTCCAATTTGCAACAATTTGAAAAAGTTATTTTTACAGTAAAGTGTATAAGAAAACAGAAGTCTGTATAGAAGTGTATTGGCATATGAATAAATTAACATGTGGTCAAAAACATGGACTGATCTCAGCAAGCTTTTTTCAGCGCGCTCGTATGAAATATATATCGGTGATAACAGATGAAATACATCTTATATTAAAACAGAATAACGATAACTAAAAAAACAGGAGACTATCATTTAATAGCCTTAAATCATTTCCTTACAAAATCATTGTCACGTATTGCATTAACGGTATCTACCATAGCATTTTGTTCTTTAAAACTGAGTATGAAAGAAGGATCAGTTGAATACTATATCAAAACCAAAAGCCTAAGTAAGATCTTTAAGAATATTATGGTACACCAATAAACAAGATAATGTGTCCGCCTTTTTTTTTTCGAGGATAGTTCTGATGTTTTCTTTGTGAAAAAGTAAGTAAGTATAACTAAAAAGGGTTTCATTGAAATCATAGTTTGGATTTTCCTTGTCGCGGCAAATAATATTGTTAATTAACTTAGCAAAATGATATTATACGAGGGGCCTATAATAAGTTTCCAGACTTTTTTCGTATGGGCACATGTGTAGATAGTATACACTTGAAACTCTAATCTCCTTCGAAGTGATCTCCTCTGGCTGCAATGCACTTGTACCGTTCCCACAACTTCCGGAAGGCCCCATCGAAGTCCTCTTGTGTGAGCGTGTCAATGACCTTCCTCACAGCCTCTTTCATTACCTCAATTGTCTCATAACGGCAGCCTCCAAGTTTTCCCCTGAGGTTAGGGAATAACCAAAAGTCACAGGGATCAAGGTCTGGATTATAGGGAGGGTGAGGAACTGTCTTGATGCCCATCTTGGTCAAATAGTCTGTGACAAGGATGTAGCTGCGGACTGGTACATTGTCCTGGTGGAAATGCCACAGACCAAATTTGAAGTATGCTGGCCTCTTCCTACGGAATCTCTTCCTGAACTCCCTTAAAACTTCAGCATAGTATTCCTTGTTGACTGTCTGCTTAGTAGGAACCCAGTGCATGTAGATCATGCCACTGCTGTCAAGAAAAGGGTTCATCAAAATTTTGTGGACGGATTTACTCTGTCTGGCCTTCTTGGGTCTTGGAGATTCAGTATTCTTCCACTGGGAACTCTGTCTCTTGGTCTCTGGGTCATAGCATGAGATCAAGCAGGTCACCAGAGCATCAAGAACTGCGGGATCTGAATCGATCAGCTCGACCATCTCCCTGCTGTCATGACAACGTCATTCTTTCTGATCTTCTCTGATCACCCTTAGGACAAACTTTGCGCAAATCTTCCGCATCTTCAGCGAATAATTGTGTGTACAGTTCCCCCACTGACATCAAACTGTGCACTTATTGTCTCTATAGACACACGACGGTCCTTATCCATGAAATTCATTATTTGGCCAATTAACTCTGGTGTTCTGACTCCCTTTCTTCTCCCACACCTCTCATCATCCCTCACAGACTCCCTGCATTCCATGAATCTCTTATGCCTCTCGGAAATTGATACTCGATTCATTCAATATGGTCCAAAAGTAGTCTGACGTATTCCGTACGTTTCTGTGACATTTCTTCCAAGTTTAAAACAGAACTTTATTGCATATCGTTCTTCTAATGTGTCTTCACGTGCAGATTGCATTTTTGAAATTGACCAGCTGTGACAATCAGGCTTTAGTAGGGTGCATTCCAATTGCTGCTGTAGCTGTTCATTTGAATCTGAAATCATACAAATTGGTCTGTCGTCTCATAAGATGTATAGCAATAGCATACTGAATTTCCAAAAGTCTACGACAATTTTAAATGCTTATACAAAAAAGTTTGGAAACATATGGAAGGCACCTCGTAATTTTTATTTTTTGAATGAAATCCTTGGCTAATTTGTTAATGTAATGAATAGTTTAATAATGTACACAGATCAAATAAGTTGTTGAAGCTTTGTTATTCAGCCAGGTTTCAAATATGCTGATTTGTATAATGACTTTTAATATGGTATGTTACTTCTGCCGTGCTTCTTGACGATTTGACCAGCTGCCGCAGGGCCTAATATTTTTTAAAATGATATTATGACTTTTAGAATGTGTGTTGCCAATTACTATATTTATATCGAGAAAAATGCTTGCTAACAGCAATTCCTACAAACCGAACGCCATCACATACGCGAAAAAAGAGGGAAACAGATCAGCACAGACATTCTTTGGGCATACTCAATCCAAAAAATGGCTCGGCTCTGGTGAAAGCAAGATGATGTCAACAAAAAGAAAGGAGAGACCAAAAGGCGAATAGGAAGAACTGGGATGTGGATAATACATAAGAGAACATTTAATGTTTCACTCTCGAGAAAAATGATAATATTTCAGGCAAAGGTGTAGACGGCATTTCAAAGACGATAATTTTGCTGCTTCAAAGACTTCGTGTTGCGGGTTTTGAAAGAGGATGGTCTTGAAATGTAAACACAAACAAGAATCGCAAAGAAATTTCCAGAACAGTTTGAAGAAAAAATTCTGGAATTTCAAGTGTCTGTGACGAACTTTTGGAAAAACATTATTAGCTTGCCTAAAAATGATCATATGAATTTAAAGTTTTGAAAAACGGTATTTCATTAATCACTGTACACTTGAGTATGTACGTTGATATAAAAGCGAAGAAAATGGTAACTGTTATACTACCTGACCAGAAAAAAGGTATTTAATACTACTGCCTTAGCTTTCGAAAAAGAAATACTACATTTTTATATTCTGGAGGAAATTGATACAAAGTAGAATAAAGTACCAAGAGTTCTTTTCCCGTTGCTATCTGAGGGATGAATAGGTAAAGCTTGATTTAAGATCAGTATATAAAAGACATGGTCATAATGTCATAAAGGGTCTGTTTAAAATCTGCCTTACCGGTATGAAATACACTTTAGGCTCATAAAGTTAAAAACTCTAAGAACATGTTAGAAAACTTATGTACAAAAATGGCCATAATTTCAAATGGTATAACATCCTATGAAATGTATTTAGGAGTTTCTATTAACAAGCATTTTAAAGACGGAAAGATGAAAGAATACTGGACACAGTAGATAAGAGACACAGTATGATTGAACACATATTTGCATGATAGGGACAACAACATTTCAAGTAGGTACGTGGGAAAAATCACTGGAGTTCTGTAAAAACAAATAGAGATGTTAGGTCTTTGATGAAATGTGATATCAGTTATGTTTTAGAAGATAGTGAGACTGTCTTTCATTATTTTAAGTATAGTTGTTAGAAAATCGCGTTCATGATATATTCATTCTTAAATTTTTCGTGCAATTGTCTCTTAACATATTTTGCGCTTTGTCTTATCAAATACAAAAACGTTTTAAAGAAAACTATTTGACCCATATGTGGGACACAAACAGATTCTACAGCTTCGATTCAGAGAGTAGCTTGATTGAATAAAAATGAGGAAGCACACTCCTTATAGTTCCAAAACTGGGACCTTATCAACCGATGTAGTTTAATATCCTAGACAAGACAGCCCTTTTTGGTATTAGTCCTTTGCTGCACATAGAGTCTGCGTATTCTGAAGCTTGATGCCAGGGCTACTATTCCTTTTGAAAATGACAGTAAAGATAATCTGGATGAAAGCAAAGCTGATTGTCTTGATATTGAAGATAATGACGGTCGAGACCAGGGGAAATGCGTTTTTTAAAGAAAAATATTCCTAAGGATTTCTGGCCAAAGTATTGGAGCATGTTTTCCGTCAGTGTTATGTTGCATTGCGGGAAATAGAGTTAAATACACACAAATATATATGGATGTATATGAATATGTCTGTGTGTACGTACGCATATGTATGTATATGTATATTTGCATGCATGTGTGTATATGAGAGCAAATGTTTTTGGATGAGTGTTTCTATCGAACAAGGAACTTAAAATTGAAGCATAAAATGATATATTAGAGCTCACTAATATTGAGAAATCGATAGTGTAATCATTGTGTTTTCGGCATTCATAACAGGTTCAGAAACAAAGCATCGTCCACACGCACCCCGCCATATATATATATATATATATATATATATATAATGGTTTGTTTTCGAGTTGTCATAGAAAGTTCTGCATTAATATTCCATAAACAAATGATGAGAAAAGTCATACTGGAGAATTTGTTTGATTGATATCATTTAGATAACTTAGATTTGGATATTAAAAAGTCTGGATCATTATTGAAGTTATCATCAGACTCCCTTAGAGATTTACATGTCATTCGAGTAAGGCAGTAAAAAAAAGTTAAAACCGCTAGATACAACAATTGTCAGATAGAAAAACCAGTCTTTACACTGACAAATCATATTAACTTTCTCTTAAATGTGTGTGTGTGTGTGTGTGCGCATGCGCACGTGTTAACGAATTATTTTGATGTAACCACAGGCTGTCAAATTTTTATCACTTAAATGATTTCACTGAGCGCTTTTCTTGAATTATTTGATGAAAATACTTGGCAGAAAGGTGCATATTAGTGAATCACTCGAAAGCAAACACTGTGGAATCGGGTCCACACACACACACACATATATATATATATATATATATATATATATACATATTATCATCCACAAACAGACTGTTTCATTGTATCACAACTCTTCAGTATGGCTAGACACGTAGAACGTTTGAAGCTGGGATCAAAACGCGTCCCACTTTACGTTAGACTTAGTATCATTATGCCCAGCCAGCAAGCGAACCATGTCAGCTCTGGATTTATCAGGCATTATGTAGTAGCTTTCGTTTGTTTACATTTTTGCCTTACCGGATAACAGAGTGTTCATTTAATTCGAGGAGCTTTGCATTACGCGAGTCGCAGCCCTAAATTCCATCGCCAGAGTACTCAACCCCTGTGAGGGAGACTTTCTCATAAAATCCGCATAAAGCCTCATTTAAAACGCTTCTGGTTATGTTTAAATAAAGTTATAGTATCCAAAATTTGCTAGATAAAACCACCTGAATTTACTTTAGTCAACTATGTCTTATTTATTACCTTCGCTTCTTAATATATTTTATTCAAGAAACGTTCAGGTTCATATCAATATAAATTAAATAACATCTCCAAGCAAGGCTTACTTTTCGTTTGTCGCTGCATATAAAGAAATATTATTGCATACTATATATATATATATATATATATATATATATATATATATATATATATATATATATATAAGTATATATATATTAGAACCAGCGAGAGAAAAATATTTTGTAATAAAGAAGGTTCGCTAAATAGTGAAAATTTTGTTGTTTCATTTCTTTTGAAAAAATATTTTTCAATGCTACACGTGTTTCCGATTTAATAATCATATTCAGGCTTAAATGAATTTTAAAGACGTTTTTAATGAAAATAGCCTTTAAAAATCTTGAAATTTAATTGAAACCTGAAGAAGATTATTAAATTGGAAATGTGTATAGCGTTGACAAAACGTTTTAAAAGAAAAAATACCCTGCTGACTTTCCGTATTACAATATATATATATATATATATAGAGAGAGAGAGAGAGACATGGTGAATTTTGTCCATCCGTCGAGATGAAGAAAAACTGAATTTACTAATCACTTATAACGGATTCCAATTGATATTTCGTCTTTATATCAGAAAGACTTCTTAAGAATGATTGGATTTATCTAATGTTCAGCATAGGAGAAAATAGAAAATTAAAAATAAAACAATATAAAAAAGGGAGTAGTCTTTAGAAAGATAGACAGAAAGAAAGAAAAGGAGAAATAGAAGCAGAGAGGGAGAAGACAGAGAAAACAAAGCGGGAGAAATAGAGATATATATCCGAGGGGTGGCGACGAAAGTTTATTACCCGGGACTGTAATTCCTTCTTGAAATTAACAGCATCTTAGCTTAGATAGGGGAGGTTATGACCATCGTTAAGCGTAACATATTTCATCAAAATATTTGATGTGGACAGTGAGGAGGCTACAGTCACCATCAAGCGAATCAATTTTCATCAAAGATTTTGACTTACAGAAATAGAAAAACTAAATAAGAAAAAATAAAATGAAATATCACCCATAAGAATAGAAGACCTGTGGGGGAAAATGTGTTAGTTTACTGAACTTTATTTTATCCGTATTCTATTTTAATATCATTCTCACGTAGAATAATGTAAGCCGGGTAGGGTGGAATCTGGTAAAAACCTAGGTCGTTGCTTAATATGATTGTATTGAGGGATGACTGCAGATTCTATCAGTCAACGAGTGTTTTGCAATGTATGGGTTTAATTAAAGTGGCCTGGGAAAAATTGAAAGTGTGTTTGAGATCTAACATGTGGGTAGAAAGGGCGTTTTGGTCGTCATTTAATTCACTTAATCGTTTGTATTCGTAAATACTTTATCTAGATTTCATTGGGGTTTCCAATTTAATATTTTCTCACAATCTTTACATGAAGTAGAATATATTCCTGCGGGAGAAATGGTTACGTTGTTGGTGAATTTCGAGATGTTAGTGAGATTTTTTATGGTTTGTGATGTGGTTAGTATAATCATTATTTCTAATTAAGTTAATTTGTCATAGAGAGGTTTGTTGTGTGTGTTAGTGGGTAGAGAGATAGGTCTGTGAGTAATAGGAATAATGGACGTGATTTTGAGAGCTTTTTTCTTGCGTTAACATGAATAATTTATTCGGGAAAATACCCTTGGGAAAGGAATGAACCTTCTTATCCTACAAGCTATGGATTAAATAGTACCACAACTATTCTTCTATCAGAATGGCTTTGGCATTAAATAACCTACAAAAGTTTATATGCCATTAAACAAAGAAACCAAACTAAACCAAACCAAACCATGAATAATTTAGAGTATTTTAAGCTTTTAAGGGAATGTTCGATATAAGTAAATTCTTCCTCTAAGTATTGTGGGCTTCTTATTATGAGTGTCCATAAATAAAAAAGCAAAACAGTTATTAGGCTACAGGTGATATTATCAGTTAGTATATTTATGTATACCGGCTCATTGGTCTTGTGGGTAAAGTGTTCACTAATGGTCCGGGACACCTGGGTTCGATCCCAGCTTGCGTCATACCAAAGACTTTAAAAATGGTTCTTGATACCTCCTTGCTTAACATTCAGCAATGTAAGGTACGTATCGAGGGTAAAGTGGACCAATCCAGGGAAAGGAGTAGCGCCCTCCCCTACATCTCGGTGTAGTAGCTATTGAAAAGGGAGCCTTCTGGTCGCCCTCGACTACGGTTGCCAACTTTACATTACTTTTTATTAGTGTATGAGGGATATACTCAGTTAGTATATTCATGTAATCGTTCCAAATTTTGATATTCCGAATAGAGTGAAAATGAGCAAGAACTTGTTTTGATAATAACTATAATTGTCCAAGTTCTAATTTATTTTTGTCGGAACTTTTAAAATAATATAATATATAATTCTATTATTTTTTACGGGAATTATATCATTATATTTGCAAACGCCGACGCATCATAAAATAATGACAAAAATAAAATATCTACATGCTTATGAGCAAATAACCAGAGAAATAAAAAAAAATACAAATAAATACTTTGCTTTGAAATTCATCAAACTGAGTAAAATATAAAACTGCTAATAGACACAAAATTGATAAAATCGAAAATATAAATAATAGACAAAAATATAGCACATAAAGAAGAACATATTAGAATTGTGTGATAAAATATTAGGCAAAATATATTTTAAGGTTTTATTTTGATTTCCAATTGAATCAGTCACGGAGCATTTATCGGAGAATTTAGTATAATTTAATTTGTAACATTATCCAATATATCAATTACACTGTTCAACAGAAACTTTATCGCCAAAAATGTTTAGTCAGTTTTTCAGATCATTTTGAGGCGATGATTATATGCGGAATTCTAGATTTTTTAAGACAATTTATGACTTGTTTTGCAGAATATAGTTTACTTAATATTTGTAAGTCTTTCTCATTTTCATTTTATACGTTGTTTTCCAAACAAATATATAAGCATTTGGTCAGTTAACTGATTTTGTATTAAATGAAATAATTAAGTTGTCGTTGGTTTTATGATAATATTACAAAATTTAAAAAAAGAAAAAAATTGCTAGAATGTGTATATTATTTAGTGACAGTGATGAGAGGATTAATCATAAAAAAAGAAAATGCAGAAAACTAATGTATTATATAATAATAGGAACGAATGGGTAGAAGAATGATTAACTGGGATATGTGCAAGAAATTAAAATTTGATAATACATAGAAAATAAGACGCGAAAATATTAAAGTGATTTTGAGATAGCAACGTGTCACCAACTTCCGGCTAAAATAGCAAACCTGATGCTAATAAAAAAGAAAAGAAAAAAAAACAACAGCTTTTCATCTGAAGATTTTTTTCGTTAAATCGGTCCATCGAGTGAAAATGAAAGAACACCCAAAGATAGAAAAATACTTGGATCTTTTCCAGAGAGTTTCAAAAAGCCGTATTACATGAGTGTGTTGGTGATACCAATTGTAGTCGGTGTTTATAGAACGGTTTGCAAAGTTTTGGTTTAATAACTGAAGAAATTATAAATCAGAGATTGAATCTATATTATATATACCACAGCCTTATCGAGTTCGGCAAGACTACTGAGAGGAGTCCTAAAGGCATAAGGAGAATTGCTCTCACTTTTGTCAAAGAACACACATAACACTGTTCTTTAAAATTCCCAAGAAGCGGAAAAATGATAATACATTTCAAAATAAAATATTTAAATTACTAAATATCGTGATGTGGACAGAACAAAAGAAATATTGCTTATGATGATAAAATTTATTCTGAGAAAAATGAGTTTTGTAAAAATTCCTTTCGTGAAGCTCAGTCACACTGAAAACTCCATCAGCGTCTGATTTATCATAAGATTGTTTAATCGACCATGATACATTTCGTCGATAAACCTTTTTTTTGAGCTGTAACCTCTCTCCATTTTCAATTCAAAAATTCAGAACGTTTCTGGAATTAAGAGAATATGTACCATGGTATGAAGTTTTCGAATTTAAATACCAGTTTTAAACACAAGTTATTTCAGAGCCAATAGTGCATATTTCAACCACAATGGTGTTTAGACAGTCTAACGTAAATAACAGGTATATCTATATTTATGCGTCTAAACTAATTTGGTATATCCACTAAAGTTTTTGTTGTATTCGATGTAGAGATTACTGGATATTGCATTCCCAACTTCAAATATCTTTTGCAAAAACATACCCGTGTCTTTTAATCTCCACTTTCTCTCGTCTATCATTCAAATTCCCAATAAAGTTAATTAGTTTCCGTTGTTCTAAGTTTTCGGATCCGACTTCTTCTAAACTTGATGAAATTCACATCAATTATGTTAATTCTTTCATTACTACTCTGTCTGATCCTCAATTCCTTTATCAAGAGAATTAATACAATCTTTAATGTTGATTAGTCCTCTAACTCTTTTCACATAATATCTATATTCAATATATCTGTGTTGGGCTTGTGCGATTCTATACATTGTCATTAATGATGGAGATATTTCATTCAAACTTATCAGTTTGACGGCCCGGTTTACATTAGATATAAATCATATTACTATGGATACTGCTTATGACGCTATGCATTTTATAAGGTTTCTACTGTTAAGAAATGTATTCTAAATCATCTGTGTTCTGAGTTATCTCGTCCATTTTCTTTCATTTCATTTTGTTTAATAGAATTTACTTTCAGGAATGCAAAACCAAGTTTAGTTTGCTTTCTTTGTTTAATGGTATATCAAACTTCGTGGGTTATTCAATGCCAAATCTATCCTTATAGAAGAAAAGTAGTGGTGCTATTTAACCCATAGCTAGACGTGGGGATAAAGGGGCCCATATCTTTTTCAAAATATTATTATCCTATTTAACAACCCCTCCGCTCGGGCAGGATATGATACAACGTCAATTTTTAAGCGGAGTTTAAGAGGTTTGAATTCAGAGTTTTCCTTCTCCTAGACTAGTTGCCTCACCGAGGCTGAAGAACTCAGTATGTCCTACTATTTACCCGTAACTGGAGGGAGAATATTGGATCCATACCTTTCCCAAGGGTATCAGTGCCATGCGAAATGCAATCATTCTCGTCCAGGGTTTGAATTCGAGTCACCGCGTCCATTTCCTACGACGATAACCATTACACCAGGGGCACCTCCACGAATATTAAAATATTATTATACTGGGTTTGAACGTAATAGCACGTCAGAAGTTCAAACCTAGACTACTACGATGTCAAAGCAAAGCTCCTTTGCCAAAACGCCTCGGTGACTCCCCACAGTGCAAGATCAGAGTGCAAATATAGACAAATGTTACCTTATTAATCTTACTTAAATTATTTATTCAGATTTTTAAGCTACTAACTGTATGATGTATTCTTTAAAGTCTACTAAAATATCTCATAACGCTTATAGCATAATCTTAGACGTAGAAGAAAGAGGGTTTATTGTTGTGCCGACCACTAACCCATAATAACATTATATATCAGCAGGTATTTACAGTTACAGTTACACCTCAAATGAAAAAAAAAAACCCAGTCAATTTATCATTATTAAGATTATTACTAATAATACTTGTATCTATTCCGAAAAATAATATTTTTGATAAAAATATGATTGTACATTAGTCTTGAGAAACTTAATACTTGTAAAATTTTCTGAAAATTAAACGAGGAAACAAATATTTTTTATGCGTTTATTGATTCTTTGAGTTTGTAGGGATTCAAAAAACAGTTATCTCCCTTAGAGGCTCGAAATAGCGGACACGAAGTAGTGTTGCATAAGAATCACAGAATTTATTTTTTACCATCTTTGGCCAATTGATCAGTTGTCATATGGTAATACTTTTCCCTAACTGAAAGTAAGATATTCCTCTATTTTGTAGCCCTTTCATTTTAACTGCTTTGTTTATGAAACACACACACACACACACACACACACACACACACACACACACACACACACACACACACACACACAAACACACACACACATACACACAAACTATATATATATATATATATATCATGTCGTGCTGGTAGCACGGATATTCTTGACCCTCTCTCACCACTTTTCCCTATCGTTCATCGCCTCTGGAAGGTCTTCTGGACAACAACAATATATATATATATATATATATATATATATATATATATATATATATATATATATATGTGTGTGTGTGTGTGTGTGTGTGTGTGTGTGTGTGTGTGTGTGTAATTTTTAAACAGGAGTCTGTTTGTTTTAATCGCAAAATTATATTTATGTACAGTATTTATTATTGGGAGTTTCGGGGGAGGAAACACCAAAAAAAAAGAAAAATAAAAATAAATAAAAATAAGAATAAAAAAATAAAAATAAAAATAACATACCAGATTGAACAAATATCCGAATAACGACGTCATTGCGGTCAGGAAAACAAGATCCAAGTGGCCTCCTAATTTTAAAGGAAATCCTCAGCAGTCATCAGAGGAGCCTGTCTCTGATTGGCTGTTGCAAAATTAAAAGGGATACCCATGGATTGAACCATTTCTGTGGGCATTTGTCTTGTGTGGAAGATACGCAGTTTCGCTGTCGGGATGGGAATTAGAGTAAGATGAATGCCAACTGGGTCATTTCGGCGAGGGGGTCTTATGTTGCAAGAGCCGAAACCCAACGTGAACCCAAAGATGACCCATTCCGATGCATCAATGAAGACATATATATATATATATATATATATATATATATATATATATATATATATATATATATATATATATAATCCTGCTTTAAAATATGTTTATGCATTTTTCTTAATAAAGCCATTCGCATTCATTTTGAGCATTATATATATATGTTGTTCTTGTATAATCAGTTAAGTTTTTTTTCTCCTTTTGTTGTGTTCAGGATGATTATATCAATGTTTTACTAATATTAATATTGGTCTCGACGTAAGTGGAGACGTGACAAAATATCTTCTCAACAACCTGGTATTCAAATAATGCCATATAGATAAAATATTTATTATGCTGAGAAGTTTTAATGATCTCTCAGTTTCGAATAGCATTATGAAATAGTTGAGAAATACAGAAAACTTTTTAAAAAAACCTTTAGATTCATGAAAAATCTTTAACAACGTCTAACCTCTAGCATTTTGTCTTAAAACTGTTTAAATCATGTTATATATTTGTTTCATTATCATAAAATCTTTAAAGACAATTAACCTCCACCATTTTGTTTAAAAACTGTTTAAACCCATGTCATTTGATTTCTTCATTACAAAACATTTAAAGATCGCTAACCAGCATCATTTTGTTTGAAAAATGTTTAAATCCTGTCATCTGTATGCCTCTTCATTACAAAATATATAACAATGTCTAACCTCGACTATTTTGTTGAAAAAAGAACTGTTTAAATCACGTCATCTGTATGCCTCTTCATCAAAAAATCATTAACAATGGCTAACCTCCACCTTTTTGTTGAAAACTGTTTAAATCGTGTCATCTATATGCTTCTTCACAAAATCTTTAAGAAAATCTAATTTTGGCTATTTTGTTTAGAAAAACTGTTTAAATCACGTCATCTGTATGTTTCTTTATCACAAAATCTTTAATATTTGCAAACCTCCACAATAAATATGATCGTGGAATTTATACCATTCCCTAAACATAAAATAAAGATAATCCCTAATGGTTTGAAAGATGTTAGGATTAGCAGGTCAGTTATTTATTTATCGTAGTAATCATAGTTTTGTTTCACTTCCCTTATATGAAGAATAAAATCTTGTTAAATCTTTTTTTATTAAAGTAACTGTTTTCAGATATCAGAAAATGACATAAAAAAATTCTTGGTATTTCAATGCGAACTGGAAATGAAAATAACAAAATGAACTACTATTTACAAGCTAATAACCGCCGTATTTTCACTTTCACCTTTCTCGTATTATGATAATATTTGCTATATGCGATCTCCATAACTCATGAAGTATCATTAAATCCAAAATTTCACGTTTCATGAATAAAAGCTTATAGAAAAAAAGTTAAAGATGCTGATTTACCGTTTAATGAAATGCATTTATTTAAATACATGAAGGAAGCTAATATTTATGGAAATCCATAAGAATCAAAATAATAAGCCGTCATAATATTGAATATGACATTGTTAAATTCGGTAATATCTATTTAATTTTTAATTTTTTTCTCTATTTTATCCAGTATAATTTATTTTATTCTATTTCTTGGCTTGTTTATTTGCTTGCTTGTTTGTTTGTTTGTTTGTTTCTTTCTTTCTTTCTTTCTTTTTGCCGAAAAATAATAAAACGAACATGCATATAATACCATTATATGCATGTTCGTTTTATTATTTTTTAAACATTACAATAAACATGAATATCATATTTGTGTTTGGAATTATCTTTATTACAATAATCATCAGTATCTGGCATTATCATATGAAATTTAATGATTTAATAGAGTTTAATTTACTTCATCTCAAGGACAGAAGTCTGAAGCACCCGGTGAGAACCAAACCCACGAACTGTGATCCGCTAGTCTTGCTAGTTAACCATTATATCACGTGCAGCAAACGTTTTATTACTTACGCACATCTTGGATTTTTTCCCAAGGCCACATGTATTGGTTAACCAATGATGATCGAGCTTACTGCTCGAAAATAATAGTAAATTAAAACTGGTATTATCCTAAAACAAAGTGTTCAATCATGTACTCTATTGTTTTAAAATCACACTTTCCAGTAACTATTGCTATTCAAAGCCGAAGATCTAGTGGGACTGAATTTCCTTAAATGTCTCGTTTTCAGTAATGGCTTAGCCATATAATTTTCATACCAAAATATATCGCAAATCCTTGGAGAGTATATTTTAGATCGGACATGGGCATTCAATAATTATTGGCCCAGTTATATTCATTTAGTAGAATTGTTGTTTATCTTTGGAAACATACAAACATTTTCCAGTTTTCTTGCTTTCCTTGAGTTTATTTCTGCATTTACAATAATTTCTCTGGTCTGCTTCGCTGAGCCGAGAAATCTTATCAACCTGATTCTGAATTGGTTTTGTTATCTTGAAGAAGCGTTTCTGGTTGGTGTCTTTATTGTTTGTTTGCATGTTTAAACCAAAAGCAGTTTATACGCATGAGAACAAATTACAGTTCCTACCAATCAATTTTGCTTTCGATTTCCTTTATAGCAAGTTGTTCAAGATTATTCAAGACCGTTACAAATCTTAAAGATTTCAGTTACAATCATTAGTTTTCTATTCTGAAATGTTTGAGTAATTTTCCATCACCCTCATTTAATCAACATATCTTTTACTGTCTGCCAGCTTGTCTACGTCAATTATCCGACAAGTTTTCAGGGGTTTTTTTTTGTTCTGTTATGTTTTTTGTTTTTTACAGAATAATTATCGCTTCGTCAGCAGTTCAGAATGAAATAATGGAATTTCAAATTTTCGATAAATGAGTATTTTATATGACTGATTAATTGACTGGGTTTAACGGTACGTCAAGTTTTACTGGGTTATTTTATGACTAGATGTTAAGAAATTTCGCCCATTGTATATTTAGATTTACATGTTTTGTGTAGTGGTTTCAAAATATTTTCGGCGCCTTGTTATATATCAAGTATTAATATCTACTACAAGTATTAATATCTTCTACAAACAATTTACACACATTTCTATAATATAAAGTATTCCTACATTATACCAATAATACTATTGTTTCAAGTTTTTTTTAACAACAGATATTTCTCAGCACACTGTTGAATGGGTTCTTCTAACTAATAATAATAATCCTAAGAATTATATGTGAAATAGAGTTGTTGAAAAATTATTCAAATTTGACATGAACTCTTGGTCCCAAATAACAGTAAATTATTTGCATTGTGTATGTTTACATGAAACTGTAAGAACAATTTTTAAACTCTATTTAACCTATGGATTGAAACATTACGGGTATAACTACTCCGGGGCTGGGTGGACCTGGCATTGATGGCGATTAAAATGTACTCAACATTCTACGGAAAAACAGAAGTGGAGCCACACCATGAGATTCAGTTAAGTCTATTTATTACCCTGGACAATAATTTTTGAGTAGTGGGTCATTTCTCTTTGCAAGGTATACTGTAAGCTTATAATCAGATTCAATGAGTGAGCGGTATATTTTCTATACATCGGGGAAGCTTTGATTTCGAGCCTAAATCCAAACTCTTTGAAAATAATCCAATTGAATAAACGTTCGCACCTAATTACTCCAATGAAATCTTTTCTGAGAAAAGCCTCTATATCTCTTTACATGTGTAGCACTGTGCAAATCAAGTCATTTATGTATTAGGAATATTATGGGCTTTGTGTTGTTGACTAGTGTTCTTTTTATGAGACGGAGACCGTTCGATTTACGCTATCGACATTGCCTAGGGTACTCTGTTTCCAGAAGAGCTTTGTTATTTATGATACTAGGATAATTTTGCTATCTTGTAAATCAAACTTTTATGGGGGCGCCCGTGGTGTAATGATTATCGTCGTAACAAATAGACACGGCGATACGAGTTCAAATCCTGGACGAGACTGATTGCATTCGACATAGCACTAATACCCTTGGGAAAGGTATGAATCCGATTATTCTCCCTCCAGCTATGTGTAAATAGTAGGACAGACTGGGTTCTTTAGTTTTGGTGAGGCAACTAGTCTAGGAGAAGGACAACTCTGAATTCAAACCTGTTAAACTCCGCTTAAAAATTGACGTTGTGTCATATCCTGCCCGAGCGGAGGGGTTGGTAATTATGGATAAGTCAAACTTACTTCCCGGTATTTTAGCGCTCTTTAAATTTGGTGGGAGTAGATGATTTCAAAGATCTAGGCCCCCCATAACATAAACACTGTATCATTTTTTCAAGCAGACTATACACTCGGAAGGCGATATATATAAACTTGAAATTGTTACATGGCGCTGTGCTTAAAAGATATATAGATGGATATAATGGACAATTGTCCTTCGAGGGGATAATTAAGCCTGGATCAATCAATCCGAGAGATGAATACGCAGTAGATCAGCTGTTTTGTTTGAGTGCCACTATATTATATGCCCACTACATTTCTGTAGAGGGGTAAAATCCCTCTTTCAAGTGTCCATGATTTGACACCAAATAATTCGATGGTGAGGCCATTGATCTGGAACTTTGGGGATTCTGGAATACCACTTAATTTCCGCTAATCCATCATCAGATCTGACCCGGAGTGGTAGTACTAACTACATTTCCATATATGAGTCAAATGAAAACATTTAACTGTGTGCAAACACATCAATAACATTAAACTGAATTATTAGCGTTATAGTAATACTCGATTCAATTCAACTGTGGGGAAGTCGAGCAATTAGTATTAAAATTATTTGAAATCATTTAACCGTGGGTAAACACATAATCACTAGTTCAGGTATTAGGTAACCTATAATGGTTTATATGCCATAAAAACAACCAAATTTTTTAATGTCATATAAACATTCTTGGGTTATTTAAACCCAAAGCCGTTCTTTTAGAACAGTCGTAGTGCAATTTAATTCATGGGATCATACCTTCTTCAAGAGTACTTGTCCAAAAATTGAACACAATTACGTGAGTGTTCTTTCAACGAAGTAGTAATTTACAAAGCTCTTTGCTTCGATGTGGCAAAAGGCCGAATGAATGGGGGCGCCAATGAGACTCGAACTCTCTCGTGTAGGTTTGCTAGGCAAGTTAGCTAACTGTTACACAACCAGAGGTGCCCTGGTGTTTGAACTAAGTAACTACGTGGTAACAGTACTGCACTAAGTGTCAGTACGAGAGGAGGGCTCCTACTGTTACTTGACGATGAAGCAAATGCTATGTTTTCAGGATGAAAGTATACGCTTGTAACTAACTTGAAAAAAAGACATGGTACCTGCAGTTGAAGGGGAACTCAACCTTCTACCGTTTCTCTAAAAATAAAAACAATAAGTCATAAACTATACTAAACCTTGCTGTTTCTCTTAACATAAAACACTTAGGCCATTAACAATATTCGACCTTTTGTCGATTTTCTTAACATAAAAACAATTAAGTCATTAACGATACTCATCCTCTTGAGGTTTCTCTTAACATAAAAAAACAATTAATCATTAACTATACTCATCCTCTTGGGGTTTCTCTTAACATAAAAACAATTAAGTCATTAACTATACTTAGTCTCTTGGGGTTTCTCTTAATATAAAAACAATTAAGTCATTAACTATAATTATCCTCTTGGGGTTTCTCTTAATAATATAACAATTAAGTCATTAACAATATTCATCCTCTTGAGGTTTCTCTTAACATAAAAAAACAATTAATGATTAACTATACTCATCCTCTTCGGGTTTCTCTTAATATAAAAACAATTAAATCATTAATTATATTCATCCTTTTGGTGTTTCTCTTAATATAAAAACAATTAAGTCATTAACTATACTCAGCCTCTTGGGGTTTCTCTTAATATAAAAACAATTAAGTCAATCACTATACTCATCCTCTTGGGGTTTCTCTTAATATAAAAACAATTAAGTCATTAACTATATTCAGCTTTTTGTCGGCTTTCTTAATATAAAAAAACAATTAAGTCTTTAACTATACTCATCCTCTTGGGGGGTCTCCTAAAATAAAAACAGTTAACTCATTAACAATACTGAAGCTTTTGACGTTTACCTTTACATATTTCGTTTCACCAGGAGATAATGGGAGTTGACTGTGTCATGTTCTTCCAATCGCATCACAAGGCATGTTAGTGGAACATTTTGCAGTGTGTATGCGCAGTGTGTATGGATGCGTGTTCCATTTGTGTCAATTAATCTTGTATTTATTCCCAACATCAATTTGGCCGATTGACAAAGCGATTGATTTTAACGGTATGTCAACACGCTTCGGTTTCTTTTATACACGGAGGTGATTAAACCGCGTAAAAATAATATTCACATATATATTTTGGAATTTCTTTCAGGCAGTTTTATCAAGTACATATGACTTTTAAACAAATCTATTTGACCCATGAATAGAACCCGTGTCGCAGTTTATATAGAAGTCATCCTAATGAAGATGTAATCTGCACTCCCTGGATCTCTAGAACAGGAAGCTCAGAAACAGATTTAATTCAGCGTCTGATTGACATCAGATTATGAATCTTCTTGTGTTTCTTGGCAGAATTGTTTAATTGCTTTTGTTTTGCTTTTTTCTTTCCGTTTTTGCATATTTTCCGTTCTTTACTGTTAGAATCGTACATAAAGAAGAGGGAAAGTAAAGTTATGTAGTGGTATTTTTTGTGCATATTTGTTTTTCATATGTGAATTGGGGATTGCAAATTTTCATGAATAAAATATAATTGATTGGCTTTTAAATAGAACCATATGAATAGTACTTTCTCCTCTGGAGACATTTTTGTTGATTTGTAGTATACCTTTATTTCTTAATTTTTTAATATTTGGAATATACCTTTACTTCTTAAATATCCTAAAACAGGATCTGTTAACAAAAATGTCTGAAGATTTTTGTGTTTTTTCCTCGTTGGTGAATTCTATGATTAGACTTTTTTTCTGTGGAGTTATCGGTGAGATTAGTCTTATGTGAAAATACAAGTAAGGTATCACCTATGCATCGGAGATGTAAAAAGTCTACTCTATTCTCAGAATGTGGAATAAATAAATAAATAAATGAATAAGTAAACAACAAATGAGCATCGGGTGGTGAAATGGTTAGCAAGCAAGACGATAAAAACATCACGAGTGAGTTTCATTGGGTTTCCCATTCATTCCGCCTTGTTCAACATCTAAGCAAAAAGCCAAAGAAACAACTGAATAAACAGCAATCAAATCAAAACAACGATCTCATTTTACAAACTTTAATCATACCTACCAACCCCTCCGCTCGGGCAGGATATGACACAAGGTCAATTTTAAAGCGGTTTTTAACAGGTTTGAATTCAGAGTTTTCCTTCTCCTAGACTAATTGCCTTACCAAGGCTGAAGAATTCAGTCTGCCCTACTATTTACCCATATCTGGAGGAAGAATAATTGGATTCATACCTTTTCCCAAGTGTATTAGTGCTAGGTGAAATGTAATCAGTCTCGTTCAGGATTTGAACTCGTGTCGCCGTGTCCATTTCCTACGACGATAACCATTACACCAGGGGCACCTCATTTTACAAACTTTAATGCTTTTCTATTATACTAGTTGGATGAGTTAAAAGTTTTGCATTATGTAGGTACGTGCTATTTTTCAGTGCGAGTTTCACATAACTGAAGCTGTGGTTCGGAGTGTCGTGGTAGTTACTGCACTGACCCATTGTGCATTGCTTCACTCGTCTTGTGATTTGAAAAACACGCAGATGAATGTACAGCGTGATGTATTTCGTGAATTTATGTTTACATGTCCGGATTGAGCCACATCGCAGTGAAAGCAACCAAAAACATTTGCTGCGAGAAAGTTGAAGGTGCAGTTGATCTCAGTATTAAAACCACATTGTTCGTGAAATGTCGCTCAGATTGCAAAGACTTCGGCGGGCTCCGAGCCATAGCGGCAATTCCCTCGAGCACCACGGCATTTCACAGTCCAGTGAGGTTCCTCACGTACACAACCTTGGCAAAAGCATCTGGTTCTGCCAGCATTACCAAAATAATGCAAAACGTTTGACTCACCTAATTTAATTTTAAGACACAATAGCATATAAAAATAAAAATAAACTAGAATCATTTTTGAGTTAATTTTTTAGATCAATCTTGATAAGTTTTCTTTTTACTTATATTATTCTGACTGTTGGCCTCATCGTTATACTCATGTTCTTCGGCAGGTGTTTCCTGTCGAACTTGGGAGTCAACATGGAACCTCTAACTGAACCCTTTATTCAATCCACGGGACAAGATGATTCTAATTCCGTTAACCATTACCAGGAAAAAAGTGTTAAGTAATGGTAAGTACTCATTGTTATTCATATCGGCAGTCAGGTTTGAACTAGCAAACTTCAGATCCTTTTACTCAGAATCACTTTTCAACCAAACGCGGGGGTGTCCTCGTGGTGTAATGGTTAAAGCGATGGACTGCGGAATCGTAGTAAGCGAGTTCGTACTCCAGTCGTGTTATGACGTTCACTTTTGAGCAAATACCCTTGCGAAAGTTATGAACCCCCTTATCCTCCCAGCTATGGGTTAAATAGTACCACCACTGTTCTTCTAGGAGAATAGCTTTGGCATTAAATAACATACAAAGGTTGATATGCCATTAAACAATAAAACCAATCAACCAAACGCTGTATCCACTGCACTGATTGCCCTCGAACTATTGTAAAGCAAAAAAAAAAAAGCAATTCCAATATTTGTCTTCAATAAAATGCCTTTAAAAAGGAACAACAAATATTTTGTTTCAAATATAATATTTCATTATATCTTATAACAGTAATAATAGTTCTGAAGAGATGTTTAAATAATTTTCTAATATAAAATACCGCGAAATTCTAAACAAAATCTATTTTCATGTAGATAATATCAACGGCAGCATTTCTATTTTCAAAAAGAAAACTTCGAAACCTCTGACGATGTTATAAAAGTGGAATACAGTACAAATAAATAATCAGTTTCATTATGGTTTTATTTATTGAAAACAGCATCTGATATGATTATCCAAATGAGTTTATATCATTCTTTGATTGCTTGGTAATATTTATTTAGAAGAGACTTTGTGCATTTCTACACGTATATATATATATATATATATATATATATATATAGAGAGAGAGAGAGAGAGAGAGGGAGAGAGAAAGAGAGTCGGTTGATTCATAAATAATTTTCATTTTGATATTTTTTATTCAATATTAATTTAATAAAAAATAATTCCGAGCTATGCTATATTCCTCATTATTCTGAATCATCTTTCGCCATTTATCTGAAAGTTTGTTGAGTCCTTTAAAGTAAAATTCAGCTGATTTCGACAGCAAGAAGTTTCCAAGGAATGTTTTCTCCCGTTCTTCTTGAGAAAATATTTTGTTATTTAGAGCAAATTACAGAGAAGGAAGGAGATGATAATCAATGGGTGTAAAGTCTGCTAAATATGGTGGATGGGGGACAACAGAACAGCTTAAATCTAATATTTTAACTAGCGTGATTCAAGCTGAATGTGGTCTAGGTTGATCATGGAAAAGCAGAACGTTGGTCCGATTGAAGGGTGTCGGGAGTTTTCTTTAAAGATTTTCATGCACTCGTTACAACGGTCGAGAATATAAGTTTGCATTGAAAATTGGATTGTTGTTTAAAATCTAATAAGAAATATCTCTGCGATCCGACCATACTCACAGTAAATGTTCTTCAACAAAAACCTTATTATTATACAGATTGTGGAGATTCAATCTTGTTAACAGATTTGATTTTTGAAATGTTAAACATTGTCAAAAGGTTCCATTTGTCGTCTACTGCAATGATATTTCTGAGAAACGGATGATTTCTCTGTCTTGAAAAAAAAATTATCGCTGTAAATATGCGATCTTTATTTTTTCCACAATGAGTGTGGGGAAGTGAAACGCCCAGTTTGACCACTTCTCCTCAACTTTTGAAGTGGCCTCAGATTGTGGACCGGTATGGGTTGAGTTCAGTTGTTGATTTTTGAGTACATCTGTATGAATAGTATTTCACCATTTATCTTCAAGCATCTCGACCGAGGCATGATAATCTTCCACATCTGGATTCATCTCCCACAAGAGTTTTACATGAACTAAACGATGAAAATCACTTTCGGAAATATCGATCAGTAATGTATCTTTGGCCATAACCTCTACATATTTAATTATCTATTTTTTTAAATTCAGATATCCCCATATTACATGTTGAATGTACCCTTTCAATTCCTTCATAACGGAAGCTTGAGATCATAGATTATATTATTATGTGCACACTTACACTACTTAAATAAGAATGGCCAATGAAGGCGCTCTTAGATCAAATAATTTCCGGATGCCTTTGAAATATTTGAATGAAATGAATAGTTATAACTGCTTTTAAAAAGCCGAAATTATTCCTAACTCAACTCAATGCATATAGATTGTAAATAATTTGGCTGACCGTAGTCGAGGGCGACTTAAAAGTTTACTTTTCAATTGCTATTACACTAAGGTGTAGGTGAGGGCACTACTCCTTTCTTTGTATTACTCCAGTCGCCCTTGATCCATACGTTATAATGCTGAGTCTTAAGCAAAGAGGCATTAAGTACCATTCATGAGTCTTTGGTATGAATTGACCTGGGATTGAACCCAGGTCTCGCAGACCATAGGCGTTCTTTGGAGCAAATTAAACTAAAGTCTATGTTAGGAAATAAAGAAACATGCCTCAAGATGACCCAAAGAGAGGTTGGAATTTGGACCATCCACAGATATAGAATGCTGCTGCGGATACAGTTTTACTGGTTTAAGGGAATGTGAACCTATCGCACCAAAATTGGACGCCTGACGACACATTGGCGTAAATCTCAATCTGAGATTAATAAATTGATTGCAGGGATCTAGTGTCAGAAAAATCACCGTCACCTCGTGTTTCATGGTTTATTTTTAGTTCTCTAGGAGGGTCTAGTAATTTTTTTCACCTTCTTTTAATTTTATATTGAGGTCTGTGGGGACAGAAAAGTTCCCTTAGTGGCAAATAATGTTTTTTTCTTTTCTTTTTTTTTAATTATCACTAGATCTAGTCTTCTGACCGAGGTATCATAACCCTTTTATATTTCAAAATGCCAGATAACTTTGTGCGTCTCATTTTCCGGGGTGGATTCTTGTTCGTGCATATACAACTTATTTGTACGATCAAATTTCAATTTCTTGCTCCATTTCCAGTTAATCACCTCGAAAAGAACAAATAAAGTTCTGGAACATGATGGTGACGGTGATGCCAATTATAACTGGCTTACTTGGAACCGTCTGCGGAGGCTTGAAAAAAGAACTGAAAGAGAAGCAATCGGATGACGCATTGAAACTATCCAGATTACATCAGAGTAAGATCTACTAGAATGCGGAGAAGAGTCTTGGAGAACGGAAGAGACTTGCTTTCACTCAGATTTAAGTGAAATACTTGGAGAACTCACGATGACTGAAATAATAACGACAACAATAATAATACCTTGTCCATTTGGACAGAATTCGCTAGATTTAAGACCACGAATCAAAGGCTCACAACTAGGTAGGACAATTATAAAGAAAGGCTACTTTTCATTTTTCTGGAAATATCGAAAACACAGTAACATATCAATAAATCCCAAATACAGTAATCGAGACACTAAATACATACAAACCAGAAACTACTTAGGAAATGTAAAATAATAATGGCAAAAACACACCGAACACAATGACCAAAACACTAACCCAAAAAGAAGAAAATGAATTTAGCGACGATGAAAAGAATGTTGTTTGAAATGAAAGCCCCGTGCCTTTCCTCTGGAACAAAGAATGGAAAAGAGTCAAGTTAGAAAGCAGAAAAATAAACGACTAATTGACTAACATCCAAACGAACATCACGGAATTAAACGATTTTATCTACGCAGGAGCAAAATTAGTATGTAAAAAAGTTTCCCTAATTACGACATAAACAGTAGGCAAAACCCTGATGGGAAATCACGTTGGAATCGCAGATAAGAAATCTACGACAACAAGCAAAAATGCTGAGACTAAACATGGAAATATATCTGAATAAATCGGAAAAAAAGCTCGGCAATTCGAACGAAAAATACAACTCGAAGAGACTAATCAGAAATTACTGGTGAAAAAAGGAAGACTAAAATTAAACCAAGAAAGGACCAAACCATACAAACAATGCAGGACATTCGGAAAGAACGAAAAAATTTCTACCGGCAAGTTGCTGGGAAAATGGACAAATGTACCATATTCGCAATTAACGGTATGTGCGAAATGGACATGTAATGTTCCTTTCTATAGAACAAACACCGGAAAAATAAAAACAAAAAGCTGAATGGATAAACAACATGGAAAAAGAGTTGCGAGTACTCACAAAAATCCCTCAGGTGGAAATACATTTCGACACATTAAAGACAACGCTTAAAAGATACCGAATTGGAAAACTGCTGGCCTTGATGGAACACAAGGAATATGGTTTTAAAAATTCATCTCCATCTACGACAGATTGACAACCAAAATGAATAAATGCATACACAAAACTGAACTACCCGAATGGATGACCAAAGGAAAAAACACCCTGATTCTGGAAAAAAACAAAACGCCCCGAACAACTATAGACGCATAACATGCCAACCGATGATGTGGGAAATGATGGTCGATGAACGGCACAAATTAGGGAGGGTATTTACTACTCACCGATAAGCCCCATTCTTTTCCAGGAATAACAGAAAGGATGCCGCTTAGAGACGAGATACAGGAGAATTATAATCTAAAGATCAACATATCCTCAACCAGAGTGAAACGAGACTAAAAAAACCTAGAGTTTACATAGATTGACAACAAAAAAACTTACGAAATTGTCCTCCAAATTGTTTCAAAATGAATAAATACCTGGAAATCATAAATTTTATCGGGAAAACCTTGGAAACCTGCAGAGTGAAATCAACTAAAGGAGAAAAAATCTTAACTGAAGTGAACAAAAAGGGATCTTCCAGAGAAATGTGTTGTCACCATTACTATTTGTATTAGCAAAGATGATTTTCAATCACATACTTAGGAAATGCACAGGTGGATAGAAACTCAGTGTATCGAAAGAAAATATCCGCCACTTAATGTTCATGGAAGACATCAAACTGTACGCCAAAAACAAAAACAAAAAAAGAATTGCAGACTCTAATATACGCAGTGACATTATACAGTCGGGATAAAGTGATGGTATTTAGCTTAGAAAAAATGCCCCATGGTAATAATAAAAAGTGGGAAACGTCACATGACGGAAAGAATCAAACTACCAAATCAAGAAAATATCAGAATGCTTGAAGAAAAGGGAATTTACAAATACTTGGGGATATTGGAATGATACCATCAAACAAGTGGAGATGCAAGAAAAATTTTTGAAAGAGTACATCGAAAGAACGTGAAAGCTACGTGAAACCATATAGCTGGAACCTTGTCAAAAGAGATAAATTCTAGGGTTGACCACTCGTAAGATACTCTGGGCCATTCTTGAAGTAGACCAGAGAGGAAATTAAACAAATGGACCAGAGAAAAAAAAAAAAAGGATTATGCATAAAGCCTTACATCCAAGGGACGGCATTCACAGATTATAAATGTAAAGAACAGGAGGAGGACATACTAACATTAAAAATAACGTTGAATCATCTATACAACGACTCGAAGACTACATAGAAAAGTCCGGTGGGAAGACTGATTACTGTCTCCAGAAACAATACTGACAAGACGAGGATCAATAGAACGGAAACAACCAGAAAACAAAAATGGGAAGAAAAACATGTGTGGATGTTTTAAGAACCAAGTGGCATCTCACACGAGAAAATATGTTCATGGCAACGAAATAGAATTTATAAGAGAGAAAGTGAATCGATTCTAATTGCTGGACAAAATCATACCATAAGACCAATCATATCAAAGCATCATTCCGTGTATAATCGAATGCAGCAACGTATCATAGAAAGGGTATAAGACTTGATACGACTGGGTGAACCATTGGGAATTATGTAAGAAATTAAAGTTTGACCATAGAAACAAATGCTGTTTGCACAATTCAGAATCACTCTTGGAGAAGAGATACACAAACTCACGGATTTTGAGATAGAAAAGGATCACCTAATCTCGGTCAACAAGAAAAAAGAGGACCTGCCGAATAGTAGACTTAGCTCTCCCGGCACACCGCAGAGTAAAATAGAAAAAAGACCAAAAAGAAAGGTAAGTACTTTACTGTGCCATGGGATTGAAAAAAAATGTGGAAAATGAAAGAGACGGTTTCACCAGTTGTCATAGTTGCTCTTGGAACAGTCACCAAAGGAAAGATACATGAAGTAGCGGACTTTGAAACTACAGCATTACTGAGATATGCCAGAATAGTGCAGGGTCATGGAGATTAAGAAGACTTGCTGTCACTCAGACTCCTGTAATAAACCATCAACTAATGCGGGTGTAAATAACTCGTAAAGGAGTAAAATAAAGATAACATATTCCTTCTCACACAAGAAAAATGAATCCATTATCTATCTATCTATCTATCTATCTATCTATCTTCTGTTTCATTTTTTCCCAAAATAAAAAATGAAATGAGAACTTTAACATAAAGTGATTTTTCAACCAAGTTAGAGTGATAGAATTAAACATTCTTACAATGTTTGTAATGATGAAAAGAGAGAGAAACCACACAGAGAACCTAACTACTTAATCATGAAAGTATCGGAAGGCTCGAAGAAAAAGATAACAACGAATAGCTTTGAAAATTAGAAGTAGATAGTATCAAGTACAAGAACAAGATGGAAAAGTCAGAAACGAATGCCTCAGTAGAACAAATACCATACTGAATCAAAACTCTGTATCAGGGATGTACTAAAAGTTCGTTTATTTCTTTTTTTCCTTGTGATAAAAAATGGAAACTTAGATAATTTACTAAAAGAAGATGATAAAACTCTAGTCAGTCTTCATATCGATAGCTAACTCTTTTCAGATATATTTTCATGAATAAACTTTGTTCATATATTCGACGAGGCATTGGAACTGAATAACCATTGAATAGAAGATAGGGAGATCATCTATTCTTCCTAGAAAATGAATATTAACATTGTTATTCAAAAAAAAAAAAAAAAAAGAAAGTCAATGGGGAAATTACATTAGAAATAACAATGAACGTTTTATTTAGAACTTTTTATATAAAATAAACAAGTATATGAGATACGCAGAAATTGCAAATGATGTGAAGACTTATTTTTCTTATGACTCGCAAGGGTCACAAAAATGTGGAAGATATAAATTTCATATTCAAATAATTTCTATACCAAATGAATTTTAGTGTTATATAATCTATGGGAAATTAAAAAAACACATATTCTCCTGAGGTAATGGATACATTTAACTGTACTCGTAAAGTTCATGTTATCTTTGAGATAAATGAACCTTTAATTAAATTAGCATCTCCTTTATACGGCCAACGTGTGGACGTCCAAGTAAGTAGTTATGTTAGTTGAGTAATTGCAATTTTTGTCAGGAGGGTGCGTTTGTTAGAATGTTATGGTAATACAAATTAGAAGGCTGTAGAAATTATATGGCTGCTATTTGTCCCAAATATTGTTTGAGATGTAGAAAACAAGAAGAAAATATCTTTTCAATATCCGGGATCATTCTTAAAATGGATACGGGAGGAACTCATAGAAATGGACCAAAAGACAAGAAACTTGACCGCTATTTAAAAGGCTTTACATCCGAAAGATAGCAGAGACAGACTGTATCTGTATATAAAGAGAGGGGCAGATAACTCCCCGGTATTGTGGATTTGAGGACTACAATATAAAGAACAAAAATTAATCACAGTTGCCAATCACTTTTAAGCAACAAAAGTACCGACAAAAAAAGAGGACACAGGAATGGGATTAAATAAACCATAATTATATTTTAAGCAACAACTTGCGAAAATATACACGAGAAGACATTGGCATTGCTAAGAAATGGATATCTAAAGAGAAAAACTGAATCTATGGTTGTATCAGCATACAGCAACACTATAAGATTCAATTATGTTAAAGTAAAAATCGAATATCCCAAACAGAATAGCAAGAGTAAGTTGTATGGATAAAAATATGAAAAGGTTAATCACATAGTAAGTGAATGCTGCAAAGACGAACAAAAGAAATACGAAACAAGAAACGACTCATTTGGATGAATTGAACCACTGGGAATTGTTCATGAGATTGAGTTATGACAATTTATACCAAATGGTCTATGCACAAACCAGAACCTGTTTTAAAAAATGAGACTATTAAAATTCTCTTGAACACAAATACATCCCCAAATTCTGGTTAGAAAACCAGACTTTGTGTCAATTAATAAATATAAAATAAAATAGAATAAATAAAAAGAGAACTTTTTGTTCACTGGATTTTGGCATTCCAGCAGACAATAGAGAAAAAAACAAAGAAAGCGAAAGATGGACTAATACTTGAACCATGAAAAATAACAAAAAAGCTGTTGAGGAGGAGGGTGTCGGTTAAACCATATGTAGTTGGTGAACTTGGAACTGTTCCAAAAGCCTGGATAAGAGATTAAAACAATTGGAAATCAGAAGAAGAAGCGACACTATCCAGATCACAGCATTTTTGAGATCCGCTAAATTACCTAGAAGAAACTTAAATATTTGTGCAGATTTGCTTTTACTCAGACAACAATAAAATAACACCATCATACAGTTGTAGGAAATACTTGCAAGGATTACCAAATAATAATAATAATAATAATAATAATAATAATAATAATAATAAGAAGAAGAAGAAGAAGAAGAAGAAGAAGAAGAAGAAGAAGAAGAAGAAGAAGAGGAATTTAAACTATTCACAACATTTTTCTTCCTCATGATGCCAAAGGATTGGTCCAGAGGCACAGCAGAATTACTTTACAAAGATTAACACATCCTGAATGAAAGCAAGACAAGACGGAAAAATCTAGCTATGGCCTGGATTGACTACAAAAAGGCATACGGCATGGTTCCAAAAAGCTGGATTATAAACTGCCGAAAAGTGTGCAAAATATCACACGAAGTCATAAACTTTATCGAAAAACCCGGAAGACCTCGAGAGTGGAGCTGACAGCAGGAGGAAGAGGCTTAGCTGAAATAAAGATCCAAACAGGTATTTTCCAAGCAAATACATTATCATCCTTACTATTCATAATAGCCATGGGGCCACTTAACTACATACTCATAAAATGCACAGCCGGATACAAACCTAGCAGATAACAAGAAAAGATCAATCACCTAATGTACATGGATGACATAAAACTATTTGCAGAAAATGAAAAAGAACTGGAAAACCTCATACCCGTTAGAATATAGTCAGGACATAGGAATGGAATTTGGCATTGGAAAATGAGCCATGCAAGTCATGAAAAGTGGCAAACGAGATATAAAACTACCAAATCAGGACAAAATTAGGACACGCGGAGAAAATGAAACCTACAAATACTTGGGTGTCTTGGAGGCTGACACTATCAAACAAGTGGAAATGAAAGACAAAATTCAAAAAGAATATCTCAGAACTAGAGAACTCCTGGAGACAAAACTCTCTAACAAAAACCTCATCAAAGGAATAAATACTTGGTCTGTGTGTTGTATATGGACTTACGACCCGGCCGGGCTGTCAAAATAGGAAATGTACCTTAGTAAATAACAGGTGTATCCGGTCGATCAGGATATTATAACCGTACTCGTGGATGGGTTGAATGAGTGCAATTTGTGACGCCCACAAGAAGGTGGGCCTTTAAATATTATATGACTCGGTGAGGACTGGAAGTCAGTTAGTTTGGAGACCAGACCAGTTGGAGACAACATGCGCTAAAGAAAGCCAGTACCCAGCAGAGTGGCCCCTATGGCCCCCGATTGAGCAGTTGCAGTTAGGGATCGGACGAGTTGATGATAAGATGCGGTAGAGAAAACCAGCACCCAGAGAGGCTGGGCCCCCAGGACTTCGTTTGAGCAGCCCAAAAGAACGGGAAAGAAAGTGGTTATGGCCAATAGAGTGGGGGTCAACATGTTGCAGTACTGTTCGGTCACCAACTCCCTCTCACACACGACCCTTTCAAATAAAGTGAGAGGTATATTTTAAAAAAATGTCGTTATTATTGTGTCGTTGTTATGATTCTGCATGTATATGTATTATGGGTTTGTATAGATGGTTGTGACTATACAACATGTGCTCCTCGTTAGATATTCGAGACCCTTCCTCAAGTGGACAAGAGTTTAACTTAAACAAATTGATGAAAGAACAAGAAAACTAATGACAATGCATAAAGCATTACATCCCAGAGACGACGTTGACAGGTTATATGCATCTAGAAAAGAGGGATAAAGAGGATTACCAGCATCGAAGACAGCGTTGAGATCGATACGACGGCTCGAAGACTACATAGAAAAACACGTACGAGGACTGATTACAGAAAAGATACCGACAACACGACGGACGATAGAATGACAATAACAAGGAAACAAAAATGGGAAAAAAACAACTCTATGGTCACTTTAAACGACTAATAAACACCATTTCACACGAGAAAACCTGGACCTCGCCACGAAAAGTTAACCTTAAAAGAGAAACGGAATCTCTCCTAATAACAACACAGGACAACACCATGAGAACCAACCATATCAAAGTGAGAATAGACAAGAGTCAACAAAAAAGCAAATGTAGACTATGCGGTGACAGAGAAGAAACGATCAATTACATAATATGCGAATGCAGCAAAAACACACAGAAGGAGTATAAGACTAGACACGACTGGGCCGGCAAGGTGATCCACTGGGAGATGGGCAAGAAATTGAAATTTGACCACACTAACAAACGGTATATGCACAACTCAGGACTTGTCCTAGAAATTGACACACATAAATTCATATGGGACTTTGACATACACACGGATCACCTGATCTCGACCAAAAGACCAGACCTTATAAGAATTAACAAAAAAAAAGAGAACTTGCAAAATTGTCGACTTTCCTGTGCCAGCTGACCACAGAATAAAACTGAAAGAATGTGAAAAGAAGGATAAGTACTTAGACCTTGCTAGAGAATTGAAAAAGTTTTGGAACATGAAAGTGACGATTGTACTAATCGTGATGGGTGCTTTTGACACAATAACTAAATGATTATTAAAGGGCCTGGAGGACTTGGAAGTTGGTGGACAGGTGGAGACTATTCAAATGACAGCATTACTTAGAGCGGCCAGAATACTGAGAAAAGTCCTGGAGACTTGAGGAAACTTGCTGTCATTGAAACTCCAGTAAAGAACCATCAGCTCAGACTGATATGAAAAACTCTAAATGAGTATATAATAATAATAATAATCATTGCTGGAATTTACATATACGGTGAACATTAATGGGGCTATTCGTATATTCAATGTAAAATCTTTGTCAACACCAATCTCTCTTTAATTTTTACCTTGTGCCATGGATTCTTTTCTACTTACATAAGAGATAGATAATTTCAAAGAATTTAATGATACTCTGTACAACATTATCAGATTTCTTCAATATTTATCCGAAAGGTTTCTGCTGAATTTTTCCTATTTTTTTGAGTTTTGTGTCTTCTGATAACGGATATCATTTCCTCTAGTTGAATTCGAAAACTTATCAGTTTATGCCATACATGATTCATTACATGACTGTAATAAAGTATTTTTCCTCACTCGAAATTTGGAAATAGTCTTATATTCGGACCTGTAAAAAAATTGGAGACATTCCTAGAAAGTAAAACAGAATATAGTAAATAACATTTTTGATGCCTAGGATGATAACTTCCTAAAAAAAAGGAATAACATATTTTTAAGGGGGATATATTAGCTTTCCCTACCTTTTTTGGTAGTTTATATTGAGGGAAAACTATGGACATACACGTACGCAAACAATACTAAAGCTCAGATAGACTAAGTCCTTATAAACAAGAAATGGAAAAATAGTGCAATGAATTGCGAGGCATACTCCTCTTTTGAGGGTGTGTCCACCGATCACCGAATAGTCACGGCGAAAATACGGTTAAGCCTACGAAAAAACGCCAAACGAACAGCGACCACCAAACACTATGACTGGGCCCTATTGAAAAACAGAGATATAAGAGATAAATACGTATTAGAATTAAGAAACAGATTCGAAACACTACAAGAAAAGACGGAAAAAAGTACACCAAACGACGAATATGAAAATTTCGTCAATGCAAACCTCGAGGCAGCAGCAAAATACATTCCAACAAAACTCAAAACTAAATATAGAGTCCCTTGGGAAACATTAACGGTGAGAGAAAAACGTGCAATGGTGAAAACAGCCTCCAAAAATTATCGAAAAAACCCAACAAACACAAATGCCTTAAAACTAAAAACGGCACAATATCAATTAGCAGGCGTATATATAAAGGAACAGACAGAATACATTCAAAATCAGATAGATAAGATTAGAGACTCGGTGGAAGATAGACAATCTAGGATAGCCTGGCAAACAATAAACGAAGTGAGTAGAAGAAAGAACACAGCCAAAGCAAAACTGAAAGCAGCAAACCAACAAGAAAGAATAAAACTCTGGAAACAGCACTTCGAAAACTTACTAGGAAACCCACCGAAAATAACACATGAACCAATTACCAGAATAATTAGCAAACAATTAGACATTAAACTAGGACCGTTCACGCAAAAAGAATTCGACTCGGTTCTCAGAAAAATTAAAATAGGAAAGCTGCAGGGCTGGACGAAATTCCCCCGAAAGTATGGAAGACCAGACAATTCGATGATATACTGCTCCGACACTGCAACGCAGTATACAATCAAAATCCGATAGATCGATGGATAAAAGGATGCATACTCCCCTTCCCTAAAAAGGGGGACCTCGGATTAGCCAAAAACTACCGAGGCATAACACTTATATCAATAGCAGCCAAAATCTACAATGCCCTACTACGAAACCGCATAGAACCCGAAATCGACAACATACTTAGAAAAAACCAAAATGGTTTCCGAAGAAATAGATCCACGACCTCACAAATATTAACCATCCGTAGAATCCTTGAAGGTGTACGGGCAAAAAACCTACAAGCGACATTAATTTTTGTTGACTTTACCAAGGCCTTCGATTCCATTCACAGAGGAAAGATGGAACAAATCCTACTAGCGTACGGCATACCTAAAGAAACCGTAGCGGCAATAACGATTCTCTATAGAAACATCAAAGTAAAAGTACGATCACCAGATAGAGACACAAAATACTTCGACATTGTAGCAGGAGTACTACAAGGGGACACGCTGGCTCCGTACCTCTTTATCATTTGTCTAGACTACGTACTTAGAACATCGATTGACAAAATCAAAGAGAATGGCTTCGAACTGACGAAGAAAAGGAGCAGAAGGTACCCCGCAACAACAATTGTCGACGCCGACTACGCCGATGACATAGCGATACTGGCAAATACACCTGACCAAGCCGAAACACTACGGCATAGTTTGGAACGAGCAGCAGCAAACATAGACCTCTATGTTAATGCACACAAAACGGAATATATGTGCTATAACCACTCTAGAAGGAACCCCTCTTAAACTAGTAGACAAATTCACTTACCTAGGAAGCAGCGTCGAATCAACCGAAAAGGACATCGAAACGAGGTTAGCGAAAGCATGGACAGTTATCAATAGGTTATCGATTATTTGGAAATCAGACCTAATCGATAAAATGAAACGCACTTTCTTCCAGGCAGCGGTCATATCGATACTGCTATATGGCTGCACTACATGGACGCTAACAAAACGGCTGGAGAAGAAGCTAGACGGCAATTACACAAGAATGCTACATGCAATCTTAAACAAGTCCTGGCGGCAATACCCCTCAAGACACCAACTGTACGGCCACCTACCCCCTATCACGAAAACTATTCAAGTTAGACGAGCCAGACATGCAGGACACTGCTGGAGAAGCAGGGACGAACTCATAAGTGATGTACTCTTATGGACCCCGACACATGGCCGTGCAAAAGCAGGACGACCAGCACGAACATACATTCAGCAGATTTGTGAGGATACGGATGTTGTCCTTAAGACCTACCTAGGGCGATGAACGATAGGGAGGAATAGCGAGAGAGGGTCAGGGATATCCGTGATACCAGCGCGATATGATGATGATGATGATGATAGCTTACATATTTATCTGTTCTAATAGATATCGAGTTAAACAAAAAAATCAAAATTATTGGAAAATTATTGGAACTCTAAGACGTACGTAGGATGTTTTGGTTTGGTCTCTTTATTCTATGGCATATCAAACTCCATAGTTTATTTAATGCCAAGCAAATCTAAACAGATGAACCTTAGTGATACTTTTTTGTCCATATTTGGAGGGATAGAAGAGTTAATACATTTCTCAATGATATTAAAACTGAACGTTATTGTGCAACTGGAGTAAAAACTCAATCAATACGAGGCCAGGACGCTAACCATTTCGCTTTCCCTCATAGATAAAATTTACGTAACAGCTTATAATACATTGATTAACTAAATGTTTGATTTTAACGGCGTGCCAACCTTTCTGTGGTTATTTATTCCTATATGCTTGCGAATAGCGTACTCCGTACGTTTATATTAACAATTCCGTGTTGCTTCTTTAGGCGCTTTGCACGGAGCAAGTCTCCCTCCCAAACAAAAATAATTTGCCAATAGATCTATTTGACCAACAGACAAGACTCAATCAGACACGGCCACATTGGATCTAAGTTGACCTGGGAGTAATGACAATCAAGGTGTACTCCACACACCTCAGAGGGCCTGAACTGGATCCTGACTACGAGTTACAGTTTCGTATCAGATCTACAAGACGTTTTCCAAGCCCCAAATAATTGAGGGTACAATAGAAAAAGTAGCAAAACCTAAAAACATTTGGACTGGGTAAATTTAAGATTTTAAGAAAAAAAACAAATTTTATCTAATATAGAATTGATGAAGTCTACAAAGTTAGTGAAGAAAATTGGTTGAAACTTGAAGAAACATGTTTTCCTTGGATCCTTAGTGTTAACCATTGGACGTCATATAGGGACATAAAAATTCATGAAATATAAATAATAGAGATAAAAGAAGTCAACAGTTATAAGGAATTAATAAAATCCTTTGCCTCCTTGCAAGATTAAAAAATAGAATGCATTAACTCGACTGTCACATCGGTCAAACGCGTTCACCAAAGGTCAGAATAGGCAAATTACCGTTGTTAAAAGGCGAGGAAAAAAGTAAATCTTCCTTTTTGTCCCGTGGGCATTTCTACGGTTACAGCCCAAAACCAACAGGATTTTATTATAAGGCTAAAAATAAGTCACATAATATATATATATATATATATATATATATATATATATGTGTGTGTGTGTGTGTGTGTGTGTGTATATATATAAAGTACATTTCATACGTATGCATTAAATGCAGTATTATATAAATTCGACGCTGGAAATGAGGAAGGAAGAAAAGTGTAAAGAGGCATTATTATTGCAGAAAAAATTAAAACCAGATTATAATTTGTTCTATTTACATACTAAATGACTTACACAAGACATTCAGTATTTAAAAAAAAAAATTACAAGTGTCTATAAATAATCAAGTCTATTCTAATTTAGAAGTCATACCTTGCCATCATCAAGAATATATCTTTGGCATTATGGTTCTTCTATGATCATTATTGATGTTATTATTATAATTAATTTAAGTATCATTGTTTATTATATATTTAATAACAATACCACTGTAATGTATACGATAATGACAGCCAGAAATTTTCTAAATCAATCACATAATCAGTGTCAGAAAATGAGTAAAAGAAAACTCTTTCTAATTCACGATACAAGCTAAAACAAATACCTATGCGCATGGGGTTTATATTTTCTCTGGGTACAACCGAATATAGTACCTCCTCTCTATGTAATATAATTGCTGAGGAATTTATATATCTTGCCTTTCAGTTTAGAAAGGCTAAGAACATTTTGCTTAGCGCATGGGTTAGTTAGGTGCAACATTAACGCAGGTACTCACGCACGCACGGAGAGGATGTGTCATTCAGAGATGTCAAAATAAAAATCCCAGATTGGAATTGGAACTAGGGTATTTAGGTGACGTCATGCACCGAAAGCATGGACTGAGATTTGAGAAAAAGTAATTAGTTGAGTTCCTGCCTCGGTGGAAAAAGGCTGACTTTCAGAGCTAGGTGAGGCCAGGCGACTTTGTGCGCTACGGGCGCCGGGCGTTGGTTGGTTTGAGAGCTGACGATGTAAAAGCAGTCAGCAGAGAAAGATTCTCTCTCTCTCTCTCTTCATGTCGAAAAACCTTTTAACTCAAAGTTAATAAAAAAGTTGCGTACCTGAACCAATTTCGTAAAGTTTCGTGTTTTTAGATTCCCTATGTCTATTTCACATACCAGTATCATGGGTATGTTACATCAAAAATGTTTGGAATATTAAGACCAGATACGATCAAATGGTACCATTTACCAACCCCTCCGCTTGGGCAGGATATGAGACAACGTCAATTTTTTAGCGGAGTTTAACAGGTTTGAATTCAGAGTTTTCCTTCTCCTAGACTAGTTGCCTCACCAAGGCTGAAGAACCTAGTCTATCCTACTATTTACCCATAGCTGGAGGGAGAATAATTGGATTCATACCTTTCCCAAGGGTATTAGTGCTATGTGAAATGCAATCAGTTTCGTCCAGGATTTGAACTCGTATCGCCGTGTTCATTTCCTACGGCGATAACGACTACACCACGGGCACTTCCCGATCAAATGGTAAATTGCTAAATGAATTCCAAACAACAAAGCCAGTGATACATGTTATCTACAGGACATGAAAAGAAGATGGTTATCGTCACTTACCCACATGCTAAAGAATCTATAATCAAAGGTTAAAGGTACTAAATGAGTGTAATCACAGCAATAGAGGGCTGATTAATCGTTAACTGTATGTATTTGTTTTTGCCCACCACTATAAAAATTCTACATTGTTTTCCTTTGTCCCAATATTCTCTGTAATATAGTTTTTCTGATGATCATATTCATGAAAATTTGATAGTAAACCTCGTACACACACAATATATATATATATATATATATATATATATGAAGTGAAAATCAAGAAGAAATAATTCTTTAGATAGCGTTCGATAAATCAAAAGTCCGCAATGCTTGCCAGATAAGCTGTGAAGAAACTGAATACAATTTAGATGCCACGTTAGTTTTATTCCATGACTAAAAGTTTCATGTTTTGTATAGAATGGATAACACAATCTTCAGATGAAGTTCTTTTGGAATCAATAAATCTAATGATGAATTATAAATAGAAGAAATCCTTGAGTGAATATTCTGGAAAATATTATTGCACACCGTCGTATGAGAACTAATAGAGAAAAGAAAAAAGAACATTTTTGATGAAAGATTTAATTTGCAGGAGAGCTATCATCGTCTACTAAAAGTATGTATATGACCCTTAAAAAAAGCAAATATCAAATTTATGCATTCTATAACTTATAATTACAGCGAAGATATAATTTTAAAACCTATATTGATTCCAAAAATCTTTTAATTAGGATATACAAAGATCATTAAATAAGTTTCTAGGCTTTTTTTCGCACGGGCACTTTTATTGATAGTACGGACATGAAACTCTAGTAATCTCCCCCGGCAGCAATGTACTTGTTGTACCATTCCAACAACTTCTGGAAGGCCCCATGGCAGTCCTCTTGTGTCAGCGAGTCATCATCTCCTTAATTTTCTCATAATGACAGCCTCTGAGCTAAAAGTCACTGGGAGTAAGGTCTGTACTATAGGACGGCTGAGGAACTGTCTTGAAGCCCATCTTAGTCAAATATTCGGGGACAAGGATGGAGTTGTGTCCTGGTGGAAATGCCTCTGACCCAATTTGAAGAGTGCTACGCTCTTCCGACGGAATCTCCTCCTGAACTCCCTTATAACCTCAACCTAGTAACCCAAACAATAAGCCTAAGCCTTTGGCTAATCAACTCTGGTGTATTGACTTCCTTACTCCTCCCACACTCTCATCATCCCTCACAGACTCCTTGCCTTTCTTGAATTCCTTATGCCACTCAAAAACTGATACTCGCTTCATGCATGATGGTACAAAAGCATTCTGAAGCATTTCATATGATTCTGTGACATTTATTTCCAAGTTTAAAACATAATTTTATGGCATATCGTTCTTCTAAAGGGTCCGCACGTCAAGATTTCATTTATGAAATTGACCAGCTGTGACAATCAGGCTTTACTAGGGTTTATTCCAATTGCTGCTGTTGCTATTCATTTGAACATGAACTCATATGATGTCCAGTCATCTCATAAGATGTATAGCAATAAAATACTACAACAATTTTAAATGTCCGTACAAAAAAGTATGTACACTTATTGAAGACACCACGTAGAATAGCAATACGACTAAATAAATTTGAAACAGTAGAGTACAAGTTTCAATTTAGAGAATATATTATCAATAGACCAAAAAAATTAAACAGGGTATAATGGAAGGTCATAAATTAGTTCACATGAATACAGAAAAGAAGCTTCAGTGAATGAATGCGAAAAAATCTCAGTAACAAACGGGGGAGGATGATTAAACGTAGATTGAAAAAAGGTAACGTGGAGCTAAAAGCATCATTAAAAATTAGATGGTGGCGATTTTTCATTAATAACTCAGTCTGCTTATTGAATGAATGGTCATTATCATGGAAAAGTAAAATCTGGATATTTTCTTTGAGACAAATTGCAATCAGATCCAGAAATTGATTATTATCAGTTCTTCTGCCATAGATGTCATCTGGTACACTGTCAAGGAAGATGGCACTTTACTAAGTAACAAAGAAAGGATAATTACGCCTCGAAAATTACTAAGATTTCACAATTCTAAAAAACTCGATTATGATTATTATTAACCTTGGTGGGTTTTTAACATCAGCGTTAACTGAAAGTCTTTCTCTGAAAACTGAGTGACAGCAAGTCTCCTCAGGGACTCTTTTCAGTATTCTGGCCAGTCATTGCATTGCTGTAGTCTGGATGGTCTCAACTCATTCTCCGATTTTCAATAATTCCCCATTCTTAAAGTTTTATTCCGTAGTTAACCGGGAAAGCAAAGTCGACAATTATGCAGATTCTCTGTTTTTGCTGATTATTATTAGGTCCGGTCTGGCAAAGATTAGTATGTCAAAGTCTCATAAGAGTGAATTAATTTTATTCACTCCTTTAGAGTTTTTCACATCATTATTAGCTGATGGTTTTTCAATGGAGTTTGAGTGACAGCAAGTCTCCTCGAGTCATCAGGACTCTTCTCAATATTCCGGCCGTTTTCAGTAATGTTGTCATTTGGATAGTCTCTACCCGTCCGCCAACTTCCAAGTCCTCCAGGCCTTTTAATAATCCTTTGGTTATTGTGAAAAAAGCACCAAATACAATTGGTACAATCGTCACTTTCATGTTCCACAGCTTTTTCAATTCTCTAGCAAGGTCGAGGTACTTATCCTTCTTTTCAAATTCTTTCAGTTTTATTCTGTGGTCAGGTGGGACAGCTAAGTCGACAATTTTGCAAGTTCTCTTTTTTTTTTGTTAATCATTATGAGGTCTGGTCATCTGGCCGAGATTAGGTGATCAGTGTGTATGTCAAAGTCCCATTGCAGTTCATGTGTGTCATTTTCAAGGACAGGTCCTCAGTTGTGTATATACCACTTGTTAGTGTGGTCAAATTTCGATTTCTTGCACATCTCCCAGTGGATCACCTTGCCGACCCAGTCGTGTCTCGCCTTATACTCCCTCTGTGCTAATTTGCTGCATTCGTTTATGTAATTGATCGTTTCGTCACTGTCACTGCATAGTCTACATTCGCTATTTTGTTGAGTCTTGTCTATCCTCGCTTTGATATGATTGGTTTTTATGGCTCTGTCCTGTGCTGCTATTAGGAGAGATTCCGTTTCTCTTTTAAGGTTACCGTTTCGTGGCGAGGTCCAGGTTTTCTCGTGTGAGATGGTGTTTATTAGTTGTTTAAAGCGGTCATATAGTTGTTTTTTTCCCATTTTTGTTTTCAATCTATTATCATTCTATCCTACGTCGTGTTGTCGGTATCTTTTCTGATGGCTGTAATCAATCCTTGTTCGTATTTTTCTATGTAGTCTTCGAGGCGTCGTATCGATGTGTCAACGCTGTCTTCGATGCTGGCAAGTCCTCTTCCCACCTCTTTCTAGATGCATATAATCTGTCAACGTCGTCTCTAGGTTGTAATGTCTTATACATGTTCATTAGTTTTCTTGTTCTTTGATCCATTTGAATAAGTTCATCTCTAGTCCACGTGAAAAATGGTCCCGAATATCTAATGAGCGACACAGCCCAGGTATTTATTCCTTAGAGGAGGATTCTGCTAGAGATTTTTGTCTCAAATAGTTTTCTAGTTCTCCTGAGATATTACTTTTGAATTTTGTCTTTCATTTCCACTTGTTGCGACGATATCGGCCTCCAAGATACCCATGTATTTCTAGGTTTCATTGTCTCCGAGCGTACTAATTTTGTCCTAATGTGGTAGTTCCATTCCTTCAGTCATATGTCGTTTGCTATTTTTCATTACTAGCATGGCACATTTTTCAATGCCAAATTCCATTCTTATGTCCTGACAGTATATTCTAACGGCGTGTATCAGGGTTTCCATTTCTTTTTCATATTTTGCAAATAGTTTGATGTCATCCATGTGATTGATCTTTTCTTGCGATTTGCTTAGTCTGTGCGTTTTCTGTGTATGTGGCAAAGTGGCCTCATGGCTGTTATGAATAATAAGGGTGATAGTGCATCTCTTAGGAATATACCGCTTCGGATCTTTCTTTCAGCTAAGCTTCTTCCTCCTTCTATCATCTCCACTCTCCAGGTTTGCATGTTTTTTTTCGATAAAGTTTATGACTTAATGAGATATTTTGTACACTTTGAGGCTGTATACTATCTAGCTTCGTGGAACCATGTCATATGCCATTTTGTTGTCAATCTAAGCCATAGCTATATTTTTTCGTCTGGTCTTGCTCTCATTCAGATTATGCAGTTCTAGGTAAAGTAATTCAGCTGTGCTTCTGGATCCTTTGCGGAATCTTTTGTGTTCGTAAAGGGAACATTACTCGGCTTGTTAGTGGGTAGTAAATCTTTTCTCTTATTTCTACTGTTATTATTTTCCACATCATCGGCAAGCAAATATTAGGTCTATAATTGTTTGGAGCAGTTCCTTTGCTTGTGTCCTTTTTTATCAATGTGATCTTTCCTTTGGTCATCCAGTCTAGTATATGTGTTCCTTGTAACATCTGTTCATTTCTAGTTTTAGTCTGTCGTGGATGGAAGTGAATTTCTTGAACCAGAAGCCATGTATTCTATCATGGCCAGGCGTTTTCTAGTTTGATATTTTTTTAGTGTATTTTGAGTAAGTCGATGTGTATTTCCGTTTTTTTGTCTTCTCCAAGTCCCTCTAGTTCCCTTGTAATATTGTTTATCCATTCAGCATTTTCGTTATGTTTTTTGGTTGCCAAAATTGTTCGGTTTCTTTGGTATCCGGTTGTTGGTTGTATTCATGTCACACGCTCTCAATTGTTGATATAATTTTCTTTTGTTGTTTTGGAATGTCCTGTTTTGTCAGTATTGTTTTACCCTTTGTCGATATCTCTTTATTCTCCCCTCCTTTGCCAGTACTTTCTGGTTAATTTCCTCTAGTTGTATTATTTTTTCTCGTGTTGCCTCTTCTTTTTTGTTCCCGCATATTTCAGTGTCTTTCTTTTGTTTTATCATTCTGGACTGTTTTCGTAGGTTTTTTTTATTTGCGTTTCCAGTCGAATTTCCCATCCTGGTTTTGACTTTTTCTTTGTGCTTTTTCAGAGATCCCAATTTTCTCACAAACCAATTTTGCATCTTCATAAATAAGTTAATTTTAGTCTGTTATATTGTTCGTCGGTATGTGTGTTAGTATTTGGAATATTTTTTTCCATTTCTATCTTAAGTGTTCTACATTCTATGTTTCTTAATGAACGTAGAGTTGTTTTTCACAATTTATAATTCTCTATACATTTCCTATATTAATCTTTTATTCTTGTGATAATGTTTCTTTATTGTTGTTTGGTTGTGCAATGTTTGGTACTGTGGTTTTTGGTAGTGTAGTGTTTTCATTCTTCGAAGTTAGCAGTTCATTTTCGCTAAGTTGCTTTTGTTTGACACCACTTGATGTGTTTGGTACTGCATTATTTTGTTTATGTGTTTTTCTGATGGATTTCTAGTATTACAAGGTCCGAAAACCAACACTTTTTAATTATTGTTTTATCTTGATCAGCAAGCCTTCGACTTGTTATTTTAAAATTCGCACATTCCTGCCGCATCTTTATCATTCTTTTTCTGTAACCACTTTGTGAGGGGTTACTCCTGACATAGCAGTGAAGTGCAAGTTGATTGTCTTCCCTAGTCTATGTTTTGCGTTTAAGTTTTTGATGGTTGTGGTTACTTACATCGTCATTCATGTACCTGAAAAAAGAGCAGCCAACATTCGTAGGATGACGTTCGGATCTCCCATGTTGGATATCAAGAAAGCACCTGCTGATCATGACACCCGAGCCAGTTGCTTGGGTTCCACGTTGTGTAATATTGTAATAGGACATTTTTATCATGGGTGGTATATTGTGACTATACAAGACCCAGGGGTTGTTGATGATCTGCGCAGATGTGACCAAAACAGTTATGATGACTGTTCATAAACAGCGGGTCACAACACCCGCACCCCCAAAAAACACCAAGTTTTAACTTAGTAAAAGTTCGTTATTCACCTTTTTTTCCCATTTGGGCCTATGGCCCTGAATTATTTTCTAGTTTATGTCAATGATCCTATTTTTAGATAATTTCTTATGGGGCTGATTACTTTTATAGATAGAAGTTTCTGATGATCTTACAGTGAAATAAGGGCAGAATGCTGAGTATCACCTATTTTTGCGCGTTAAATTTAAATAAATCTTACATATTTCAACATTGTTTTGCTGGGAAAGTTTAACCGACGAGAAAGATTCTTCATTGAAGAAAAAATATTACACACGGTATACAACATTTCACAAATACTTGAACAAAATCAATATTGTCTTTTTTTTTAAAGGAAAATTATTACTAACCTCCTTCTGTATGAAATATTTAGACATTATTTATATTCAAGCTTTTATCCTTCGAATTCTGCCACCTAACTATTATTATTTTTTAACGTTTTCTTAGATTATTCGTCTTTCACTCTTTATAAAATGAAATTCCTTTCTTTATAATCAGCACTTTGACATTAACTTGTTATCTAGAACACAACTATACTATCAATGACGAAGATAACATGAGACGAAGGGACTCATTTTTGACAGATTGCAAGGATACCCTTAGACATAATCTCCGGTCTACATGTAAATATACACGTAGTCCTGTCTTTTTGAAGGTTATTATGCTTGTAAAATATTTATAATTCATACTCATTTCTGTATATCGTGTTTGTATTTGCCACCTTCTAACTCATTGTTTCTTTTATAATGTGGAATTATATTTGAAATTCTTTTGATAGCGAGAATTTTTTATTTATTATTTATTTCTACAACGTTAACAGCACGTTCTGGCTTTTATCACATTCCAAGAAGCCCCTTTGTCTGCAGAAGATAATGTTTTTAAATTCAAGCCAGATTGGTTTCTTTTTCAAAAATTTTTCTTTCCTTTGTTTCATCTCCTATGCATGCATTTAAATGGGGATCTTGTTGCTTCGAAGGATTTAGACAATATGAGTTCATTGATTTCAATATCTAACATCTTTAACGTTCCTTACGGTTCCACAATTCTTGTAAATTCCACGAGTCTTTTGAATTATTTTTACATTTTGGATCACAGATTCAGTAAAGAAATCAGTGGTGGAATCTATATTTACATCTATTTCACTCAGTTTCTATCAGCCTCTCTATTTCTATTTGTTCATATATATATATATATATATAATCATCATCATGTCGTGCCGCTAGCAAGGATATCCCTGACCCTCTCTCGCCCCTTCTCCCTATCGTTCATCGGCTCTGGCAGGTCTTCAGGGCTACATCCCGTATCCTCACATAGCTGCCGAATGTATGTCCGAGCTGGTCGTCTTGCTTTTGCCCGGCCATATGTAGGGGTCCATATGAGTATATCACTTATGAGCTCGTCCCTGCTTCTCCAAGAGTGTCCTGCATGTCTGGTTCGTCTAAATTGGAGAGTTTTTGCGATGGAAGGCAGGTGGCCGTATACTTGGTGCCTTGTGAGGTGTTGCCACCAGGACTTGTTCAATATTGCTCACAGCATTCTTGTGTAATTGCTATCTAGCTTCTCCAGCCTGTTTTTTAGCGTCCAAGTGGTGCATCCATACAGCAGTATCGACACGACCGCTGCCTGGAAGAAACTGCGTTTCATTTTATCGGTCAGGTCTGATTTCCATGTGATCGATAGCCTATAGTTAGCTGTCCACGCCTTCGTTTGCAGCGTGTCGATGTCCTTTTCGTTTGATGAGACGCTGCTTCGTAGGTTGATTAATTTGTCTACTAGTTTTAGAGAGGTTCCGTCAAGTGTGGAGATGTCGGCTGTGTGATTATAGCTCATATATTCCGTTTTGTGTGCATCGACATGGAATCCAATGCCAGCGGCGGCTCGTTCCTAACTATGCAGTAGTGTTTCAGCTTGGTTACATGTGTGTTTGCCAGAATCGCTCTGTCATCGGCGTAGTAAGCGTCGGTAATTGTTTTTGAGGGATACCTTCTGCTTCTTTTCTTTGTCAGCTCGAAGCCGTTTTCTCTGATTTTATCAATCGATGTTCTAAGCACGTCGTCTCGACAGATGATAAAAAAGGTATGGAGCAAGCGTGTCCCCTTATAGTACTCCTGCAACAATGTCGAAGTATTGTGTCTCCATCTGGTGAACGTACTTTCACTTTGGTGTTTCTATAGAGAATCGTTATTGCTGCTACGGTTTCGTTAGGTAGGCCGTATGCTAGTAGGGTTTTTTCCATCTTTCCGCTGTGAATGGAATCGAAGGCCTTGGTAAAGTCGACAAATAGTAATGTCGCTCGTACGTTTTGTGCCCGTACGACTTCAAGGATTATACGGATGGTCAATATTTGTGAGGTCGTGGATCTATTTCTTCGGAAGCCGTTTTAGTTTTTCCCAAGGGTGTTGTCGATTTTGAGTTCTATGCGGTTTCGTAGTAGGGCATTGTAGATTTAGGCTGCTATGGATGTAAGTGTTATACCTCGATAGTTCTTTGCTAATCCGAGGTCACCCTTTTAAGGGAAGGGGAAGATACATCCATTCATCCATCTGTCTATCGGATTTTGACTATAGACTACGTTGCAGTGTCGGAGCAGTATGTCGTCGTATTGTCTGGTCTTCCATACTTCTGGGGGAATTCGTCCAGCCCTGCAGCTTTCCTATCTTTAATTTTTCAAAGAACCGAGTCGAGTTCTTCTTGAGTGAACGGTCCTAGTTTAATGTCTAATTGCTTACTAATTATTCTGGTGATTGGTTCATGCGTTACTTTCGCTGGGTTTCCTAGTAGATTTTCGAAATGCTGTTTCCACAGTTTTATTCTTTTCTGTTGGTTTACAGCTTTCAATTTTGCTTTGGCTGTGCCCTTCCTTCTACTCACTTCATTTATTGTTTGTCATGCTATCCTAGATTGCCTATCTTCCACTGAGTCTCTAATCTTATCTATTTGATTTAGTATTTATTCTGTCTGTTCATTTATATATATGCCTGCTAATTGATATTGTGCCGTTTTTAGTTTTTGGTCATTTGTGTTTGTTGGGTTCTTCCGATAGCTTCTGGAGGCTGTTTTCACGTGTGCATGTTTTTCTCTCACTGCTAACGTTTCCCATGGGACTCTATATTTAGTTCTAGGTACCTTTTTTCCGTCTTCTCTTGTAGTGTCTCGAATCTGTTTCTCAATTCTACTACATATTTATCTCTCATATCTCTGTTGTTGAGAAGGGCCCAGTGTTTGGTGGTCGCTGATCGTGTGGCGTTTTTTCGTAGGCTTAGTCGTATTTTTTCCGTGACTATTCGGTGATCGGAGGACACACCCTCGAAAGAGGAGTATGCCTCGCAATTCCTTGCGGTATTTTCTATTTCTCATTTATAAACACGTAGTCTATCTATGCTTTACTATTGTTTGCGTAATTGTAGGTCCATAATTTTCCCTCCCCTTTTGGTAGTTTGTATTGAGGTATAATAATCTATTTTCTATCATGAAATCTGTTAGATGTTGTCCATTCCTATTTGACGTGTTGTGTAGACTGTATTTGTTGTTTCCGTTTTTTCCTTTTGGGGCATTCATGTCTCCGCCAATGACTAGCAGGTTAAGTTTCGGAATGGTACACACTAGAGAGAATAGCTCATCGTAGAAGGCGACTAGTTCAGTTTCTTCACTAACATTGGTAGGGCTGTAGCAGGATATCATTGTTGCTCTGGGGTTGCCATTAAACGTTGCTGCCAAAATCCTAGGGTTTTTCTCTCAATGCTATTAAGTGTTTTTGACGCTGTACGTCCTGTAAACATTCCTACCCTCCTACTGTGGCATTGACATAGTTTTTCCATGCCGATACAGTGGCTAGCGTCCATCCATTGCCAGTTTCGTGATATTTGATATCTTCGGTGTGCGTGTATCTGTGTTCTTGTATGCATATTATGACTATCTTATGGCTGATGCAGTTAGCTCTGGTAGTTGTCCTATTCTATTTAAGGTTCTTACGTTAAATGTCGCTATTTGTAGTGTTTGTTTGCATTTTAGTAGCTTTTTGTTGTTTGAGCTCTGTAGCTGATTTTTCGAACACTGAAGCTAGGGCTCCAAACTCAGCAGGATGCGCACCTTTTTTACCCGCGCGAAGAGCGATGGGGTTTATGTATGTGGTTTGAGTGTGGGTCATGGTTATCTTTCGATGGCTGTTTTTATTCTCATCCATAGAAGCCATTTTTATAGATGAGATGCAGTAGTTTCGCGATCGAATTGACGATCCTGAGAGTTAAGTCGCAGAACTCACTTCCGGGACAAGGTTAGGTATTGGGTTTGGCCGTCTATGGGTCTATTCAAATACCTTTACGTCCATCATGCTGCTTCCCATGTGTACGTAAAAAAAAGAAAAAAGGGGCCTTTAATTTCCCTTAAGTTTTAACTTACTTAAAGTCGGGGACAAAAATATATTAGTCAGAGTTTTCGGTATATTTTAACCTATCATCTGATATTGGCACTAAAATGTGTTACTTTGGCTGTTTAGTTTTCTTTTAGAGTACTGTTGTGGCTGGGTGGGGGGTATAATTATTTTAAACTTTTAGAAAAGATTCGAAACTTTCTGCCGTGTACGCTGACACATATTGGACAGTGTCATATATTCCATTTGGGTTTACGGTAAGAGTGTCTTTACTTTTAAAAAACAGGGTCCAAGCAACATTTTACAATGAATAAAACAGCATAAAATTTATTAAAATTTTCGGCATATTAAATTCGTAGGACTTAAAGACATACTAACCAATATTGAAGCAATTTTTCTGCTGGCACAAGCGGGTTTTCATCCCTTCTGTTCTGCTTTACTGTTTAGTTATTAATGGATTTAAATATTATTTGGGGAAGGTCTACCGTTTAGGGAAGGGGGAAACTAATTCGTCATTTTTTTTGTTCTTTGTAATTGTGTGTTTTGTTTGGGGGTGGCATTGGGGCGTTTAGGCTGTTTAGTTTTCTTCTAAACTACTGATGGGGGTGGGGACAGTACTAATTTTGAACTTTTAGAAAAGATTCGAAACTTTCTGCCGTGTTACGCTGACACAAATTGGATAGTTATATATTTGATTTGGGTTTACGGTAAAAGTGTCTTCACATTTAAACACAGAGTTCAAGTAAATTTTACAAAAATAAAACAGCATACAATTTATTAACATTTTCGGCATTTTAAATTAGTAGGATTTAAAGACCTACTGACCAATATAGAAGCTCTTTTTCTGCTGGCACAGTGCAATGTATCATTTGTCTTCCCAATTACTTCATCAGGAAAATGACACTGACATAATACTTTTTACGATATATTTACCAATTGCAAAAAATACCTTGAAATACTACAGAATAAATAGTTTAAAAGAAATCCTTTCAGCAACCGCCTACAGACGATATTAGAATCTTATACAAGCTTTTCCGACGGTCGACTTGTTTAAATTGGTAAATAAAGCCATTACCCGAGACTCAGTTTATGTTTGGTGATGCATCGAGTTTTTGTTTCTCTCACTCAAAAGTGACCCGGATATATTAATGAAGGGTATTGCAATCTGGGAAGTTAAGTTGCCAGATGTTAAGGATTATTTGATCACATAATTTTTTAGACTCAAACACTGGGTTTTCCAGCATAAACGGTATTGCCTGGAGTCCTTTTGTTACACGAAGCGTTTTCCAACGGCCACCATCTCGAGCTACTTTCTCTAGGCACATGATAATGGCCGCCTTGTTTGTGGTTATGCGGGAAGATGAATGTATTCATAATGACATCATCACAAGTGACTACTGCAAACAACATAATTTGGACGAGGTTTTTACTTTTCTACACTCTCAGTACATTTTGTGGGGACATATCAAGGCAAAGTTTCTTCAGTGTGGTCAGCATCATATTCCAAAAGAATTTCATCCTAATGTGAGAAAAACGAAAGTATGTTCTGTTGAAAGGAAATGTTTTCAAATGTTTTGCAGCGCAGTTTTTCCTCTTGTATTCCATAGCCAAGGATTGTCTCCATGCACTGCTTGCCTGATAAGAAGCTCATACACTCTCATGTTACCGACTCAGTAACACAGTCTTACACTGAGCAGATCGATCTGCGTAAAACTTCTGTACTGTTGTATATTCTAAATGAACACGAGACTTATCAAACTCTTTTTAAATTCGCTGCACCGTCAAAGTCTGGCATCAGATCGTTGTGAGATGTTCGTATTTGAGTTACAGGGTTGAGTCTAAGCTGTACAGCCTGACGTTCCGAAATTTCTGGAGTAGTTATGAGTTCCGCGTATACATTAAATCCTAACTCTGTTTACATTCCTTTATAATGTTGCTTGCGCGTTGTTTATATCTCTTAGTAATATGTTAGCTTAAAATTAATATTCAAGATTTGATATGTTGAGATTGTTCGCACAACTTACATCCAGCAAAGGGTCCATTAGAGAGGTGACTGGGTTTCAGGGACAAACCTATTCTGAAAGATTGCAATATATCTATATTTCTTTGGCTACATTAAAATTCTTTATGAAAATTGCCATATACGTGGTTATTTCAATAAGTTTCCAGACATTTTCTGTAAAGACATTCAAAATTGTCGTAGATTCTTGAAAATTCAGTATATTATTGCTATATATCGTATGAGATGACTGACCAGTTTTTATGATTTCAGGTTCAAATCAACAGCTACAGAAGCAATTGGAATACACTTTACTGAAGCATGATTGTCACAGCTGGTGAATTTCAAAAAATGCAATCTGGACGTGAGGAAACTTTAGAAGAACGATATGCAATAAAATTATGTTTTAAACTTGGAAAATATGCCACACAAACGTATGAAATGCCTCAGACTGCTTTTGGACAATCTTACATGAATCAAGCATCAGTTTTAGAGTGGCATAAGATATTCACGGAAGGCAGGGAGTCTGTGAGGGATGATGGGATGTGTGGGAGGAGTAAGGAAGTCAATACATCAGAGTTGACTGGCCAAAGGCTAAGGGTAGGGTTACTATGTTGAGGTTTAAAACTGGGAAAACATGCCACAGAAACGTATGGAATGCCTCAGACTGCTTTTGAACTATCCTGCATAAAGCGAGCATCAGTTTTAGAGTGGCATAAGAGATTCAAGGAAGGCAGGGAGACTGTGAGGGATTATGACAGGCGTGGGAGGAGTAAGGAAGTCAGTACACCAGAGTTGATTGGCTAAAGGCTTAGGGTTAGCGTTAGGGTTACTATGTTGAGGTTTTAAGGGAGTTCAGGGGGAGATTCCGTCGGAAGAGGCCAACACTCTTCAAATCGGGTCAATGGCATTTCCACCAGGACAATGCACCAGTTCACAACTCCTTCCTTGTCACAGACTATTTGAGCAAGATGGGCATCAAGACAGTTCCTCAGCCTCCCTATAGTCCAGACCTTGCTCCCTTTGACTTTTGCTTATTCCGTATGCTCAGAGGCTGTCGTTATGAGACAATTTCGGAGATGAAAGAGGCTGTGACGAAGGTCATTGACACGCTCACACAAGGGGACTTCCATGGGCCCTTCCTGGAGTAGTTGGAACGTTACAAGTACATTGCAGACAGAGGAGATTACTTCGAAGGGGACTAGAGTTTCATGTGTGTACTATCAATAAAAGTGTCCGTGCGAAAAAAGTCTGGAAACTTATTTAATGATCCTCCTATATGTAAAAAAGTATTTGAGAAACTATTACCTTATTTAATAATTATGTTAAAAGTTAGGAATTATTAATTGCATTAATAAAATATCTTTTACATATTAATCCTTTACTTATTACGATTGACTTAACAACTGATAGGCTAATTCTTCCTAATAAAGAAAACAAGGAAATCTTATGATGTTTCATAATTAGAAATAGAATTTTTGTAAATTATTATTTGCATTGAATTTTTATTTTCTTACAACATAGATTATATTATAAAATATTTATAGTACATGATAGTTTAAACAAAATCATGAAATCATCATTTATTCATAATTTTAATTAAGTTACCAGCCACAATTAAATTTTTCAGTATTCACAATTTTAATGAATTTTAGTAATATTTAATTTAGGGGTAATAGGTGTTTTTCTTTTTAATGTATAAACATTATATCTGAGGATAATAATGATATTCCCAAAGTTAATTTTTTTTATCAAAAATACTTTTAAAAAAAGACTTTTAAAAAAAGAATGGATTTCTCTTCTCACACTAAGTAAATGATATTCAAATACTTAACAGATTTCTGAGGGTCATGATAGACCTTAAATGAATTTATAAAAACGCCAAAGAGTTGAATTTTATTCTGTTAGTAATATATATATATATATAATATATATATATATATTATATATATATATATAATTTAAATGTTCATAGATGAATGATTTTTGTCCTGACGGAATTATTCCCGACTCCGGTTCAACAGATCTTTATATATATATATATATATATATATACATATAATATATATATATATAATATATATATATATATATATATATATATTATATATATATATATTATCATTCAGTTCTGTTGAACGGAGTCGGGAATAATTCCGTCAGGACAAAAAATCATTCATCTATGAACATTTAGATTTTTCTGGTAAAATGTTCAATGTAACTCACATCCCAGAGCAATACTTTTTTTTAAGAAAAAACAAAAACCGGTAACATTAGGATTATAATTTTATTTCTATCCTGTTATGAGTATTGATATGAATCAATAATACCCAAAATAACGGGACTTCTTCAGATCTAATGGATGAAATAATTAGAATAAACACAGGAAGGAAGGGTGGGAGTGGGGTAGAAGAGTTTCCTCCTCATTTACCTATTTCCGGTTTTTCTTTTTTTACCGGTTGGAATTACAGTAAATTAATTTTTTTTAGTTTTTAAAATTATAAATATATTTCAACGTAAAACTCCAAATTTGATTATAATTTAGGGAAGTACAACTGTCCTTAATAACCTTACATAAGGATTATAGTAATACTTATCCTAATTTAAATTCAAAATTAGAATTTAAAATTCTAAATTTATATTCGTGCCTATTAATTCAGTTACCCTTCCATTGAAAAGCACGTTCATGTCACATGGTATCTTCCCATTTTTATTTTATTTTATTCATTTCACGCATGTATACATCTACAAATTCATTCCCATCGCTGATTCAATACTTTTCAGGGTCTGGGTATATCATTATTTGTTTTTTTCTTCTTCTAGGAATGGATTACACTACTATCAAAGCATTTTTGACTGTTCGACTTTTTCAAAATGATCCATTGAATCTCAGAACCTTTATTTTTCAAACTCCACCCGAAGACCATAATTAAACAAGTCCCGAAAGCAGCAAAATTGTGAATAAGGAATTTATCCGCTTACGAAAAAATATCCCAAGAAAGTAGTAAGATATAAAAGGATGCCCTTAAAAATAGCGGTTTTAGGGAAGAGTTTACCAACTAAGAAGAAAATATACCTAATTATATTGATAAAGAAAATAAGAAGTACTGTTAAAAAATAGAAAAAGAATAATTATATGGTTTAAGCCCACATTTTTTGTAGACTAGGAAGTATAAATGTAGGCAAATATTTTTTTTTGAAATTGATAGATAAGCACTTTAAACTTAATAATATATTACATAAAATATTTAATAGAGAAACGTTAACAATTAAAGAATTTCAGGACCGAACAACTACAACTACTACTACTACTACTACTACTACTACTACTAATAATAATAATAATAATAATAAACAAAACGAATGTAATTGTAAAATTCGAATGAATTGTCCCATGAATGGATTATGTAAGTTAGATAATATAGTATACGAAGGAATCATTTACCCAAAAGAAAATATTAAGGATAAAAAAAACCTATATAGTGATTTCGTCGACGAAATGGAAGTCTAGATAAGATAATCGTATTTTTTCTTTCTCCCATGAACATCTGAAAAAACAAACAGCCCTATCTAAGCAATCTTGGAATTTGAAATTTTACGTTGAAATGTATTTAGAATTTGAAAATTCAAAAAAATAATTTGCTGTGATTCAAACCAGTAATAAAAAAGAAAAAAAAAAGAAAAAAAAAGAAGTGGGTAAATGAGGAGGAAACTCTTCACCACTCTTCTACCCCCTCCTACCCTTCCTTCCTGTGTCTATTCTGACTGTAATTATTCTATCCATTAGATCTGAAGAAATCCTGTTACTTTTGGTGTTATTGATTCATAAAAATACCCATTAAAGGATGGAAATAAATTTATAATCCTAATGTGACCGATTTTTGTTTTTTAAAAGATATATATATATATATATATATATATATATATATATATGTATATATATATAGTAGATTAGTTATAAGCCGGATAATCCCGTCTTATTCTTGTACGAATAAAATCATATGTAACTCTCGTTCTGTACGTACTTCTCGTTTTATAAAAATCGAGACGGAAAAATCTAGCAATGGCCTAGATTGACAACAAAAAAGGCTTACGATGTGCACCCCCAAGCTAGATACTACACTGTTTCAGAATTGTTATCGAGAAGACTATGCAAACCAAAAGAGTGGAACTGACAGCTGGAGGAAAGGCCTTTGTAGAGGTAAAGATCCAAAGAGGCTTATTCTAGGGGGATGCACTGTCACCATTACAGTTTGTGATAACCATGTTGCCATTCAACCACATCCTTTAGAAATACTGAGCTGGTTACAAACTGAGTAAATCACAGGAAAAGATCAACCACTTTTGTGCATGGATGATATCAAACTTTTTGCTAAAAACTAAAAATAATTGGAAACCCTAATAGAATCTTTGAGAATATACAGTCAAAATATAGGAATGGAAGTTGGCATAAAAAAATGCGCCATGCTAGTAATGAAAAGTGGCAAACGATACATGATGGAAGGAGTCGATTTACCAAATCAATTAGTAATTAGAACGATCGGACAAACGGAAACCTACAAATACTTGGGGATATTGAAAGCTGACACCACCAAGGAAGTGGAAATGAAAGAAAAATTTTTAAAAAAGGAGTATTTCAGAAGAAACAGAAAATTACTTGTGACAAAACTCTATAACAGTAACCTTGTCAAAGGGATAAATACCTGGGCTGGTCCCCTCGTGAGATACTCAGGACACTTCTTGAAGTAGACCAGAGAAAAACTGTAACAAATGGACCAGAGTACAAGAAAACTAACCACCATGCACAAGGATTTGCATCCCAGAGATGAAGCTGACAGATTATATGAGTCGAGAAGAGAGGGAGGAAGAGGACTTACCCACATTGAAGACAACATTGAAGCATCGATACCACAAAGACTATATACAAAGGCGCGGTGGTAGACTAATTGCAACCACCGAAAACAATATTCACAACACGAGGACCAGTGAAACGACAATAACTAGAAAACAAAAGGGGGATGAAAAACAACTCTATGGTTGTTTTAAGTGAGGAACAAGTGACGTCTCACAAAAGAAAACTTGGACGTGGCTAAGAAATGAAAACATTAAGAGAACAACTGAATCTCTTCTAATAGCAGCACAAAAAAAACACCATAAGGACTAAACCATGTTTGAGCGTGATTAGATAATAAGTTACCAAAATAATGACGTAGGTTATGTAATGATAGAGACGAAATGATCAAGCGAATGCAGAAAATAAAAATAGAAAGAGTTTAAGACTAGGCACGACTGGGTAAGGTGATCTACTCTGCTTAAAATTGAAGTTTGAACATACAAACAAACGGTATATGCACAACCAAGAATCTTCCCGGGAGAATGACACGCTCAAACTCTTCTGGGGTTATGAGATCACCTAATCTCGGCCAGACGACCAGATCTTATAATAATTTATAAAAAACAGAGAACTTGCAGGATTGTGGATTTTGCTGTTCTGGCGGACCACTGAGTAAAGTTAAAATAATGCGAAAAGAGGGATTAGTACATCGATCTTGCTAGGAAATTAAAAAAAAACTACTGAACAAGAAAGTGGCGATATTATCAGTCGTAATTGGTGCTCTTGGTACCGTCACCAAAGGATTGGTACAAGGACTAGAGGATCTGGACATAACGGGACGGGTGGAGTCAGTCCAAACTACTACAGTTTTTAAATCGGCCAGAATAATGAGAAGAGTCCTTATGACTTGAGGAAATTTGCTGTCACTCAAACTCCAGAGGAAAAACATCAGCTAACGCTGATGTAAAATAAATTTCAAGAGTAAAATAACAATGAACACATGGTATACGCACAACCCAGCAGCTGTCCTGTAGAATAACACACAAAAACTCCTAATCTCGGCCAGAATACCAGAATTTACAGTATTCAACAAAAAAAAAGAGAACTTGGAAAATTGTCGACTTTGCTGTACTGGTCGACCACAGAATAAAATTGAAAGAAAGTGAAAAGAAGGATTAGTATCTAGATCTTGCTAGGGAATTAAAAAACTATGAAACATGAAGATGACGATTATACCAATCGTGTTTGGTGCATTCAGTACCGTAATTAAAGGACTGTTAAAGAAAATAACTTGGAAGGTGGAGGACGAGTGGAGACCCTCTAAACTACATCATTGTTGAGAACGGCCAGTATACTGAGAAGTTTCATGGAGACTTGAGGAGACTTGCTGTCACTAAAACTCCAGTGAAAGACCATCAGTTAACGCTGGGGTGAAAAACTCTAATGAGTAAATAATAATAATAATAATAATAATAATAATAATAATAATAATTGGTAGTAATATCCTTTGCCTTGTATATTATACTTGTTTTGAATTATTGTTTTCTTTTTTTTAGTTTTTTGTGCGTGAATACCTCACCATTACGTTACTTCTTGTCAATTGTGGGTAAATAAAATTCAACATTAGCAACTAAAGGTAGAACAACTGAAAAAGCAATGAAAATGATATAAGATCAGGACAAAATAACATTCTGGCTGAAATTGGTTTATCTAACGCTTTACCACTCACTTACGGGTTATTTAATATTGTGGTTTGATTTATTTGTAAATGTTTAATTATAATCTCGAATATCCGTATATACAACATGTCACTGCGATCTTTTGTATAAATCGCACTTTTCAAACCATTCTAAAATCTGCTTGTAAAACCTCCTGAAATCGCAGATAAACCTATAAAAGATATGATTTATAGCTAATAAGACAGTTCATGGAGGATGACTCTCTCTCTCTCTTCCGGCAAATCTTCCAAACTATATAGTGTCCGCATGGATCAGATATAAATAAGTTCTTGCTATTCGGCCACCACTGACGTGTTCATGGGCAAGGGTCCATTGAATTTTCTCTTGGCTTCTCCAGCAATATCCCGCATGACTTATTCGTCTTATTTGGATGTTTTCTGAGATGGAGGGAATGTGGCCGTACATATGGTGTTTCATAGGATGTTGCTTCCAATATTTGTTCAAAATAGCTTGTAACATTCCTGTGTAGATCCCATCAAGTTTTTTTCTCTATGAGATTTGTAAGCGTCTATCTGGTTCAACCATATATTAGTATTGACGCAGCCACAGCTTGGAACAAACCACGTTTTATCGGATAGATCAAACTTCCATATGATCAATAACGTATCGATGGGAGTTCACGCTTTCGCAAGGTGTATGTTTACATCACTTTTAGTAGATGAGATATTGCTGCTGATGTATGTGAATTTGTCAACTAATTTTAGAGGCTGGCTACTCTAGTTAAAACACATGCACTCTTTTTTATTAGCTTCCTGCTCTTTACTCAAGGCTATGCAGAAGACATCTGCTAATGCAGATGTATCTGTTAGAAGCACTAGACCATCTTTATAGTCTGCTTCTACGTCAGCTGAATATCGTCTTCTTTTTGCCGTTTTTTTTTTTTTTTTTTTACCGTCGATCCATTTTCTTTTATTTGATCTATCGACGTTTAAAGTACGTAGTCGAGGCAGGTTATGAACAGAAAGTATGTTAATGCATCTCTTTTCAAATCTTCAGCATGATGTCAAATATGTGTCTCCATCAGATGTGCGAAACTTTGCTTTCGTGTCTCTGTAAAGTTTCATTATAGCTTGAGAGACGATATTCTTGTAGAAATCTACAAACAATAGTGTTGTCTCTACATTTTTGCCCGTACTCCTGATAAGATTCAACGGATGATCAGAATATGTGATATTGTGGATCGATTTCTCGGAAAACTTCCTGATATTTTTAACAGTCTTCTTAATTTCAGGTTTGAGACTTTCGAGAAACAGTGCATTATAACCCTTATCTGCTTTAGAAGTAAGAGTTATGTCAAATAAAACTGTTTAACCATTCAACTGTTTGCAAAACATGTTAAAATGAATTGTTAGTTATAAATAGGATAACTTGGAAGCAATAAAATGTGTGCAAACAAATGATTACTATCAAATAGAAACAATAATGTTTAATAGAAAGATTGGAAAACATACAACCTTGTGCAAATAAAACTATTGGAATAAGAAAGCAAAAGTTGAAACCATTTGACCATGAGCAAACAAATGACCTCTACCTATTTCAAAATGTTACTTACAAACTATACGTATACAAATCTTATATATATATATATATATATATATATATATATATATATATATATATATATGTTGTCGAGTAGCTGGAGCCCCAAACAAGATGAAATGGTCTGAAGACAATTTTACACGGGGCTCGCTCTAAACTTTGTCTGAAATCAAATATGCCTAAAGCTATTTACATTAGTTGGCGTACCGTATTCTCTCCAGACTAAAATATCTCTTATTTTACATGTATATCGACCTTACTAATTTCAAGACTCAACATCTCTATCTCTCTCTCTCTCTTTCTTTCTCTTTCTCTCTCTCTCTACACACACACACACACACACACACACACACACACACATATATATATATATATATATATATATAATTTCGCATTAAATAATCTATATGGATCAATATCCAAAAAAATCCAACCAACCAACAAAAGTCATAGATTGTGTTGATAATGAAGCTTATACATTTCCCAAAATAATTAATATGAATGTGAATGTAAACGCGTGACTTGAATTCAAAATCCTTCACTTCCAGTTTGTAGTCCATAACTTAGATACATTAAACCACAGAGACTATCTACATTTAATAATTTGTTCTATAACTTGTTTTATTATTCGTTTTTGAGAGCTCTTGTTTTAATGTTGTTCAAAGTCATCAAAAAAATGATATCTGTTAGATTTAAGCAATAGATGGGACCCTAACGGGTATTCGTTCTTGATATGACACATCTTATGGTGGTATGAAGCTCCATATCTGGGGAGAGTGGAGAACATCTTATTTCCATTACTCTTAGGTCCAAACACAAACAGAGTCAGAGTATCTGTTAAGGTCCAATTGATACGTCAAATACATCTGTTTCAACATTATTTATCTTTGATCGGACCGGTTGCAAAAAAAAATCACTTGAACAACATTATAAGATATGTATGAACGAAGAATAATCACAATTTCGTAACTTGTCAGTAGAGAATAAATCTAGACAGTTGACACATCGTTAAAATCAATTAATTAACCTAACGCGTACTATGACACTGGATCAGATTAGAAATGGCAACAAAGTTCTGGGTACATATTTCCCAGAGATCCAGAATTGGAGACACCCAACCCAATACTGTGTAGCATATTCATAGGTGTATTAACGCGGTGCAATCTCAGGTCGAAGCATACCAAAAACTCAAAAAAAGATAGTTAATGATTCCTTGGTTAACCCTTGGAATTATAAGGTACATATCAAGAGTAAGTAGGGCAATCCAGTGGAAAGAGTAGCGCCCTCTTTTACACCACCGTGTAGTTACTGATTAAAAGGAAACCTTCGTGTCAATCTCGACTACTGTCGGACAATTTACTAAGATCTATGTAGGGTATGCAGTGGGGGAATACTTTACCCCACTGGCGGGATTGTTAGGGTTTAATGGCATATCAACCTTTGTTGGTTATTTAACGCCAAAACCATTTTTATGAAAATAGTTCTATTTCAAACAATTCAGTTTAGGATAAGTACGCAGTTTAAATGTAAGCACAGTTTGATTGTGAAAAACATTTCTATTTCACGTATTCAGTTTATTCAAGTAGTTCCAATTCAACTAATTCAGTTTAGCATAAGTACAAATTTTGTTTACATAGAGTTAAATGTCAAAACAGTTCTATATTAAACAATTCAGTTTAGTGTAAGTACAGTTTCAATAGAAAAAAACAGTTACATTTCAGATAATTCAGTTTAGCATAAGCACGCAGTTTAAATCTAAGTACGGTTTAATTGTCAAAAGACTATTTTAGACTATTTAGTTTTATAAAAAAAATTCGCTTTAGCTTAAGTAAGACGTTAATATTATTTAACCCATAGATAGAGCCCTATCTGTTGTTACCCCGCCGGGCCAGAGTGGACCTGGGAGCAATGGCAATGAACGGGCGCTCCGCATTCCACAAAGCCCCAGCTTCACCGGAACCTCACCATGAGATTGTTTAGTGTCATATCCAGGACACTAATTGAGGGTTTTACGTCTCTACAGAGGTGCAGTCGGTGTATTCTACAGCCCCAGCCGACTTGGCCATACACAGAGTAAAAACTCAAAATAGTTCTATTTAAACAATTCAATTTAGCATGAATAAGCAGTTTAAATCCAAAAATCAGTATAGTGATGGAAACACTGTTTAGTTCTATTTAATCCATAGATAGGACCCTAATCAGGTGCTACCACTCCAGGCCCGAGTGAACCTTAGAGCGATGGCTATAAAGGGGTACTCCGAATTCCCCAAAGCTCCAGTATTACTGGACCCTCACCATCATATTGTTTAGTGTCATATCTGGACACTCATTGGGGGTGCGCTTACTCATCTGCTGAGGTGCAGTCGTTGTATTCTACAGCCCCAGCCGACTGGGCCACCACTGGCTGGGTTATTTCGTTACATTTTTGCGATTCCATGTATATAATATATATTGCTCTCTTAATGCAAAAGAATTAACTCTATTTTCCCATAGAGTTGTGGAGAAGATATGTATTCAATTCTTTGCCAAGGGTTTTACAGTGAAATGAAACAGGCTCATCAAGTTTACAATGAAAATGTCACGTCACAAGTTCAGACTCTCTATATCTCTATCTCTCACTCCATCTCTCTTTCTCTCTATCTTTCTCTCTCTCTCTCTCTCTCTCATTCTCTCTCTCTCTCTGTGTTTCTGTCTGTCTGTCTCTCTCTCTCTCTCACACACACACACACACACACACACACATACACACACACACACTCTCTCTCTCTCTCTCTCTCTCTCTCGTTCCCTCTACCTCTCTTTGTTATAGTAATGAAAATCTCTTCCGACCAATCTCAGTCTGTGCGGCCAAAGCAAAATATAGTAGGGCTGATGTATTGTAATAATCTTCAATATTGTGAGAACAAGCTTACTATCATTGTTCAACATTCGGAATATTAGCAATATTTGTTTTCAACTCCTGCTACTATCATCTCTACTGTATGATTTACACATTTTTTGAGTGACATTACATAAAATACTCATAATATAAATTCATCAATATTATACATATAGGTTCTGGGATGAAATATCACAGGCTTCTTTTCTTGCGATTTCTGTATGATTTTTCATAGTCTAAAGAAATATATGATGTTTGTTCTTGTCGAGGAAAAATATTAACATTATTTCTTATCTGTAATCTAAGAAGGTTCACGTAAAATAAGGCTGCTGCTTTTCATTATAAATGGAGAAAGGGCCAATCATTTGCAAATCTTTTCAAACTTAGACATAGAAAAATGAAAATGCTTGATTATTTGATCATTTTAAGTTTTTATATCATCAGTTATTTATCCAATATCAAATTTATAAAAAGATATGATAGTTTGGACGCTGAAAACAAAATTTAACTTTGTTGTCAATATTTGATCAATATTTGATCAATAACAACATATTTTCTCTATTTTTTCTTTTTATTTACTCAATATCAAACAAAATCGGTTCATCAAATGAAATAATATATATATTTCTCTCTTTTTTTCATAAGGTGTATATCGGTATTTAATTGTAGCTTTGTGAGCAATAGGTGAAGACGCCGGATATGTTTTTTTTTTTTGTGAGATTTTTAGTGACTTTGAATTCAGTCTCTTCAAAGAGATAGAAAAAGAAGTGTAGATTTAATGCTTTGTAATAACCAGATAAAATATGTATTTAATCTTTTGAATATTTTTTTAAAAGAATTTTAATTCTTTATACCAATTTTCTTATACATTTTGCTGATTCTGCAGAGTCTCCTTGGCGAATGATGGAGAAGTCAAACCGTAACAGTGATGTTACAAATATTTTCCTTGTATGTAGATATTTATAGTTTCTAGTCTAGAGTATATTAATGTGATGTGAAATGTAAAAAGCCTAATGATTTCCCACGTTTCATTTTAACGACGAGCTGATCTCTAAACAAAATGCTTCTAAATTATTTGTCAGTGAACTTAATAACAAAAAAATAGCAAGAAAATACAGTCTTAAAATATATATGGTCTTTTTAACAAAGTAAATATGTATAACATTGCATACGAATTGAACTGGGATACGAATTGATCATTTTCTTAATAAAATATCAGCCGGATGAAAGACGATTTAACAAAGTTCAACATTTCTTTTGGTGAACGATGTGCAAAAATATATATAAAATATATAAGCCGAACTAAAAATATTGTCTGATCAGGATTCCAAGGACCTTAAGACTCGGTCGGCTATTTAAGTAGTGGCGATAGCCGGTCAGATGGTGTCGCCCATACGAAAAAGAAATGGCGGTGGAGTGCTCTGTGAACCCGACAATAGTTGATGGGGTTTTTCGTTTCACCCAATTTTTGCGGTTGAATAACAAGCATTTGCATGTACAAGAAGGGAGAGATCATTTGTATGATACGAGAAGAGCCGTATAGTATTTACACTCCAATAATTTTAAATGGCCTACGATGAGCTCGTGTAGCAGAAAACTTCTAGAAAAGTAGGATCCAGGACTCACTTGTTTCCGAATCAGAGATAGCAAGGTGTCAATGACTTAAATACTTTCAGGAACCTGATGGGACAGAGTAATCATATGCCGTTGCTTTCAACTACGTCTGCGGATTATGAATTTTGCCCCCCGCCACAGCAAAAAAAAAAAAAATCATGAGTTTAGACCTGGTCACGTGACATGGTTACCTGCATAATCTACGCTTTCGACAGCTCTCACGTTCTGACCACCCGTTTAGCGGCTCTGCCTTATGCAATTGAATTGCCACAGACATTTCGCCACGTAATACTTCAAACACGCAGACGAAAAATAGGAAGCAGGAATAAATATATCCATAGTCCTAATGAAAATAATACATTTGCCACACTTCAAACTTTACGTGGACCTCAGAATTGCCTCACCATTCAGATACACACGTTTAGTTAGCGGGGCAGACAAATACTTCGCTTCAATGTTCTTTTTAGTTTCACTGCGTGCATACATATACATACATATACGTAAGTAATATCTGTTATCTTGTAAACCCTTCTCTTAACAATGAACACACATACACACATATATGTTCGAACAAAACACTCTTCCATTCGCATTATATTTCTATAATACACATCCAGCCACAGACACACGAATGCATAACAAACAATATTCTAACGTTTTTTGCTTTGTATTGTTTATGTTTAGTGTGTTAAGTATATAAAAATTATGTTTATTTATGTTAACATGTGAATTTTCCTTTGTCTGTATTGATCATTTCTTTGTGTTGTAAATTGTCAAACGACACTTGAAGTTTTGTTCCTAACAAATCCTCAAACGTACTAAATTGCCACTTCAACTTCCACTGTTGATTCGAACCAGAACAAACAAACAACCCCGCAGTTATCCATTTTAACCGTTTTTTTAGTTCTTGGACACACAACAAAAACAAAGCAACATATATGGAAAAACTTCCTTTCTTTAGTTTTAATTTGATATAAACATTCACATGTTTTTAATACCAAAAGTACTCTTGTAGAACGACACAAATGCAGCTATCGACCCATAGCTAGAGAAATAGGAATGTTCATACCGTTTTCAATTGTATGATTCCAAAAGTGAACTTAAGAGCGTGATTGCAATTCAAACTCACGTACTCTGATTTCGTACAACACTAATATAAGCTACAGGGACTCCGCCAACACAAAGACTGGGGCGAGTTCCCTTTTTTCTTATATTTCTCTCCCTCCATTCGATGATTAGCCATCACCAACAAAATCATCGTTTAGTATTCTCCGTATAGTTTATCGTGTTTAATGAATAACTTTAACAATTCGAATAAAAAATATTGATATAAATGCAGCATTTTTTTCAAAGACCTGTAATTATATATTGTTAGTAAGAATGATTTGGCAGCCAGATGGGATTGTAAAATACACCGATTCCATCTCTACAAAAGGGTAAGACCTCACAATCGCGTGTTATGGATATGACATTAAAAATCTGGTGAGGCTCTAGTCTTGGGAAAGTGGAGTAACGTTTCATAACCCTTGCCCGAGGTTCACTCTGACCGGAGTGGTAGCATCTGATAGCGTCCTATTTATGAGTTAGATAAAACCAACTATGAGGGCAAACCAATGACTGATATTATAATGTAACTGTTATATAGCTATACTTGAAACAGTTTGACCGTGTGCAAAACGGAGCTCAGGTTTATTTATGAAAGTTATCTATCAAATGTGTTTACAGAGTAGAGATTTAATGATTATGTATAAACAGGATTTAGCATTAAATAAGCTACAATCATTGATAGGCCATTAAACCAAGCCAACCAAAACCTTGACCGTTTCAATTTAAGTTGGTTTAATATTTATTTGCACAATGTCTTATATTGACAAGCAATCAAAGTGCAGGCCTTTGAATGCTATGGTTGTTATCATGTCGATTTATAACTAACACAACATATTTACTTGCTGTATAGAAAACTGTTAAACCTTTCTACAACTTATCAGTACGTTGCAAAAAAAAATTACCTTTATTTCTTTTTATCTCTCCCTTATTTACCTGCATATATGTTAAAATGAAGGCAAATAAAATGCACATTCCATGGTGTGATGACAAGGGGAAGAAATAAACACAAAAATTTATCCAAACACTCTCCTACATATATACACCATATAGTTCCTGCAAATATATAGTAACAAAGACACACACACACACACACGCACACACGTGTGTGTGTGTGTGTGTGTGTGTGTGTGTGTACATATTTGCATACATATAAACATATATGAATATATACATCTATCTATGTGTGTGTGTGTGTGTGTGTGTGTGTGTGTGTGTGTGTGTGTGTGTGTGTGTGTGTGTGTGTGTGTAAATATACAAGTATGCTAAAAGGATTCAGAGGATGACTTTATTCAGAATTTAATTTTCTGCCTGCGTTAAACATTTCAGTTTTTATATTAAAATCTCATCAGGGCATTTCCACATGTGATGTTGAATCTTCTGAATTATGTTTAATTCAAATTTTTATCTATAAATAAAACAAAAGAATGTGGCGTTGAAAAAAGTGTGATGTAATTGATTTTCAACAGTTATTTTAAAAACGTATTTCCCTTATATATATATATATATATATATATATATATATATATATATATATATATATATATATATATATATATATACAGAGGGAGAGGAGGAGAGAGATACATTCTATCTCACTTTTTACCCCTATTTTCATTCATATCCTTTATCTTTTTAATACTTTATTGAACAGCCGTAAGTTATTTTAGAAGATTTATGACGAGATTTAATATTGAGAAAAACATTAAAAGTTTCATATATATATATATATATATATATATATATATATATATATATATATATATATATATATATATATATATATATATATATAATGTTGGCATTTTTATTCTTGTTATATTCTTAATTGTTTATGAAGAATTTGTTACTATTTTGATTTCAAGGTTGATGAAGTATTTGTTCGATGATATTTGAGGTTGAATTGTTGAGTAGCACAATATATCTGAGTCATAAATCATTATACGAAAAAATTATCTTAAAAAAAATCTGGAAAACATTTACGTGAGCGAATGTTGAGACCTTTTATTTTAGAAGTGTGTATAAAATATTTTGAATATTACAATCGTGCGAAGGATTTTTCAATATAGTTAAATTAATCAATTAAAATTTGGGGTTGCTGATCTTCTCTAAGAAAAAAAAACAAAAAAAAATTTGATTGTTCTACGATTGTTCTATATTCGTGTTTTGAATGTAAGTAAAATTTGATATAGCCAGTTTTACTGAGGGATTTCTGAAGAACTTCTTATTCTACTTTCTTGTGCATAAGTAAAATTTCTGGTAGATTTAATTTTGTTTCTTCAATCCGATTTGTACATATATAATTTTTTAATGAATGCTTTGTTTGGTGTTTCATGGTTGAAGGATGGAACAGTTTCATCAGGCCACCAAATGGGATCATAAGTCACTCAGGGACAGAGTGAATAAGGACGTTAAGGAAAGGAAGGAGTATTACACAAAGATTAAGGACAGTCGAGTCAATATCAGACGTAGTTTAGTGTTATAGCTAGGACGTTCGTCGAAGGGAGAGACTTTCCTACCTGCAGAAAAGCCGATATAATTATATATATATATATATATATATATATCGATCATTTGGAAATTAATCCTGACTTAATCGATTATATGGAAATCAGACCTGACCGATAAAATGAAACGCAGGCAGCAGTCGAGTCGATACTGTGGTATGGATGCACCACTTGGACGCTAACAAAACGGCTGGAGAAGAAGGTAGACGGCAATTACACAAGAATGTTGCGAGTAATATTGAACAAGTCCTGGCGGCAACACCCCAGAAAGCACCAACTATACGGCCACCTGCCTCCCATCACGAAAACTATCCAAGTTAGACGAACCAGACACGCAGGACACTCCTGGAGAAGCAGAGACGAACTCATGTGATGAACTACTATGGACCCCCACATATGGCCAAGCAAAAGCAGGACGATCAGCTCGAACGTACATACAGCAGCCATGTGAGGATACGGGATGTAGCCCTGAAGATCTGTCACAGGCGATGAACGATAGGGAGAAGTGGCGAGATAAGGTCACAGATATCCGTGAAAGCGGTACGACATAATGATATATATATATATATATATATATATATATATATATGTTCATATATAGTGGGTAGAGTGTTCTCCAGTGGTCCGGGACACCTGGGTTCAATCTCAGGTCGCGTCATACCATAGACTTTAAAAATGGTACTTGATACATCCTTGCTTAACACCCAGTGATATAAGGTATGTATGAAGGGTATAGCGGAGCAATCCAGCGAAAGGAGTAGCGCCCTCATCAATACATTGGGGGTGTCCTCGTGGTGTACTGGTTTTTTGGGGGGTGTCCTCGTGGTGTACTGGTTAAAGCGATGGACTGCGGAATCGTAGTACGCGAGTTCGTACTCCAGTCGCGTTATTACGTTCACTTTCGGGCAAATACCCCTCCAGCTATGGGTAAATAGTAGGGCAGACTAGGTTCTTCAGCCTAGGTTAGGCAATTAGTCTAGGAGAAGGAAAACTCTGAATTAAAACCTGTTAAACTCCGCTTAAAATTTGACCTTGTGTCATATCCTGCCCGAGCGGAGAGGTTGGTAAATAGGATCAATACATTGGTGTAGTAGCTATTAAAAAGGGAGCCTTATGGTCAACATTGACAACCCTCGTCAACAACAACAATATATATATATATTTATACACACACACACACACACACACACACACACACACACATATATATATATATATATATATATATATATATATATATATATATATGAAAGTAAACGAATAATATACTTCAGTTTTGTATTTCCATTATAGATTTATTTCAGGTCAATGAATTGACGCTCTTCAGATGAATTTCATACGGTTATGTATTCGAATATATTGTAGGCAAGTTTACATTTTTTTTCTGGCGTGAAGAGAATAAAAAATAAAAAACATTTTCAATTCTTTGATTAAAAAAATAACGGTGGAAACATAATTATATATTAACAAATATAATATTTATGAATTTTTTAAAACAAAACCCTGTTACCTATAATTCAAAACATTAATGGATTTCTAAAAAAAACGGTAAATACTTAAAAATATTAATAGTAATTTGAGACTGAATTTGATAAAGTATATATAAAAGAAAAATAATACTTAATTTTGTTGAAATTATTGTCAATATTAAATATCAAATAATACATTATACGTAAAATATATTAAATGTTATTTATATTGATGCAATCAAATGTCTATGAAACATATTGTCACAAATTCGCTGTTATTCATTTTAGGAAAAAATTACATGCGGATTGTTACGTTAATCATAATCATTAATGAACTGATATTGTGTCAGATATCAGATTAATCTATCTAAGAAATATTCACTTTTAATATAATTACTAAATCAAATAATAGTTTCAAATATAAATTTATGTTATCAAGCTGGTAAATATTTGTTTACATATATTAAAACTGTGTAGTTCGTAGAATATTTTCTTCTACCATTTATGACCATAGTATTAAGTTTGATCTTTTTTCTAATATATTAAATTATTATCTTCTCTTTTAAAAACGATATATATATATATATATATATATATATATATATATATATATATATATATATATATATATATATATATATACTCTATCCTATAAAAAATTGCTTAACAATCTATAGGAAAATAGCAAAAGAATTAATAGGAATAATGTAAACATTACTTTTTCTTGTACTTATGATATCTCTAAAATAATTTTCGATCACAATGAAAAATAATAGATAAACTAGACTGGAATAACAATGACGACTTAAAACAATCTCGCGATTCCAGTATTAAAAAAAATGAATGCCTTCTTGGGAATAAGTAAAGTTAGCGACCGTAGTCGAGGGTTACCCGAAGACTCTCTTTTCAATGGCTACAACAACAAGGTGTAGGGGAGGGCACTATTCCTTTCCCATGATTGCTCCACTTTACCCTTGATCCTTATCTTATAATACTGAGTGTTAAGCAAGGTAGCATCAAGTGCCATTTTTAAAGTATTTGTTATGACTCGATCTGGGATTGAACCCAGGTCTCCCAGTCCATTGGCGAACACTCTAACCATTAGACCAAATGAATGTAACCAAAATGATATTATATATCAAGCTAATATCTCAACGAAATAAACTAATTATAATGGAGAAGCATACAGAGGTATTACAAGTTTAGACCGGAAATTTAGATATTACACCCGCCTACAATCCTTGAAAAACCCAACATTAAACACATCAAACTTCTCTATCTAAAAATTACAGGTATTTGAAAGAACAACAATTAAACACCTATTATAAACTTGAAAATAATTAAAAGACCTTCTTCGACTAATAGTTTACATTGTAGGTTAAATTTATGTTTAGATGGGAAAATATTTGTACTGAAAAATAAAGATAGGAACTTACTAATTACTTGGAATGTGTTCATAGTTAAATGTAGTCGTAGATATAAATGTTTGACCCAGCCAAAAATGCCATTCAAGGTCATGCACCGGAAGGAAGTGATACATTCTAATGGCAGATATGAGAAGAAATCGGGTGGGCGGAAATTGGCTGATGAAATGGGACGAGGTAAAAATATCCCATGATACTCTCATAGACTGACGTACCGGAATAGAGTGACCTCTGAACTGCATGACAGTTATTTCCGCTTGATGACGATTAAACATTCGATTTCAAAGATCGAGTGGGCGATCGTGTAGGCGTTGAAGTATTATATAACGCAGTCAAGACGGAAGTTGAGGCAGTTGAGTTCCAGCCAGAGGATTCCAGACTGTTGGAGACAAGATGTGGTAGGGAAAGCCACATCTGGCCGAAGGGGCCTTTGGGCCCTGGTGAGTTGCGGAGTTGCCAATAGAGTTCCAGACAGTTGGAGAGGAGATGTGGTAGGGAAAGCCACACCCGACCGAGCGGCCCTCGGGAATCCCGATGTATTTTGGGGTCCAGAGAAGATGCTGATAAGATGCAATAAAGAAAACCAGAATCCAGCTGAGTGAGCCTTAGGCCTCCGGTTGAGCAACCCTACAGAACAAGAAAGACACAACGTGACGGTCATAACAGTGGGGGTCAAAATATTACAGTTTATCTTCGGTCTTCAGCTCCCTCTCACACGCAAACCCTGAACAACCCTTTCGATCCCTTGCAATAAAGTGAGAGGTAAATATTGTTAAAGAAGTCTTTCTGCGTCGTTTATTACTGCGTCTGTCTTTGTCACTGAGTCTTGATAATTGTGTCATTGTGATGCTGCATGAACCTGTATATGAGAATGCAACATATATTCTTATAGGGTAGGTGGAATTTTGTGTTTCTATTCTAAATCTTTATTAGAAATGTCTCATTATTTTTTGTCTGAAGATGCAGATTTAACATTTTAAAAATATAGGATCTGCTGACATAAATTCTAATACAAAATATTTGAGTTATTTTTTTCTTTCATATGGTTTATATCTATATAATTTTTCTTATATATATATATATATATATATATATATATGCATGTATTTTTCATATATATTACTAGTTTAAAGTTTTGAGAAAAATCTTTCTGAATTTTCGAACTATTGTCTTCATTCTTATATTCACAACGTTTCAGTTGATATGTCCTCCGGCTTTCTTCGGGTGTTTGTCGTACTTAGAAGCCAAGACGGAACTTCGAATCACGTCCTTTATTTAGTCCACGGTGGCCACTTGTTCTGATTCCGATAACGATAGCAGGGTATAAGTGCTAAGAATTCCCGTATTGTTACTCGCCTGCAGTCAGGATTGAACCTGCAATCTCCTGATGATTGTCTCCTTTAGAAGTTTAGGGAACCAACGCCTATAACTGCTGGACAGTTCAGAGTGAATTTTTGGAACTTATAAATGTAATGTTCTCCACAAACTATGACTACTATAACTATGTATGATTTTTTTTTTACCTGAGCTCATATACCATTTTTTGTTCCCTAAGTATCTAAATGAAACTGGCAAAAGAACGTAGGCAAAGAGGAAATAACAGGAACACAGAAATATTGGAAATAAATAATTGCAGAGAGTTTTATTAGGTGTTATGTGCATTATGGTTGAGAAAGAAAGTCCTTAGTTTCCAGGTATTTCGGTGTCGAAACAACTTTTCGTAATAATTCTTTTAGAGTATAGGTGCTTGTAGGCGTCCGAAGGGAATTATTGACTCAAAATTTGGTTCTTATTTCTTTTGTGGGAGCTGATTTCTTATACGCCAGCACAAATTGGAGTCGAGTCGTCGGATATATATATGTATATTGGGATGGGGGGGCAGTGATTTCTCTTCCCTCAGTTTATTTTCCCCCTCTTCAAACTTTCGTTCTTTTTTTGAAATACATCTGCAGAATTACAAGTTTTTGCTGAAGTTGAATTTTCTTTCCTCAATTTCTATTGGTTAATTCCTACCCAGAAGTAGGGATTTCCGTTAACTGTGTAATCTTTGAATGAGAGCCTCGCATCGGTTAGTCTGACTTGGGTCTATTTTTAGAATTCATGAAATCTGTTTGCATTTCAGTGCTTAAGGAAATTGTTAATTTCCCTAACACTATGAATTAATTGGCAACACAAATGAATAACGAAACTTCTTCTAAACAACACAACAAAGAAAGGTTTATTATCGTAGCAGGCTTAAAGGAGCGAGAGTGAGAAAGTGTCCCTGCTTCGTATGTTGATCCTTGGTTTGTAGTAAGTGTGTATGGAGCTAGCAGCAACGTGTTCTTCAGGGATGGGGTCCCAAGTGGAATCAGTAGATGGATGGGAGAGAGGTCTGTTTGGGCTGCTGGCTAATCGCTCTCTGTTCGTCGACTCCCTACCCAAAAAAAAGGTCTAGAAAAAATAGGCCTTGAGAGGGAGAAGGAATCAATGCGCTCTGCATGGATTGGTCAATTAGTGACCAAATCGCTTGACGGGGGCATTGATTCGCGAAAGGAAATAGATCTGTGGCTGCTGCAACATATTTTTAAATTAATTATTTTAAGTTGATGAATTATATTATAAATTGAATTCAGGCTGTATTTTCCTGATTTTCTGCTTATGCCGATTCAAATGAAAACTGTTTTGTTTTTCCTTTTTAATTGATAGTGCATTTTTAGAGAAAGAGAATAAAACTATTGCCTAATAAATTTCACCTTGACTGGTTATAAATGTTTATATATTGAAGGTTTTATTCTTGAAAAGTTCTGTATGGGGTAAATGGAGAGCGTTATTTCTATGCTGTTTTTCTATTATTTACAACATCTGTTGTTGATTTATCTATCTAGTCTGTATTTGAATTAGAATCAGTTCTCTTAATAGATAACTACAGAGATTTAATTTCAGATGTCTAAGAATAACGTTTTAAGTTTTCTATTTTTCAATCCCAAAGGGTTTGAAAAATACAGATATCTTGTTTGTACACTCAATAAAATAATCTGTAAAGTTTATCGAACTTGTTATTGTTTTTATTGCTTCCTTTTTTAACACCATATTCCCTATTTATCAAATGTCTAAATTTGATTAATTTGGAATTTTATTTTATTACAATTATATGTTCAATTTTTCGTATCACTTATTTTCCTTTGTTCATCTTTTGGCAAACAATTATTATATCAAATCTTCTAGTCTAATAGAAAAAAAGTGTACCCAGTCATAATGTTTCAAGTATTCTTATCTAATTTTAATAATTTAAACAGTATTGAATAATTTAAAGTTAATATTTCTTTCAATAATAATCATTTGATGGGACAGAGTTGTATAGTTTAAATTATTACTATTATAATAGTATTATTAATAATGCTTATATATATATATATATATATATATATATATATATATATATATATATATATATATATATATATATATATATAAAGCATTAATAATAATAGTGTTATATATATATATATATATATATATATATTTATATATATATGTATACATAAAGCATTAATAATAGTGTTATATATATATATATATATATATATATATATATATATATATAAAGCATTATTAATAATAGTGTTATATATATATATTTATATATATATATATATATATATATATATATATATATATATATATATATGTATACATAAAACATTAATAATAATAGTGTTATATATATATATATATATATATATATATATATATAAATATATATATATAAAGCATTAATAATAATAGTGTTATATATATATATATATATATATATATATATATATATATATATATATATATATATATATTAGTAATTACAAGACTTTAAAAATATTCAAAAGATAAAAATTGATTTTTGCTGATGTATAGGAAGTACATAAATAAATCGTAAACATGGGATTTTAACGCTTTGTTCAAAACAACGCAATCAAAATTTTACAAAACACGAATTGTCAAAAACGTGGATTAATAATGGGAATTCAAAATTTAAAAGTAATGACCATATTTCGAAAAAAAAAAAAAAGAAAATAACGCAAGCCCATAGACAATTTTTCTTCTCATATATAATATTATACAAATGAAATAAAAGTTTCAATGTCAAGAATATCTTAATCAATAAACCTTTAGCTGTAGTTAATCGAAACATTTCACGGTATTTATTTTTATGGAGAAAGTAATTTGACTTTTCATTCATTTTCATTTTGGTAAAAAATTATCTTCATGTAAAAAAATTTTACATAGTAAACGATAACAGTCAGTTTAAACGTCATTCGCATTCGACGATCCCGATCCGATACCTACAGTGTATCTTTAATTTGCTCCAAGCAGCATTATTTGTCTTCTAGGCCGTTCCAAAAATGCCAATATGTTGAAAACTCCCTCGAGGAATTCGTCAAATTAAACCAGAATCTGTTCATGATTTTATTTTCAATTTGCTTGCAAGAAGGTTCGAATCAAATAAATTGAGATAAAATTCTCTGAATAACGATATATACTAAATAGTCAATAAAGTTTAATAAATATTGGTGGAAAATATTTTCCATAAACTACTAAATAAGTTTACTGATAAATAACTTCATTGTTGTTTTTTGTAAAAGAAACCCTGAAAGGATTTAATTAAAACTTGTCTGTCGAGGTCATATAAAGATAGGAAAGCAGGTTATAGTCATTTAAAGATATATATTTCTTATTTCTCTAACATCACACAGAAAGTTGTTGGTATGTATAAAAATGTTTATGGAGAGTAATGCACTCTCTAAACAGGGCTTAGAAGATACCAACTGGCTGACCCTGCACAGAAGTCATTGCCCCTGTCACCCTAAATGAGTGTCCCAAATTTGACCATAATATGCATTTGGTCGGAAGGTTCGATTTCTGGAGAAATGGAGATAAAAGTGTACCACTTTATTGTCATTACTTCTTCGTCCGCTTAGAGCTGGTGTTATAGAACATGTTAGAGTCCTACCTTTTGGTCAACCGTGTCTGTTTAAAACTTATTAATACTGAATATAAACATATAACTGGAAATTATATGTGCTAAGAATAATTATTTGAAGCTATAAAAGTTTACTAAAGATGATTATTAAGTACTTAAAACTAATTAACTCAGTACAAATGACTAATTCTTACTGAATTGAAACTATTAGTAGAAACCACAAAAGCAGTACTATCAGACATAAAGTTTGAAACCTTATAACCCTAAAAACAACAATAGAAAACATTTAATATGAATGTATAATAAATGCAATTTTCTAACTTCTATGTATAAATTAACCGTAGACGTATTAAAATACTGTTAAAATCAGTCTATAAATAAATAAATCATCTCCATCGACGTTGATTATTCTTATCATACTGTTCATATTTGTTGATGTATCTTATTAACCCAACCCCTCCGCTTGGGCAGGATATGACACAAGGTTATTTTTAAGCAAAGTTTAACAGGTTTTGAATTCAGAGTTTTTCCTTCTCCTAGACTAGTTGCCTCACCAAGACTGAAGAAGCTAGTCTATCCTACTATTTACCCATAGCTGGAGGGAGAACAATTGGATTCATACCTTTCCCAAGGGTATTTGTGCTATGTGAAATGCAATCAGTCTCGTCCAGTATTTGAACTCGTGTCGCCGTGTCCATTTCCTACGACGATAACCATTACACCTTGGGCACCTCCTGGTATCCCAACCCCTCCGCTCGTGTAGGATATGACACAAGGTCAATTTTTTAAAACCGAAGTTTTATTCGTTGATGTATCATTTAAGTCTTTCTTGTCATTCTGTTTTTGTTATGACAAATTATCTTTTTCCCTCTGAGAAAAAAGAAAATATATATGTATTTACAAAACCTCAGATTGGACACGATCTCAGGTTTTTAGTTGGAATTCAGGGTTTTTCTTTTTCATCGACACGTTGTTATACGAAGGTTAAAGAGCCTCTCTGCCCTTCTATTTGTTCATAGTTGGAAGGAGAATAGTTGGTTGCGCACATTTCCTAAGTGTATTATCTTAATCTGAATTGCAAAGAGCATCGTCAAGGGTTTTTAACTCTGGTCACCGTGTTCCATTTCTAATATGATAACCGTTACACGTAGAGCCCTACACACACTGAGATAGATTATTTATCTTTCATTAAACAGTATTGAATTTGCTACTGTGGGATAAGACCAATCAAACTGAGATCATCACGTAGAATGTATCAGTGTATAATAGTAACAACCCTCAATCTCAGAAGTCTAAAGAGAAATTATAATGTTTTTGTGAGTTTAATCGTGCAAAATATTTATCACTTATTTGCTGAAGCTAAGAAGTTTCCTACATAGGAAGATGAAGTTCTATATCACTTTCATTTTCTCATTAGTTTATATATAATCTACACCTTTCCAGGCAGATGATTCGGACGATAAATAAAGTTGAATAACCATTGGATCGTCATCAGAATTAATAGACAAGAATTTGGGTTATTAATTTTTTCCAGACTCAATATATACATATATATATATATATATATATATATATATATATATATATTATTATTATTATTATTATTATTAAATTTCGGGTACAGGAAAATTTATGTAATATATATATATATATATATACCCAAAAACAGGATGTGACAAAAAGTAAATTAGGGTAGAGTTGTTTTTTTTTCTTTTCCTATATTGGTTGTTTGATCTTGGCTTATGAATCAGGCTGTCATACTTAACTTACCCGTAGTCGGTTGGAAAACCTTTGGATTGATGCCCTTCAAAAGAGTATAAGTGCGAATTTAAAAGCAAACAACCTTATTCTGTTATGTTTTGACCTTTTGACCCGGCCAAAAATGCCATTCAAGGTGGTGCACCGGAAGGAAGTGACACATCCCGGTCGCTGGAAATCGGAAGAGGTTGCGTAGGCGTTGAGGCGTGTCTATATTACTGCGTGGGAGTTTGAAGGTAATATAAGGCCGATGAATTGAGGACAGTGGTAGATAGGCGACAAGGAGGCAAGCAGTACAGTGGAAGACGGAAGTAGACGCGGTGTAGTAGGGAAAGCCAGCACACAGAAGAGTTTATTCCAGGGTCCGGTTGAGCAGCCATGAAGAACGAGAAAGACACAACGCTGACGGCCACAACTTCGGGGTCAAAATATTTCAGTAATGTTCGGTCTCCAGCTACCTCTCACACGCAAACTTTGAGTAACCCTTTTCGAAACCTTACAAATAAAGTGAGAGGTAAAATATTTTATAAAGAAGTCTTCCTGCGTCTTCTTTCCTGCGTGCGTCGTTTATTCCTGTGTCTTTATCATCGGGCGTCTTAATTATTATTGCATCGGTATGTATCCAGCATATATATGTATATTTCTGCATGAATCAGCAGATGACTATATAACAATTCAGGATTTTAATCAAGATTGCTAGTTTCAGTTCCATAAAAGTTACCCTATGCGTGCCTATTAACTCCTGATTGCATGTGATACGGTCAACTAATTGTTCTTCTATCAACAAAACCGGTTCTGATTTTGGCACAAAATGATCCTTTTATATAATCTCCTTACTTATTTGTATATACCCAACCCTTCCGATACAAGTAGGATGCTACACTAAATAAATTTTCCAGCAGAGTACAACTTTTTTGAATTCATAGTAATCCTTCGAGAGCGGTTACCATACCAGGGATAAATAATCCTGTTTGCCGCTACTATTAACCTAAAGCTGGACAGAATAGTTGGATCAATACATTTCTTAAGGGTATTAGTGCTATGTGAAAAAAACTTACTGCCTCGTCTAAGAATTGAACTCGAGTAGTCGGGTCTATTTTATACGGCAAAAACCATTGCGCCATGAGCTCTTTCTCACTTTTAAATATTCTCAAACTGATATTTATAAGTCATATTGATTGAACATTATGAAGAGAAAAATTCTGGATCAAAACTCAGCCAATAATTTTATCGTGCTGTGAACATCCGTACACATCATTATTTATTCATGTATACATAAACGCATGTCTTATCCCAAAGAAATTGAAATGGGATTGATGATTTTACTTATATACGAAATCTACTAACACTTTATTTGATTTTCTGTTTTTTAATCTTTTTCTTTGTCCTTTTTGTCATTTCTATTTTGTATTACTGCCAACGCTCCAGCAAACGCCTATCTGTCGATTCAGCAAACATCCCTTCTTTTAACCCCTGTCATATTCGTCGTTGTCCTCCCTATGTACTCCTGCATCAAAGACGCGCCGAACAGCGTTATTCATATTTCTAGCTTCAAATCGAAATCACGTCATTCACGTAAGACAAATACTGTCAGCTTAGTCAAATGAATCTTTATTCAATGCAGGAGTTCATATTTTTATTTTTTATTAAGCATTAAGAATGTGGCTAGAAGAAATATCGTACAAATGGTTCAAAAAGTATTATTTTCACCTTTTCTCTTTGTGTCCATAATTGTTGGAACCAATTGTACGAATATGACTTGGTTTTAGTTAATTACTATGACTTCCTTCGCACGTAAATAAAGTAACAAGTAATGAGGGTGACTTTAGTCGAAGGTGAACCGAAGGCCCAATTTTTAGTAGCTACTACACCGAGGTGTAGAGAAGGGCGCGACTCCATTTCCTGGATTGCTTGACTTTACCCTTCATCTGAACCTTATAATACTGAGTGTTAAGCAAGGCTGCACTGAGTACCATTTTTTGAGTATTTAGTGTGACTCGACCTCGGATAGAACCATGGTCTCCCGGACAATGGGCGAAAACGCTACTCATTAGGCCAAAATAAGTGAAGTTGGTGACCGTAGTTTAGGGCGACCCAGAGGATGACTTTTCAATAGCTACTACACCGAGGTGTAGGGGAAGGCGCTACTCCTTTCTCAGGATCGCTCCACTTTACCCTTGATACTTACCTTATATTGCTGAGTGTTAATCAAGGAGATGTCAAGTACTATTGAACCCAAATTTCGTGGACCTTTGGCGAACACTCTACCCACTAGGCCAATGAGCAGGCCATAATAATATATCTTTATTTACGATATGTTTTAACAGACCTTACCTAGATTAGAGTTCTCATGCTTTGGCTTTACTGTTGAAAATGGAGAGTAATACTAATATTTTAATTCTTTTTTAAATGATGTAACAAGCTTCTTTGGGAATTTAATACCAAAGCAATGTTTGTAGAAGGACAGAGGTGTAAGTATTTAACACATAAATAACAAAATCAAGGGGATCTATCATTTTCTAATGCTTGTTATTTCGGAAATGAACGAAAATAGCCCCAATGGATTTTGTTCTTGGTTACTATAATCTTCCAATCCTGTATGGTAGCCTTTACGTCACGGTTACTCGCCCGAGTGTCCAAATAGACGATATATAAAGAACAACGACGGACTTAATGAAAAGAGTAACAAATTATATTTACAGGGGCATATTTGAGGAATTAGTATTAACTAATTTTCTTGAAGGAAGAATAAGAAGTGATCTAATATAAACTTTCAAAATAATCAATGGAATTGCTAATGATGGTAAGTTAAGTAAGTTGGCTGACCATACTCGAGGGCGACCCTTAGGCTCTCTTTTCAAGACCTACTACAAAGAAGTTTTGGGGAGGGTGCTACTCTACGTACTCTTGATCCGTTCGTTATATTGCTGAGTGTTAAGCAAGAAGGTATCAAATTTTACTTTTTTTTAACTTTTTAAACAAACTATGGGAGGTATTCTTAAATACTTCTCATTCTGTCGGAAATTTGCTTTCTAGACAGATTTTAGAAACTAAATCTCTTGACTAACCAAATATTTTTCCTGAGAGGGAACTGTTGGCTAATCATATCATAAAACAGTAACAGGAAAAAATATTTAATTTGATGATTTCATAAATAACGGTAAAAAAGAAATTAAGAGGGCAATTTTGAGAATCATACAATGAATTAGCAGAATTTGATGTCTGTATGTCTGTCAATCTATACAGATGTTCTGTGAAAGTATTTTGTTTAAATGGTGATATCATCATCATCATCATGACGTGCGGCTAGCACGGATTTCCCTGACCCTCTCTCTCTCCACGTCTCCCTATCATTCATCGCCTTCGGCAGGTCTTCGGGTTTACATCCCGTATCATCATAGCTGCTGTATGAATGTTCGAGCTGGTCGTCTTGCTTTTGATTGGCCATATGCAGGGGTCCGCAGGAGTACATCCCTTACGATCTCGTCCTTGCTTCTCCAGCAGTGTCCTGCATGTCTGGTTCGTCTAGCTTGTATAGTTTTCGTGATAGGTGGTAGGTGGCCGTACAGTTGGTGCCGTGTGGGGTATTGCTGCCAGTACCTGTTCAATATTGCTGTCAACATTCTTGTATAATTGCCGTCGAGCTTCTTCTCCAACCGTTTAGTCAGCGTCCAAGTAGTGCATCCACACAGCAATATCGACACGACCGCAGCCTGGAAGAAACTGCGTTTCATTTTATCGGTCAGGTTTGATTTCCATATGATCGAAAGCCTATCGATAGCTGACCATGCCTTCGTTAACCGTGTGTCGATGTCTTTTTCGGTTGATGAGACCCGGCTTCCTAGGTAGGTGAATTTGTCAACCAGTTTAAGGGAGGTTCCGTCTAGTGTGGAGATGTCGCCTTTCTGATTAAAGCAGATGAATTCAGTTTTGTGTGCATTGACATGGAGTCCAATGCCTGCAGCGGCTCGTTCCAAACTATGCAGTAGTGTTTCGGCTTGGTTGGGTGTATTGGCCAGTTGCGCTATGTCGTCGGGAATGGCGATATAAGAATATAATAAAAAGAGGACATGCCTTAAGAGGCATAGGAAACAAATAATCTTTGACCGTTTTGCAAGTACATACAAGACTCATTAAATAAGTTCCCAGACTTTTTTCGTATGGGGACTTTTATTGAAGTATACACATGAAACTCTAGACCCCTTCGAAGTAATCTTCTCCGGTTGCAAAGCATTTCTGGTACCGTTTCAACAACCTCTGGAAGGCTTCATGGAAGTCCTCTTGTGTGAGCGTTTCAATGACCTTCGTCACAGCCTCTTTCATCTCCTCAATTGTCTCATAACGACAGCCTCTGAGCTTAGGGAATAACCAAATGTCACAGGGAGCAAGGCCTAAACAAGAGGGAGGCTGAGGAACTGTTTGATGCCCATTATGGTAAAATAGTCTGTGACAAGGATGGAGTTATGGACTGGTGCATTGTCCTGCTGGAAATGCCACTGACACGATTTGAAGAGTGCTGGCCTCTTCTGACGGAATCTCTTCCTAAAATCTGTTAAAACCTCAACATAGTAACCCTTACCCTAACCCTTTGGCTAATCAACTCTGGTCTGTTGACTTCCTTACTCCTCCCACACCTATCATCCTCCCTCACAGACTCCCGGCTTTCCTTGAATCTCTTAAGCCACTCAAAAACTGATACTCGATTAAGGTAAGATGCTCCAAAATCAGTCTGAACCACTCCATACGTTTCTGTGGCATTTTTTCCAAGTTTAAAACAGAATTTTATTGCATATCATTATTCTAAAGTGTCCTCACGTCCAGATTGCATTTTTGAAATCAACCAGCTAATCTATGACAATCAGGCTTTAGTAAGGTGTATTCCAATTCCTGCTGTAGCTGTTCATTTGAACCTGAAATCATAAATATTGGTCAGTTATCTCATAAGATGTATAGCACATACTGAATTTTCAAGAGTCTACCTTAATTTTAAATGCCTGTACAAAAAGTATAGAAACCTATTGAAGGCACCATGTATCTAAAAATGTATAAGAAATTATCTCTCTGAAATAATTTTGTAAATCTGCCCAAATGATTTTTGAAAGAATATTGTGAGCGTCTCTTAACCAAATCTTTCATCAAATTAAAAGTTAATTTCCTTATTTATCCATTAGTAGTTAGCGGGTCTGAATATACCAGCTATCTACTCTCCTGATCACTAGCAGTCTATTATTCGAAGAAGACATTCGTTACATACCCCCGGCTGAACAAAAAATATTAGTAACAAATTTCACGGAGATAACAGACTTCATCCACAAAAGCAATCTCTCTTGAAGAAGAAAAATCATATATTCAAACCAGCTCCACTCTTTTTGATAATTGCGTTCGTGGGTAACCGTTATCGTGGCAGAAAATGGATACCGGGACACGAATTCAAATCCAGGACGAAACTGTTTGCATTTCGCATAGTGCTAATACCCTTGTGAAATTTATACTTCTAACTAATCTCCCTCCAACAGTGGGTAAATAGTAGGGCTGACTGGTGTCTTTAACCTTTGTATGGCAAACCGTCTAAGAAGAGAAACACACTGATTTCAAACATATTAAATTCTGCTTAAAAACTAACCTTGTTTCTAATCCTGCTCGTGGCGTAGCTCCCCTTAAAAATGATCTTTTTCATATCCTGTCAGCTACTGGCGTGTTGGATGAATGCATTCTTCTTTAAAGTCATAAGCGATAAGATAACTTTTTCCTGATTGTAATTTGTTACTCATTTTCTGTCTTTCATCAATTGTTATATGATTATATAGTGATCACATTTTTGTTATCTTGTAGATATATTCAATAAATCTATTGAGTATTGTAAATTAAACAATATTCTGTATTTTCCTTAGTTAAAATACCACTGTCGAGTTTTAGTTAGTGATTCTCTGATCAGCAGTTTACTACCGTCATCCAACATTGATTGTCTGCCACACAATGCTCCTAGTAAGCTGTTATACTGATATATTGCTTCAGACGCCGTTCGCTCTTAAATTTACAAGTAGAGTAAGCCGTCAAAATGTACAGCGGACCGATTAAACACTGGCCTCCAGCCAGAATACACAGCCAATCAGTCACAGTCGACATGTCAGCAACATTTGAGTCTATTCCAATGTTACCTTCTCTTTTCTTTCCTTTCCAGTTCACGTCGCCTTGTTTGTCCCTTGTGCCTATTCTTGTGACAATGTATCCCACACTCACCGACTTGCACAGATCTCTTTCCATTTCTATAGACATTGGAATCTTTGATCTGCTATTCATTTCACGTCACTGGGCAAGTGTAAGGGGTGTTTGGTTTTTCGCAAGGTGCAGGTGGGGATTGTGGTTATGAGAGGTTAAGAACTACGCACCAATATTGGTAGGGTGAATGATATGTCAAGATAACTGTAGGTAGAAACATATCAGCAAATGTGTATTGAGGCTAGCGCCAATGATTTAAGAGAATTTGAGAGGTTGAATCAACTTGCTTGAATCTGGTCGTTGGGCGTACTGTCAGTTACTCAATATGGGTGTCCGCTTTTTGAATATCGGTCATCATCCATATATAATTTCAACAATAATGTCTTTTATTCCCAGAATTGTTCGGAATATGGAACCTATTTCTTTGTTGTACTCTCGTTATTATCGTAGTGTTTCGGCCGACCCACGGAACAGATTCTATAAAAAAAATCAAACCTGAAGAAAAGATGGAGGTGCCTTTTATCCAGAAATTAGTGGCGAATATAAATAATAAAATGAGAGAAAAATAAAATAGGGAAAGAATGAGATAGATAGATAGAGAGAGAGAGAGAGAGAGAGAGAGAGAGAGAGAGAGAGAGAGAGAGAGAGAGAGAGAAAAGAGAGGAGGGAATTCGTAATACCCTGAACTGATTGAGAGATTTTAAATGCATGCCAAACTGTCTCGGTTTATTTTATTCATAGTGCTTAAGGAATCGCCTAAATTTTATGTTTATATTTTCCATGTACATTTTTTGTCGAAATAGTTGTTTGCACATCGTCATATCAATATAAAGTTTTCTTATCTAATACAAACAATTCGCACCCAATAGTATGATTCCAGGTACTCTTTTGTAATAACAATAGTGTTTTAATAATTTTAAGGTGTCATATAAATATTTCTATTTAATGTTCAGTTGTTTGCATGGTGACATGTTATCAAGTATTCCTATTTACTGCTAAATAATTTGTACTCAGTTGCATGATTTCATTCATTTGTATTAAATACATATATTTTACACACAATTGTATCAAATAACTATTCCAATAAATATGAACAACCTATTTGTACACATTGATATGATATTATGTATTCCTTTTTAAAATAAATAAATTACATACATTTTATGGAATCACGTATTCTATTAAATATGACATGGATTTGTTTTTTTCGCGCTGTTACCCCTCAAAAAACCACTATATTTGACTAATTTACAGTTACATTGGACGAGTGAAGACTCAAAAAGCATTTATATAATTATCTTTTTTTTGCGCTATTACCCCTCAAAAAACCGCCATATTTGACTAACTTACAGTTTCATTGGACGAGTGAAGACTCAAAAAACATTCATATAATTATCTATTTTTTGCGTTATTACCCCTTAAAAAACCACTATATTTGACTAATTTACAGTTTCATTGGACGAGTGACGACCCAAAAAACATTCATATAATCATCTTTTTTTTTGTGCTGTTACCCTTCAAAAAACCACTATATTTGACTAATTTACAGTTTCATTGGACGAGTGAAGACTCAAAAAACATTCATATAATTATCTTTTTTTTCTCGCGCTGTTAACCCCTCAAAAACCACTATATTTGACAAATTTATAGTTTTATTGGACGAGTGAAGACTCAAAAAACATTTATATAATTATCTTTTTTTTTTGGCGCTGTTACCCCTCAAGAAACCGCTATATTTGACTAATTTACTGTTTCATTGCACGAGTGAAAACTAAAAAAAATATTCATTTAATTATCGGTTTTGCGTTAATGAAAATACTTGTTAAATACTAAACTAAATGTTAAATTAAATTACTGTAACAACTTAGCTTTATCTTGTTCCCCTAATCATAGGTATTCTTTGATACAAAAAGACGCACTGATACTACACACTCAAACTAAGTTGAGTATAATGTACATTCCTTACTGTGAAATGTGAAACACTGTTGAAGAGGCTCAGAATAGGCTGACTGCTAAATAGTGTACTGTATATGGCCATAAACCGCATCTACAGGTGAGAATCAAGGTCTTCAGATCTATAAGTGTCGATTACCTTTTCAGTGATACTACTCCAGGGTTCACTCTGACCGGGAGTGGAGGTACTATTTAGTGTTTATCTCAGGGTCAAATAAATCTGTTTAAAAATTAGTTGTATTTGATAGTATCCCGTGAAACAAGCTCTGAAATGCAATTACACAAAAATGTAAACATTTAACCTTTAAGCATTGAATAACCACTGGCTGATTCGTGTCGTATGTTGTACTGCTAGAAAAAAAAAAAAAGACAAAATAAAATAAAAATAAAAAGAGCACTCGTTACGTATTGAAGAGGTGAGAAATAGACCAATAGACAGTGGTCCAATGTTGAAGAAAAAAAAAAGAGGACGAAGAAAAGGGAACAGTTTGTGTTGGTTGGTAAGAAGATAAAAAATTCCCGGAAAATTTTATTACATTCATCTTGGTTTGATTACAAGTTATGTTTAATTGTAAAGGACGCTTATTCGAAAAGACAAGGGGGTGCGGACAATGATAGTGTGCGTTACGGAAGTGCCCGTGGTGTAATGGTTATCGTCGCAGGAATTGGACACGGCGACACGAGTTCAAATCCTGGACTGATTGCATTTCACATAGCACTAATACCCTTGGGAAAGGTATGAATCCAATTATTCTCCCTCCAGCTATGGGTAAATAGTAGGACAGACTAGGTTCTTCAGCCTTGGTGAGGAAACTAGTCTAGGAGAAAGAAAACTCTGAATTCAAACCTGTTAAACTCCGCTTAAAAATTGACCTTATGTCATATCCTGCCCGAGCAGAGGGGTTGGGTAAATATCATGATAGTGTGCGTTATTAAAATAATATATATATATAAATTAATGACAGAGATTACAAGAGAAAATGGTTAGAAGTAATGAGTTACGGATGTAGAAGAAAAGTAAATAAAGTAAAAGACAAATAATGAGCAATTGATCGGTGAATAATAAAAAATTACGCCGCAGGGAGAGAAGGAAAGATGGTAATGAAGAACAAGTCAAAAAAGATGGAAAAAAGAGAGAAAAAAAAGGAAAAGTGCTTGGAAGAGACTGAAACATTTTTTTTTTTTTTTGCGTTTGCTTCAAGAAAAACCTGGTATAGCTTCTACCTGTACGCAAAACATCAATCCCATTCTAGGGAGACTTCACAGAATGCTTCCAATTTCCACAACTTTTCCAAACTTCGAACCCGTCCCACAGACCTAAATACGGATCCAAAGGTATATGAGCATTCTCCCAACATATCGTAGATGCCCGGATCCTTCTGGAGCTCTGAATTGAAAGACAAGAAGGAAAATATCCCAATATAAAATTACTACGCTTTACGATGAGCATTTTCAAATTATTCTCTATTTCATTCATGAAAAACTTTTATATGTATGTTACCCAAAATACTACCACAAATTGATAAGCATTCCTCGTGGCTTTGTTGAAGTTTTGCACAAAATTCACATCCGCGATAGTCTACAGATGCACAGAAGGCTGCACGAAAAGTGTCATACAGACTCCCCTTTCTTGCGCTTGGAGCTGACCCAAGTCTGTGTTTGTTCGTTTGTTATTTCTTTCACCTTATCGGTTGTATTTTGCGTATTTTTAATGAAATGTGTAATACCCCTGGTCAGAAATGAGAAAATAAAAAAAACCTTCCTATGGACATGCAAGTGTTCACCGACCAGCAAGAACGTTTCACATTGTGTTGATTCAATTGAGTCAAGCATAAATCCATATCTCCCTCTTCATTTATGTGTAAATAGTACTGCAGATTGGTCACTTTAATCTTGCTATGAAAACATATATCGGAGAAGGAAAAATCTGAATTCAAACAGTCTGAGCTCCGTTGAAAAAGTGTCCTTGTGTCACAACCTGGATTCTAGCAGAGTGGTTCGATATATATCAACACACAAGGACATGCATAGAAGCAACGATATGCACATATCTACATACACGAAATGACAGAATTTTTATTTTTTAAAATATTCATAAAAAGTATTGTCAAAATTTAATTTGGCACACAGTATTAAATAAAACAGGAGAAATATTTGAAATCACATCCAAAACCCGTCAGCTATTTCTTTGCTGACATTGTTTTCTTGATTTGGCTATGATTTGTAGAAATCAAATTAATCGTCTTAAGCTAACAGCAATATATATATATATATATATATATATATATATATATATATATATATATATATATATATATATATATATATATATGAAACTCATAGATAATTTCATTAACATTGTTTGCATAACCATAGCAACTGGAAGTAATAAGAAAGAAATGGATTAACGAATAACGAATATTTAAGATAAAAAAGAAAAAGAAAAATATCTAAATACTAATGTATTTGTTGCCTTTGTAAATAATTATCTCTCGTAATGTTAAAAATGTTAAACAGTTCTTTAATCGTCCCTACCCAACATACGTCACCAAATATAAGATTTGAAGAAAATCACGTGTGTAATATCTCCAAGATATAACATTTTTTAAAGATCTTTTTTCACCTCTCAAATGTTTGCAAATTTGAATATATAAAATCTCTGGAATAAGTCAGTCACAATTCAATGTCGAAAAAAGATGTTACATTACATACTGATCGAATTATATCAGTTTCAAAATTACATGATGGTAAATAATTTTATCCTCTAAGGAATTTTAGGGATGTCACGTAAGTAAACATTGAAGAATATTACTAAATCATTTACGTACACTGAATAAATACAACAATTAATTAACACATTTTTAAACATTCATTTTTTAAAACTTATGGCTCATTACCGAGTACAACAGGAAAATATAACGCATGTTTCAATTCAATGTCTATTTATTTGTTCTTCTGTTTGTGCATGTTATTTACAATTCATCAACACTTTTTACTTAACTTCGAAAACTGAATTTAAGTTGATTTGAAATGATGACCAAAAAATTAAAAGAAAGGAAAATAAAAGAAAAGAGATATAAATCCTTGCCTATCTATTTTGCTTATAAATGATTATCCCTGATAGATTTTTAATAATCCCTAACCCATAATTGTATCCAAATATAAAAATAGAAAGTCATATATATCAAATGATATTGTATTGCATATATATTCTAAACTATTGCTCATAACTAAACTAGTTTTATTCTGAAGAACTATTATTTGGTTATTCAGAATAAACCATTTTTTAACCTCAGTGCTCTCGTAAAAGATCATGGTTGATGATACGGACGTAATCCCTTCTATTAAAAGACAAAGTGATCCCTAAGAACTTTAGACCTGAAGGGAAATATTTTAGTTTTGTCAGATAAGGTGCAGCATAAGTTTAACTCATATAAATGTAAGGTAAGTTATATTCGGAAAATAATCTAAATCACAAATACTCAATGAAAAAGACGTTCCAATGAGAGAGAATTACTTAAGACCTCAAAACTCGAAATGTTTAGTTGGAAAAAAGGAACCGAAGCTATTATTTTCTAAATATAGTGAAATTCAATGTGAAAAAAAAAAAAAATATAACATATTAGGATTGATACGTAGATTATACGAATGTTGAATGGTAACATATTGAAATATTTGTTTAAAGGACCACTAAGAAGAAATTTTGATTTTTAGTCACTAAAGCTCATGAAAAAATTAGGAAGCAGTACAAAAAGAGTCTTTAAATTGAGATCTGAATTGAGGAGCATACCATTTGAATAGCACTTAGGATGGAATTAGTTGTCTATTCCGTATTATCGTCGAGTCCATAAGAAATATAATTGAGGTTTATAAATATACACAGAGGTGGACTTTGCAAATAAACAACAAACTGCCCTGGGGCTTCGGGTTGTGTAATGGATAGCAAACTAAACTGGTGAACCTAAACGAGAGGGTTCTTTCCAATCCTTTGTGAGCCGTTACAAGGACACTAAATTCAAAAGCTATCACCGTCACTAGAATTTCCACACTTATCAATATGATTAATATTATTATTACTCTTTTGAGAGTTTCTTCTCACCAGCGTTAGCCGATTGTTTATCACTAGAGTTTGAGTGACATCACGTCATATCAAGTCACCAGGTCTCTTCTCACAATTTGACCGATCTTAATAAAGCTGTTTTTTGGATGGCCTCCACTCGTCCTTTTCTTCCTAAGTCCTCTAGTCCCCGTATCAATCCTTTCGTGACTACCAAGAACACAAATTAAAATTGGTATCAGCGTCACTTTCATGTTCCACAGTTTTTCCAATTCTCTTGCTAAATCCAAATATTCAACCTTCTTTTTGCTTTTGTTCAATTTTACCGGCTGTCAGCCGAGACAGCAAAATCCACAATCCTGCAAGTTCTTTTTTTGTTGACTATTATTAGGTCTGCTTGTCTGGCAAGGATTAGATGATCTGTTTGTATATATAAATCCCAGAAAAGTTTGTGCGTCTCATTCTCCTGGACAGATTCTGTGTTTTGCATATACCATTTGTTCGTATAATAGAATTAAACTTCTGGCACAGTTTCCTGTTGATCACCTTGCCCACTCAATCTTGTCAAGTTTTATACAGTTTCTGTGCTCGTTTACTGCATACGCTTATTATATGATTGATCGTTTCGTCTCTATCACCACATAACCTACATTAGCTATTTTGTTGCATCTTATCTATTCTTGCTTTGAGATGATTGGTCCTTATGGAATTGTTTGTCCTGCTATTAGGTGAGATTCAGTTTCTCTCTTAAGGTTACCCTTTACAAGTCACGTCCACGTTTTCACGAGTGAGATCCCACCTATTTGTAGCTTACAAGGTCTATACAGTTGGTTTTCTTCCTATTTTTTCTTTTTGTTATTTTTGTTATATTGAACCTCATAATGTCAGTTTTGTTTCTGGTGGCTGTATTCAGCCTTCCTCGCACTTTTTTATCTTGTGTTCTAGACGGTGTATCGATGTGTCAACACTATCGTCAATGATGGTAAGTCCTCTTCCTCCTGTTCTTGACACATATTGACTATCGACGTCGTCTTAGGGATCTAAGGCCTTATACATGGTCATTAGTTTTCTTTTTCTCTGGTTCATTTGTTTAAGTTCTTATCTGGTCCACTTTAAGAATGGTCTCGAGTATCTTACATGGAGAACTGCCCAGGTATCTAACACTTTTAATAAGGTTTCTGCTATTTAGCTTGGTATAAAGTAAATTTTTCGTTCTCCGGAGATGTTCTTTTAAAATTTTTTTTCTTACATCTCCACTTGTTTGATAGTGTCTCCTTCCAATATTTCCAAGTATTTGTTGGTTTATTTTTCTTCGAGCGTTCTTATTTTTTCTTGATTTGGTACTTCCATTCCTTCCGTTATATGTTGTTTCCCGCTTTTTATTATTAGCACGGCGCGTTTTTCAACGCAAAATTCATCCCTATATCTTGAATATATATTTTCTTGGCTTGCATTAGTGTTTCCAATTCTTTTTCCTTTTCGGAAAAAAAGTTTTATATCGCCAATGTACAGAAGGGAAATTATTTTCTTCTTGCAATTTACTAAATTTGTATCCGCCAGTGCATTTCCTGAGTATGTTGTTGAGTGTCATTGTCGCTATTACAAGTTATAATGGTGATTCTGAATCGCCCTGGAATATACCTCTCTGGATCTTTGTCTCGGCTAAGCTTCTTTCTCCTACTGTTAATTCAACACTCCTGTTTCCTATGGTCTTCTTGATGAAATTTATGACTTCTAACATCTTGTACATTTTGAGACTGTTTATTATCCACATCATATGTCTTTTTGTTGTCAATCCATCCCATAGCTAGATTTTTTCGTCTCATCTTTCTGTCCTAATCCTTGTAATATTTTCATCTTTGCTTTAGCTGGTTTTCAGTAGAATATGACTGAAAGCAAATCTTCATAAGTTGCCAGCGTTTTCTAAATATTCTATAACATTTAACAATGTAATATTCTAGTTACTCCGATTTTCTTTTTCTGTATTCAATCTCCTCGAAACAGTTTCAATGGCACCATATACCGTTGGTGTGAGCGTCACCGTGATACACAGTGTTTTTTGTCGGGGGGTCTTTGGTAAGATCGTTGGGTTGGCTACAATCTCTTACAAACTGTTTCATCTATGTCAACCACATAGCCAACACTTCTTGTTCTTCTGTGTATAATCAATTTTCCCTTTTATATAATTTGTTCTTATATCATTACCCATATAAAAGAATAAATTTGTATTAGTGATTTTGATTTTGATCAAGTAGTGGTGAACTAAGGTTGTGCCGTTCTGCCATATCTCGACTACATTTAAGCTTTGAAACTACTTACGATAAAGTCATTTTCAACTGACCATCAGCATGCCGGTAACTATGGAAAATGTGCTAAAGATTTTCCTATTTATTATGAGGGACAACTTAATATTACAGGAAACATGATACCCATGTCGTTGACAAACCAAAGCTGTGTTAACACACACACACACACACACACACACACACACACACACACACACACACACACACACACACAAACACACGTATATATATATATATATATATATATATATATATATATATATATATATATATATATATATATAACCAGTTAATAATCCAGTTATTCTCCCTCCAGCTATGGGTAAATAGTAGGACAGACTAGGTTCTTCAGCCTTGGTGAGGCAACTAGTCTAGGAGATGGAAAACTCTGAATTCAAACCTGTTAAACTCCGCTTAAAAATTGACCTTGTGTCATATCCTGCCCGAGCGGAGTGGTTGGTAAATAGGGTATATATATATATAACCGTTGCTTCTAATAATGAATTAATAGAAAAAAAGTCGTTTTGAAAATATCTTCTCATAACGTGCCCAAGTAATTGAATTTATGACTTATAGTATCATTATTGTTTTTATCAAAATGTAAAACGTGCAAGTGACGGTGATGTCAATTATAATTGATGTTTTAGTACTGTCTCCTAAGGATTACTACAGAGAATGGAAGATTTGGAAATAAGACGACGAGTAGAGACCATTAAAACCACAGCATTGTTAAGATCGGCCAGAATATTGATAAAATCCTGGAGATATTAGATTTACTGTCGTTCAAAATCCAGAGAGAAATCATTAGCAATGCTGGAGTGAAAATTCTCAAAGGAAGGAGTATAATAATAATAATAGTGGGACCCAGGCCACAGGTTTGGGTGTCATGATCGGCAGGTGCTCTCTTGATAACCAGCATGAGAGACACGGTAATGTCATCCTGCGAATGATGGCTGTTCTCTTTTCAGGTACACAAATGGTGATTTAAGGAACCACATCAACCAGAGACCTATACGGAAAGCATGAACTCAGGAAGACAACCAACTTGTGCTAGACTGCTATTTTAGGAGTAACTCTACACAAAGAGGACATAGGCAAAGAATGATGGAGATCTAGCAATAATATTCTAATTTTCAGACAACTAGTCAGACACTCACTGACCAAATTAGAACAATAGTAAAGAACTGTTGGTTTTCCGACCTTGAAATAATAGAAATTCACAAGAAAAAAAATGATCAACAAAGTAGTAAGAATACATTACCTGGAACATCAAATATTAAGAAATAAAAACAGCCCATCCGAAAGGAACCACCAACTTCGGAAAGTGAAAACACCACGCAACCAAACACTGCACCACCAAACCAACCAGAACAAATACTATCACAAGAACAAAAGTTAGATCTACAAAATTTAAAGAGAATTATGAACAGTGAAAAGATCATTTTACCATCATAAAGAATCATTGAATAGAGAATAATTAGGGCCGAGACAAATAAAATGAATCAAGTATTTATATATATATCAACGAATAATATAACCGAATTAAATGAACTAATTTATGCAGGGGCAAAATTAGTTTGTGAGTAAATTGGGATCCTCTCACAAAGCACGAAAGAAAAATCTAAACCCGGATGGGAATTTCGACTAGAAACTAAGATAAAAATCTGCGAAAACAGGCAAAAATGATAAAACATAAGAAAGGCGCTGGAATAATCAGAACAAAAAAGAAAAGACCGAACAGGAAAAACGTACAATGCAAGTTAAGGCAATAAACCAGAAAGTACTGGTGAAAGAAGGAAGATTTAGGAGATATCGACAAAGGGTAAAACAAATCAGACAAAACAGTACATTCCAAAATAATGAAAGAAAATTCTACCTACAATTAGGAGGGGATTACGACAAAAAATACCAACAACCAGATGCAAAAGAAACCCAAATATTTTGGACTAAAATATGGCAACCAAAAAACATAACGTAATGGCTGAATGGTTAAACAATATGACAAGAGAACTAGAAGGACGCGAACAAGGCCCCAAAGCGGAAAAACACACTGATTTACTCAAAACGATACTTAAAAAGATATCAAACTGGAAAAAACCATGCCATGATGGAATACATAGTTTCCGATTCAAGAAATTCACCTCCCTTCGCGACTGACTAAGCAGTAGAAATGAATAAATGCCTACAAACAACACACGTACCCGAATGGATGACCAAACAAAGGAACCACTCCAAACAATTACAGACTCATAACGTGCCAACCAATGATGTGGAAAATATTAACAGCACAAATAAGGGAAGATATTTACTACTTGCAAATAAGCCGTGGTTTGTTTTCTGACGAACAGAAAAGATCAAGAGGCACAGCAGAATTACCCAACATAGATCAACACATTCTAAATTAGAGTAAAACCAGACGGAAAAATCTAGCTATTGCCGGGGTTGACAACAACAATGCATACGATAGGGTTCCGCATAGCTGAATAATATACTGCCTCAATATGTACAAAATATCATATGAAGTCATAAATTTTATTGACAAAACCATTAAATCCTGAAGAGTGGGATTGACAACAGGAGGATGAAGCCTAGCTGAAACAAAGATCCAAAGAGGTATTTTCCAAAGAGATGCTCAATCACCCTTACTATTTATAATTGCCATGATGCTCTTGCATAGCCATATACACGAATATGGCCATGTGCGAAATAGACATGTAATGTTCATTACTATAGACTATATAAAGAACATAGGAACCTCAGAATTCGAAAACACGTAACGACTTCTTGTTCAGTTACGAAACCTTTTTATTAACTTTGAGTTAAAGGTTTCGACGTAAGGAGGAGAGACACAATATTCTATGCTGTCTTATTCATTTGGCCCCCAACTCGAGCGCCCCCTCCCTATAGGGCGCAAGTTCGCCTCGCGCCTGCGAGCTCCAACATCGATCCTTCTCGTTTGGCGTCTAAAACCCGACGCTTATTTTCTTCAAATTCTCACACAAACTTCCGTGTGCTTCCGGTGCGGGTGACGTCACCTGCACCTTGTCACCCAGTATCGTCTCGGACTGTTATGACAACTGAGTGACACCTTCATCCACCCGCGCGCACCCGCGTTAACACCTGCTTCAATCTTACACCCAACCAACTCATGTGCTGAGCCGAAAGGTTCTCAGCCTAACTAAACTCAAAGGCATGAACCGAAATCCCTCGGCTATTTCATAACAATGCCACTTAACCACATACTCTGAAAATGCACTGCTGGATACAAACTTTGTCGATCACAGGAAAAACAATCACCTAATGTACATGGATGACATCAAACTATTTGCAAAAAAATGAAAAGGAATTGGAAACTCTAATACACGAACTTAGAATATACACTTAGAACATAGGAATAGAATTTGGCATAGATAAATGAGCTTGCTTGTAATGAAAAGGGGCAAACGATGCCTAACTGAAAGAATGGAACTACCAAATCACGACAAGATTAGAACGCTCGCAGAAAATGAAACCTTCAAATACCTTGGAATCTTGGAGGCTAACACAATCAAAAAAGTGGAAATGAAATACAAAATTCAAAAACAATATATCAGGAGAACTAGAAAACTACTCCAAGCAAAACTCTACAGCAGAAACCTTATCAAAGGAATAAATACCTGGCCTGTACCACTCGTTAGATATTCCGAACCCTTTCTCAAGTGGAACAGATGTGAACTTAAGCAAATGGACCAAAGAACAAGAAAACTAGGGACAATGCATAATACATTACATTCCAGAGACGACGTTAACAGATTATATGTTTAAAAAAAAGAGGGGGGAATAGGACTTCCCAGCAATGAAGACAGCGTTGACGCACCGATACAAAGACTCGAAGATTATATATAAAAACGCCAATGAGGACTGAATACAGCCATCTGAAACGATAATTATAACACGATGGACATTAGAACGACAATAATTAGGGAAAAAAGGGAAGAAAAGAAACTCTATGGACGTTTTAAACGATTAATAAACAACATCTCACACGACAAAACCTGGACATAGCCAAGAAAAGGAAACTTTAAGAGAGAAACAGAATCTCTCCTGATAGCAGCACAAAACAACACCCGAAGAACTAATCATATCAAATCAAGAATAGATAAGACGCAACAAAATAGCAAATGTAGATTATGCAGTGACAGAGATGAAACCATCAATAACATAATAAGCGAACACAACAAATTAGCGCAGAAGGAATAGAAGACTAGACACAAATGGGTCTGCAAGTTGATCCACTGGGATATGTACAAGAAATTGAAATTTGACTATACAAACAAATGGTATATGTACAACCCAGTACCTGTTCTAGAAAATAACACACATAAACTCATATGGGACTTTAACATACACACGGATCACCTAATCTCGGCCAGAAGACCAGACCTACTAATAATCAACAAAAGAAAGAGAACTTGCAAAATTGTGGACTATGCTGTGCCGGCTGACCACAGAATAAAACTGAAAGAATGTGAAAAGAAGGATAAGTACCTCGACCTTGATAGCCATTGAAAAAAACTAAGGAACATGCAGGTGCCAATTATACCAATTGTTATTGCAGCGTTTGGAATAGTAACTAAAGGATTCCTCATGATACATTCAGGCAACTCTGACTTTCTTACAACACTCTCTTTAACGGAGAGAAGGTATTGGTAGCTACGGTAAAGTTAGAGGTAAAAAATGGTGACCTTGGTAGAGTATAAACGAATTTACCTTGTGCTCTACTTCCGTAATATTAAATATTATACTGAACCCCACTCTCCAACAATGATTTTAGCGGAAGAGCCCATTTTCAAAATAATTATTCATAAAATACTCGACTAGATTAAACTAGACAATCTCTCTACTCTTCCTCTCACTCTTTGTATATATATATATATATATATATATATATATATATATATATATATATATTAGTTTACCTGACAAGAAACCCATTAAGTTGACAAGGGATTCTAATTCTTAAGATTTACCATCAATCGAATTAGTTCTAGGTATCTGTGCCAACCTAAACAAATTTGCCACCAAAATAAAATAACAGATCCTGCACCCTAACATTCAAAGAAGAAACTTCACTTTGCTTCAGCAGTATGTTTAAAATTGTTTATCCTCTTCTTGTCGATAAAATGTGTTGCAATGAGTCAGGCTTTTTTGAACCTGTTGAGAGCTCAGTCATGTCGTTTTCTCATTCTTACCAGGAGAGTTTGTTTTTATTACTGTCTCGTCGCAAAAGCATTTTACGTTTTTACACAATTCAGAAACCCATTAACGAATGTTTTTATTGTTCTCTATTTAACTCGATGGAATTTCAAACGTAAACATCAGTTCTTCAATGGCACCAGCGTGTCGATATCCCTTCATGATTTCAGGATTTATATGTAATGACTCCTTTAACAGCGAATAGTTGTGCAATTATCACGTTTTGAAGACATTAGTAGATACTTTTAATATATCCCTGTTAGTTTGACAATATACAGCGTCAATATCTAGAACTTGCTTTAAGATGTAGACTTATCAGCTTCTTTAGAACTCAAGGAAAGGACGATTTGGAAAAAACATGACCAAAACATTTCAATTAGGAAAACATTTTTTCGTTTATCAAGAAAATATAAATTCATAATCCTTCAACCAGAAACAAATTACTATGTCAACGTAAATCATCTAATCAAATGTACAAAATAAAAGGAAAATAAAATTTTACGATGATTAAATCTTAAATGCTTTGACATCAGAAAAACCCAAACAGATATATATAATCTGAAAGAAAGAAAACTTTTCGTTCAGTATAAAAAACAAAAACAAAAGGCGTGCTGAGGAAGTTAAAGGATTTAGAATAATCGTTAACGGTTTAAGAATAGTTCTTCTAAAGCTATAATTGTATAGCAAAAATCTTTAGTAGTTACTTGAAACCATATAATTAAGTCCCAACAAATGACTCTTATTAAATAGAAAAAAACATTGAAAAAACATGAGTTAAAAAATGTGTTAAGTCAAAATACTTGAAAATATTCAACTCTGTGCAAATTAATTGTATCAAATTAGAATACAATTAGAATATCAAAAAATTGTGTGAAAATTATTTATATCAAAAATAGCTACTTAAACTATGATTTTATTCTGCGGAATATTATTTGTTACGTGACATCAAATCCGTGACAGCAAACAAATGATTAATAATGGAAACTGTTACTTGAACCCAGACCACTATGCAAAGAATTTTTATTATACTTGAATACTTGATCATATATTGTGCAAAGTAATGATTATAGAATTGGAATAGTTTGATACAACCATGCAATTATGAAAATTATTTTATCATATATGAATACTTGATCATATAATTGATTTGGTTTGTTGGTTTGTTGGGTTTTATGGCATATAAACCTTTGTAGGTTATTTAACGCCAAATCCATTTTATGTAAATAATCTGTTCTATTGAAAACAGTTCAGTTTAGCATAAGTACACAGTTTAATTGTCAAAAACATTTCCATTTCAAACTAGTCAAGCAGTTATATGTAACAATTCAGATAAGTTGAAATACAGTTTTAATGTCGAAAACAGTTCTATTTCAAATAACTCAGTTAAGCATAAGCACGCAGTTTAAATGTAAGTACGGTTTAATTGTCAAAAACATTTCCATTTCAAGCTATTCAGTTTAATCATACAATTCATGTATACCATAAGTATGCCGTTAGTTCATTTTGACCCATACATCGGACCCTTATCAGGTGCTACCACTCCGGGCCAGAGTGGACCTGGGAGCGATGGCAATTAAAGGGTACTCCGCATTCCCCAAAGCTCCAGCACTGCTGGAACCTCACCATCAGATTGTTTAGTGTCATATCCAGGACACTCATTGGGAGGGGGTCTTAATCCTCTGCGGAGAAGCAGTCAGTGTATTCTACAGCCCCAGCCGACTGGGCAATCATACAATTGAGTGAAAATAAACTATTGTAGACAAATTAAAACTGTGCACCTAAAAAGTAAATCCAATTAAACATTGGAGATATGGTTGTAATTATAATCAAACACTTAGAAATTCATCAAATTTGGATATTAGATAAAATACACTTTGGTGCAAAAAGATAAGCCCACCACGAAAAAAAAAAAAACGCAGAAATTTGGATTGATTCACTCTTTTCTTTCAAAAATTCATATTTTTATAAATGTTTTTAGCAATAAAAGTATCTATTAAAAGATTTTTGAGAAGTTTTTTTCTTTGATTATTATTCCAGAAAATATTGAAATTAGCATCTTGCAACAAGATAAGACCACCTATGAATTCATTAAATAAAACAAAATAACTCACAGATTTTTATGTTAAGATTAATTTTTTACATAATATTTAGCAATAAAAATTAAAAATAAATCATGGAACGAGGCAATTCTCTTGCAGATCACGAGAAAATAATGATCGATACTTTTGAAAACGATGGGCATTCTCAACGAGAAATCGCCAAGAAAATCAACGGATCAAGGTGTGAAGTGAATAATTACATAAAAAATAAGAACAAAACACCCAAAAAGATTCCAGGTTGGCCAGAAAAACTCAGTCCAAGGAATAAACGGGCTATTATCAGAGATGTTAGAAAATCCGGAAAATCCGTTTCTCAAATTCAACTTCCTGGTGACATTAATGTTTCACGTTGGACCATATGGAGAACATTTAAAAAAACTGCCCTAATGTTGAATATTCAAAGAGACAAAAACCTCCTTGATGGAAGGAACATCACATTAGTTGGGCCCAAAAGTACGTCTCGTTCGGGGAAAAACTGAGTGATGTCGCGTTTACAGACGAGTAAAAATGGAATTTAGATGGTCCCGATAGGTTCCATTTCTATTGGCATGACCTAAAGAAAGAAAAAAAGATTAAAAAACCAACAAAAAAAAAAAAAAACAAAGTAGAGGTGGCTCTGTAATAACACTGTAATGCCCATCTTTTTCGAAACATTTTATGTAAAAATTAATTTTAACATCGAAATCTGTGAGTTATTTTGTTTTAATTAATAAATTCATAGGTGGCCTTATCTTTTTGCAACATACTAATTTTAATATTTTCTGAAATAATAATCAAAGAAAAAACATTTTCGTGAACATTTTTAATTGATAATTTTATTACTAAATACATTTATAAAAATAAGAATTTTTGAAAGAAAAAAGTGGATCAATCCAAATTTCTGTGTTTTTTTTTTTTTTTTTTTTCGTGGTGGGCTTATCTTTTTGCACCAAAGTGTATATAGACTTGATATTTTGTTTAACAATTGCAATAAACCAAACCAACGAGTGATTTTTATTGTAGTGTAGGCTTTGACTTGTTATTCACAGATTTTATATGACGAAATGAATAAAATACGTTGTATCGACAACTCATATATTCTTTCTATAACACTTGTCAGTATTAAGATTTTTCCTTTTCTAGGATCGGTTGCCGCATCAAATCTGGGTAGGCAGGCCTGATTTACATTTTATATTCATTTATATTATAGCAGGGAGTTGGTGGATACCTGCATTTTCAAAACTGGGGTGAAATACTCTTAATGTTATCGTTAAAGGAGATGGAATCGGTGATCTGAGTTCAATATCCCGTACGAGAAATCACAATCACGTTTGGAATGACATAAAAATATACCAGGTGAGTAGTTTGTAATCAAAATATGTTAGAAAAAAATGAATTGAAATGTTCTTATTTATGATATTGACATTGAGGTAGAGAGCTTAACTAAATCATTTAGATTTTTTAAATTCCCTTCTTATATATCTGTTATTGTCTAAGGATTTGTTTGGTTGAGCTTAATGGCATATCAACCATTGTAGGTTATTTAATGCTTAATCATCTTTATACATGTTTATTAAATACATATATATTATTCGTAAACACATTATATACATAACATTTCGAAATGAGCATGAGATCATTTTTGCACAGTTAAATAGTTTCAAATATTGCTATAAAAGTCACAATTTAACATCAGTCTTTTGTTTTCACTCTTGTTCTATTTGACTTTTATATAGAACAATGTCAGTTGCTACCGTTCCGTGAAAGAGTGAACCTGAAAACAATGACAATGTAGGGGTATTCCACATTTCCTAAATCTCCAAGTTTGGAGCCTCGACATGAAATTATTCAATATCATATAGAGGACTACCGGTGGTGGGGGAGTTATTATGAGGTATAATGATCGGAAACCAAAAAACCAACTATCCAATATATATATATATATATATATATATATATATATATATATATATATATATCATCATCATGTCGCGCCGCCTGCGCGGATATCCCTGACCGTCTCTCGCCATTTCTCCCTATCATTCATCGCCTCCGGCAGGTCTTCAGGGTGTTACATCCCGTGTCCTCACATAGCTGCTGTATGTAAGTTCGTGCTGGTCGTCCCACTCTTGCACATCCATGTGTGGGGGTCTACAGGAGTACATCGCTTATGAGCTCGTCCTTGCTTCTCCAGCAGTGTCCTGCGTGTCTGGTTCGTCGAACTTGTATAGTTTTTTGTGATGGGGGGCAAGTGTCCGTATAGTTGGAGTCTCGTGGGGTGTTGTCGCCAGGACTTGTTTAATACTGCTCTCAACATTCTTGTATAATTTCCGTCCAGCCTCCTCTCCAGCCGCTTCGTAAGCGTCCATGTGGTGCATCCATATAGCAGTATCGACACAACCGCTGCCTGGAAGAAACTGCGTTTCATTTTATCAGTTAGGTCCGACTTCCATATGATCGAGAGCCTATCGATAGCTGTCCATGCCTTCGTCAGTCGTGTGTCGATGTCTTTCTCGGTTGATGAGACGCTGCTTCCTAGGTAGGTGAATTTGTCGACTAGTTTCAGAGAGGCTCCGTCTAGTGTGGCAATGTTGCCCGTTTGGTTGTAACACATATATTCGGTTTTGTTTGCATTGACATGGAGGCCAATGCCAGCTGCGGCTCGTTCCAGACTATGCAGTAGTGTCTCTGCTTGATTAGGCGTATTCGCTAGTAACGCCAAGTCATCAGCGTAACTGACAATATAAAAGGAAGAAAAATAAATACTTTGGTATGGATGAAAATTTACAGTATTTACTTTGCTGATACGTGTTTCGACTAAAATTTTGCTAACACACAAGGTTTAAATTCAAAATCTTTTAGAATAGAATACCTTTAATTTAATCGAAAATTTTATTCGAAACACGGGTCAGCAAATAAATGCAAAAAAATTTCATCCAGCTCAGATTGTCTATTATTCTTCCGTTTATCTTTTCGACATGTTTCTCCGATTCATTTTCATTCCTCTCTTACTTTATATTAATGATAACCGTTACGCTATTCGTAATTATTTTACAGTATGCGATTCATAGATTCCTTAGTTCTATGTTTTATGATTTATTTCAGATTCCAATGTTAGGAGCATTCTTTTGGTAATTATTTTTTAGTTAGTGGTTATAACTATTTTCACCAAGAAATAACTGATAAGTGTTGATTAGTTTTAGCATCAGTGAAGAAATCCTGCTTAAAAAAAGGGACATTTCGTGAGTTTTCTATGTCTGGCGAATCATAGACTTTTCAGGTAAATGTATCCCAAAAATATGTAATTCTCTGTCATGTGATAGCAAAAGCCGTGAAAAGTCACAGTAAGGACTACACTTCATCAATCATTTTAGTAGAGCCCGATCATTTTAAAGAAATCTGGAGATGTGAAAATGTGTAAAAAGATGTTCATTTAAGTATTTGTAAAAGCAATTTAAGAATCAATATATTCATGTATACTTTCAATTACTGGAACGAATAATATGAACCAAACATCATGTATTCTTTTGTTTGATGTGTACTAAAATAAAAACTGAATTGTATATATTTTTTTTTAGAGAATTCAAAAACAATTTTGAAATATTTTGTTGTGTCAAAAGAATTTTTTATTTTTTTCATTTCTTCGGATACGCAGGACTTTTAACAGTATTTTTTGCTTCAACTTACTTTTTATGATCCGTATTTTATCAATTGATGTTATCTCATATTTTTTCGCAATTTTCCTTGCTCTCCTAGTTTTTACTTTGACTTTCTTACTCTTTACAACAAGAATGGATATTTCTCTTTCGTATTCCGCTTTTTTTTCTATCTTTAATTTCTTTCTGAGATGCTTAAAGCTATTTTAACTATGTGTTATGTTTACTGGGCTTATTATGGTAGCAGTCACAAATACTAATTCGTTTAAGAGCACAAGATTTAGTTTAAAATCTTCTAAAAGATCTTCTTTGACATAGTTTGGCCTTTTTATCAGCATTAGTTTGTTTTTGTCATTTACATTTTTTAGAGGTACTGCGTTGTTCATATCGGAATTAGTTATCTTGGCAAGCTCCGTGATAATATTTTGTTTTATTTTGTCAATTCTAATCTTGTTTTCTGTGTATTCTGCCTTTTTTCTTTTTCGAGTTTGGCTTTATTGTATACATTTTCAGTCGATGAAGTCTTCATGAGGGCGTTACTTGATAGTTTTAATTTATAACCTGTTTCTATGCAAAAATTATTTCCTGCGTTCACATCATGTGAGAACCTTTAATATTTTGGATATCAGCAGCTACTTGTTCATTGATACTATATTTTTCAGCATCTGTTTAGTGTTTTTTTTTTTTTATCGGTGGTATTTTACCCATTCACTAATCTGTTAAGATTTAAGTGAGATCTGTACATCGAGCTCTTTCTGTCCATATGTTGAAGGTTCTTTTAGTTGTATTACTCCCTGATGGTTTGTAAATATTATGAAAGGATAGTATAATTATTACTTGTCGGTTTTTCAAATAAGTGACTGCAAGTCCTCTAGATTCTTCTGTTTACTTCTATGTAGCTTATCGGTGCTGTGACAAGGATGGTTTCAATTATTCCTCTTATCTCCGGGTAATCGAGTGTATTTTCAGGAATCTTAATCCAGTGTTTTATAATAATTTCCCCCTGAATTGTCCAGCAGGACACATGGTGTAACAGTTATTTGCGTTGGTTTCTTAAGCTTCTAAGGAGACAATCATCTGGAGGTTGCAGGTTCAATCCTCACTACAGGCGAGCAACAATACAGGAATACTTAACCCTTGTACCCGGTTATGGCAAACGGGATCAGAACAGGCGGCCCCCGTGGATTCAATAAAGAACGTAGTTCAAAGTTCCATGAATGTTCCCGAGTTCGAAAAACACCTTAAGAAGGCCGGGGGACATATCGGCCGAAAATAACAATTAAGATGAAGACAATAGTCTGAAAACCCCAAATGATAAATATATAATTTCTTCTTTGAGAGTTTTTCACACCAGCAGTTTGAGACATATCAAGAGGTCCTCAAGTCTCAAGGACTCTTCTCAGTATTCTATTAGGTCTTACTAATGTTGTAGCCTTGCTGTTTTCCACTTATTTTCGTATTTCGAAGTCTTCCCGTTCCTTTACTCATCCTTTAAGGATTGATTTGAGTGCAAAAATACAACTGGTATAACCATATTTACCAACCCCTCCGCTTGGGCGGGAAATGACACAAGATCAAATTTTAAGCGGAGTTTACCATGTTTGAGTTTTCCTTCTCCTAGACCAGTTGCCTCACCAAGGCTGAAGAACCTAGTCTGCCCTATTATTTACCCATAGCTGGAGGGAGAATCATTGAATTCATACCTTTCCCAAGTGTATTAGTCTTATGTGGGATACAATCAATCTCGTCCCGGATTTGAACTCGTGTCGCCGTGTCCATTTCCTACGACGATAACCATTAGACCACGGGCACCTCCAGGTATAACCGTCACCTTCATCTTCCATAATCTTTTTAGTTCTCAAGCAAGTTCAAGGTACTTATCTCTCTTTTCGACTCAGTCGTTTACCAGGATAGCAAAGTCCACTTTTCAGTAGGTTCTCTTTTTTGGGGGCTGATTGTCACTAGGTTTGGTTGTCTGGGCTAGATAAGGTGACCAGTTTGTATTTCAAAATCCCAGAGAACTTTCTCCATCCTATTTTCCATTTTGGATTCGTGGATATACACATACAATTTGTTCGTAATACCAAATTTAAACTTCTTTCACTATTACCAGTAGATCACCTTCCCCATCCTCTCATGACTAGTTATATTCTTTTTGTATTATTTTGCTTCTTCGCTTAGTATTTCATTGACCATTTCATTTCCATCACAAAAAACCTTCTTTTACTATTTTGTTGCCTGTTCATAATGTCAGCTTTAACCAAGTTGGTTGCTATGGCGTTTTTTTTTTTTTGTGCTGCTATTAGAAGAAATTCAGTTTCTTTTTTTAACGTTTCCTTTTCTTAGCCATATCAAAGCCTTCCCGTGTGAGATTTCACTTGTTGTCGCTTGAAATATCCATAATATTGTTTTTTCTTTCCATTTCCATTTTATAGTTTGTGTTGTTTCATCTATCTGAATTTTTGAGTCAGCGTATCATTCTAACGACGCTATTTTCAATGTTGATTAGTTGTCTTCTTCCTTCTTTTCATGAGACATAGAGTCCGTCCATGTCATTTCTAAGATGTTATGCATTCCACATCGTCAGTATTTCACTTGTTCTTTGGTCCATTTTTTGAATCGTATCCCTCGTCCATTTAAAGAATGGTCCCGAGTATCTTAGAAGAGGGACAGCCCAAGTATTGATCCCTTTGATGAGATTTCTGCTTGATAGTTTTGTTTCGAATATTTTCCTCGTCCTCCAGAGATACTCTTGGGCACCTCGGGTGGTGTAATGGTTAGCAAGGTAGACTAGCAAACCTACACGAGTGAGTTCGATTCTCATTGGGTGCCCAATTCATGCGGCCTTGTGCTACATCTAAGCAAAAAAGCTTAGTAAATTACCTCCAGAGATACTCTTTTTAAATTTAGTGTACGCTTCCAGTTTTACCAAGTATTTGTAATTTTTATTTTCTCCGAGCGTTCTAGTTCTTCCTTGATTTGATAATTCTATTCTTTCCATCATGTGTGGGATTCCACTTCTCATTATAAGCATGGCGTATTTTTCTATACCAAATTTCGCCCTACATCTGGATTGTATATTCTTACTCCCTGTATTAGGGTTTCTACTTCTTTTATTTTTTGCAAAGTGTTTGATGTTTTCAATGTACATTAGGTGACTGATTTTTTCTAGCCATTTGAATGGTTTGTGGGCGTGTGTGTATTTCCTAAATATTTGACTGAGTAGTAACATTGCTATTACAAATAATAAGTTGTGTTGATTAATGTATAGTACCGATCTGTTCATCCTGTTTCCTTGTGGCATTATTTCTATTCTTCAGGAACAATCTACAACTTATTAGTAGATGTTAAATATCTTCCTATTGTTATTATTATTTCATTACTTTTTTAGAATTTTTCACATCAGCGATAACTGATGGTTTTTCACTGGAGTTTAAGTAACAGCAAGTCTCCTCATGTCTCCAGTACTCTTTTCAGTATTCTGGCCGTTTTCAATAACTCTGTCTTTTGGATGGTCTCCACTCGTCCGCCAATTTCCAAATCCTCCAGGCCTTTTAATAATCCTGTAGTTACGGTGCCAAAAGTACCAATCACAATTGATAGAATCGTCACCCTCATGTTCCTCAACTTTTTGAATTCTCTAACAAGGTCGAGGTACTTATCCTTCTTATCACGTTCTTTCAGTTTCATTCTGTGATCAGCCTGGGCAGCAAAGTCGAAAATTTTGCAATTTTATTTTTTGTTGATTATTATAAGGTCTGGCCTTCTGGCCGAGATTAGGTGATTCGTGTGTATGTCAAAGTCCCATATGAGTTTCTGTGTGTCATTTTCTAGGACAGGTGCTTGGTTGTGCATATACCATTTATTCGTATGGTCAAATTTCAATTCCTTTCACATTTCCCAGTGGATCATCTTGCAGACCAAGTCGTGTCTAGTCTTGTACTCTTTCTGTGCTAATTTGCTGCATTTGCAAATTATTTGATTGAGTCGTTTAGTCTCTGTCACTTCATAGCCTGCATTTGCTATTTTGTTGCGTCTTATCTATTTTCACTTTGATATGATTGGTTCTTATGGCGTTGTTTTTTGCTGCTATTGGGAGAGATTCTATTTCTCTCTTAAAGTTTCCATTTCTTAGCCAGGTCCAAGTTTTGTCGAGTAAGACGTTGTTTATTATTATGAGCATATAATAAGCCCTGCTGACAAAAAGTATCTTGTGACAGGAATTACACTCATCGCATCTATTTCGTAGAATAGAACGGTTGAACATATTTTCTCTCATATTATTGCCGTTTTAAAATCAACGAATAAAAAAAGTTCTCGGACATATTATCAATTCTTCTGTATCTTTTGTAATTTGGTTGATTGCCCAAAATGATGAATCAACTTTTCCCGTTTTGGGGTTACATGTTGACCACCACAGATTTTGTCCTTTAGTTTTGTTTTGTTTTGTTTTTTTTTTTTTTTTTTTTTTTTGTTTTTTACTCTGGGATTATTCATACAATTACTTTTTTTTCTCATCCCCTGTTTTTTTGTAATAACCATCTTTTCATAAGTTTGAGTTTTATGTGGTTTATATTTTTGAAGGTGGCTCCGTGTAATTAATGATTTTCTTGTTGATTTATACACTATTTTCTTTCGATGATGATGTAATAGGAAAAAACCAGCGACAGGTGCCACTCTATCTTGTGTTTGCTGTTTAGGAGGATAATTTTTTTTTGTTTTTTTGTCCAGCAAATAAATATTTTTAATGTCTTTTCTTTTGAGCTTGTCAAGGTGTTTTTTGTCACATCTTTGAATAGAGTTTTGGTCTTGTTATTGCTTCAGGGCGATCTCTTCTTCTATTCTCACCGAGAGATTTTGCTGGAATTACAGGATTTTTTTTTTGTTTTTCCTTTTAAATGTTGTTACATTTGTCCTTAAAAATTACTTTAGTCTATAAATGTACTTGAAGGTGCCTATTTGCAATCATTTACTCATATCTATCTTCTTTATCTGGAATTGGAGATATTTAGTGTTCTCTTTCTATTTTTTCTAATTATGGTTAATTCAGGTCAACGTTTCGATGACTTATAATCGATATTTTTTTTAATCATGTTTTTTAAGTCTTTCTTAATCTGGTCTTGCAAATAATCCTAGTGGTTAACTTCCAAAAATGTCCTACGTTCCATATTTGTTTTTTCACATCCTTCATAAAATCCTTTCTAAAATTTTCCCTTTAAAATCATTACTAATTTCACGTTCCAAAATTTGCTTCACAAGCCCTTGTTTATGTGTTATAATCTGTTTCACATTTTATGTTCGTTCCTTTCAAATATTATTTATTTCATCTCCTAAATATCTATTAATACTGCCTTCTAATTTGTTTGCTTGTTAAGAAAATCGCAGATTTACATAGAAGGTATATTTGTCTTGATTTTAGCTACAATTCCCCCCGCCACCCGCCTTTGGAAATGATACTTATTCCCCCATTTTATTGCTGCATATAAGACAGTCTTTGAATCCGTGTCAGCTACATTTTTTTTCTTTCTAATGGAGGTTTTTCCTTTGAGAGTGGATGCTCTTTTTCAATTTTCTATCGTCTCTGAAAGGTCTTGCTTCCGCCTTCCCGCTGTTTTTTTTCTTCTGCTTTGAAAACAGATTTATTGCATTCCCTGTCTATACTCTTCAAAAAGCGCAACATGTTTTTATCTTTGTCTTTGATTTCTATCATTTGCCAAACTCTCATTCTTTTGTACAGAAAATCTCTCTCGTGGTCGTCACTGAAGTTGTTGTATACTAACAATGATTTCTTTACTTTGAAGTGTTCAGTTCTTGTTCTTGAAAGTGTCTTTCCTGTTTTTCTAAGCCTTTTTTTTTTTCTTTCCTATCTTGTTTCTTCTTCTTCTTCTTCTTCTTCTTCTTCTTCTCTTCTTCTTCTTCTTCTTTCTTCTTCTTCTTCTTCTTCTTCTTCTTCTTCTTCTTCTTCTTCTTCTTCTTCTTCTTCTTCTCTTCTTCTTCTTCTTCTTCTTCTTCTTCTTCTTCTTCTTCTTCTTCTTCTTCTTCTTCTTCTTCTTCTTCTTCTCTCTTCTTCTTCTTCTTCTTCTTCTTCTTCTTCTTCTTCTTCTTCTTCTTCTTCTTCTTCTCTTCTTCTTCTTCTTCTTCTTCTTCTTCTTCTTCTTCTTCTTTCTTCTTCTTCTTCTTCTTCTTCTTCTTCTTCTTCTTCTTCTTCTCTTCTTCTTCTTCTTCTTCTCTCTTCTTCTTCTTCTTCTTCTTCTTCTTCTTCTTCTTCTTCTTCTTCTTCTCTTCTTCTTCTTCTTCTTCTTCTTCTTCTTCTTCTTCTTCTTCTTCTTCTTCTTCTTCTTTCTTCTCTTCTTCCTTCTTCTTCTCTTCTTCTTCTTCTTCTTCTTCTTCTTCTTTCTTCTTCTTCTTCTTCTTCTTCTTCTTCTTCTTCTCTTCTTCTTCTCTTTCTTCTTCTTCTTCTTCTTCTCTTCTCTTCTTCTTCTTTCTTCTTCTTCTTCTTCTTCTTCTTCTTCTTTGACACTATTCTGCTTATTTGATTTGATTCTGTTGTTGTTGTCATTGTTGACTTATATTGACAAGGTTTCTTTGCTGTTCGGCAAGACAAGAATCTTTGGTTGATTTAATTGAAATGTGGCTCCTGATTGGTCAAGTAATCGTCGTCGCCTAAATGAAAACGAAT
>OY757930.1:10547623-10902623 GCA_963585895.1 Sepioteuthis lessoniana
TGGGAAAGATATTACAGAGCAATATTTTCATTAAGAAAAAACACAAACTGATCATATTATGATTATAAATTTATTTCCATCTTGTTATGTGTTTTTGAAAAATCAAAAAACACGAAAAAAAGTATTATATAATAAGCATATATATATATATATATATATATATATGCCCTTTGTAGGGAATGGTATCATATATATATATATATATATATATATATATATATATATATATATATATATATATATATATATTGCCACTCTCTCCACAGGGCAGAATGCAACACATGGTCAATTTTTAAGAGTACCTTAACAAGTTTGAAATTAAAATTTTATTCATTTTTTACCAGTTGCCATACAAAGTTTAAGTAGCCAAGATTGTTCGACTATTTTGCCATAGAGGGAAATTGGTTGAATGCAAACTTTTTCCAAAGTATGTAAAATACAGATTGTCTCATCCAAATTTGGCGCCCGAACGACCGTGTCCAGTTTCAACGGCAACAATAGTAACACAAAGATAACTCCCCATATTGCTTATATAGTAAGTGTTACATAGAAACTGTGTGACAACACTCCTTCGGTCCCCGTGTACTTACCAATTTCTTTGAACAAATCTGTCTTAGCCGGTGATTCATCTAGTTGTTCCGACAGTGGTATCACACATTTCCTTACGCCACAAGAAATTCAACCGAGGGAGTGGGAGAAAAAGAACAAAGAACAAACGAACAATAAAGGCTTAGGTCAACTCAAGTGCAAGAAGGGTGATTCCGTGACACTGCATTCCCTGTGTATCCGTAGACTAACGCTGACGTGGATCCTTCGCGAAATTTCCACAAAGCCGCGAGGAATGCTGATTCATCTTGACTGGTTTTCCCTCAGTGCTCTTGGACCCTATCTCATGCCGCCTGGTCTCTTCTGCAGTCCGTTGTCGACTGCCCCTCTGCGTCACCCTTCGCCAACTCTCTTCTCTGGGTTCCTTCTTCCACTCTACTGATTGGCGTTCCCTTGTCCACTTCCGACCGCGTCGAAGGATCCCGAGCTCAGGCCTTAGTTTGGTTTCGCGCCAATATATATATATATATATATATATATATATATATATTCACTTTGCAATTGCAAAAGGATATACTTCATTGTCAGTTCATCATTCGTCCCTTCCTTTGTAATATTTTAAATTTCTATTTTAAAACTTTGTAAAAAATTTTCTTCACAAGGTAGAACCCAGTTAATAACCATGAAAAATAACTTAGAACAAATATGTCTATTTTTTATAACTTTGGTTTATCTCTTCATCCTCGATATTTCATCTTTATTTCTTGGAATATACTGACTCCTGGCAAAAGTGGATAGGGGAGTGGATAGGCCACTGTCAAGTGTATAAGATTTAATCAATATACTTGAAGTTGACAAGGGGAGGCTAAAATAACCACTGAGTGTATCACATTTTATCAAAGACTTGCCCAACAGAAATATAATATCTAAATGAGAAAAAGAAAAGGAAAAAAACATCCATAAGTATGGAAGAGTGGTCGAAAATATATGACAGATTTTCTAAAAAAAAATTCTGATGAAGTCTTTCATAAATAAAGACGAAATATCAATGGGAATCTGTTGTCAGTGTTTAGTTTATCCACTTTTCCATTTATTTTTCTTCATCTCATCGGATTTACAAAATTAATCATTTCTTTATATATATACGAGGGGCATACGATAAGTTTCCAGACTTGTTTCGTATGAGCATTTACAATTGTCTAAGACACTTGAAAATTCAGTATATTATTGCTATGCATCTTATGGAATGAGTGATTAATTTGTATAATTTCATGTCGAAATGAACAGCTACTGCAGCAATTGGAATACACCCTACTAAAGCCTGATTGTCACAGCTGGTGAATTTCAAAAATGCAATCTGAACATGAGAACAATTTAGAAAAAGGATATGCAATAAAATTATGTTTTAAAATTGGAAAAAATGCCACAGAAACGAATGGAATGTTTCAGACTTCTTTTGAACCATCTTGCATGAAACCAGCATCAGTTTTTGAGTGGCATAAGAGATTCAAGGAAGGCAGGGAGTCTTTGAAAGATGAAGAGAGGTGTGGGAGGAGTAAGGAAGTCAAAACACCAGAGTTGATTGGCCAAATAAAGAATATCATGGATAAGGACCGCCGTGTGTCTATAGAGACAATAAATGCCCAGTTTGTGGGAACTGTACGCACAATTATTCGCGAGGAACTTAAGATGCAGAAGATTTGCGTGGCGTTTATCCCAAGGATGCTCATCCTTGTCACAGACTATTCCACCAAGATGGGCATGAAAACAGTTCCTCAGCCTCCCTATAGTCCAGACCTTGCTCCCTGTAACTTTTGGTTATTCCCTAAGCTCAGATGCTGTTGTTATGAGACAATTGAGGAGATGAAAGAAGCTGTGATGAAGATAATTGATACGCTCACACAAGAGGACTTCCATGGGTCCTTTCAGAAGTTGTTGGAACGGTACAACAAGTGTATTGCAGCCGAAAGAGATTACTTCGAAGGGGACTAGAAGTTTCATGTGTGTACTATCACTCAAAGGGCCTATACAAATACACCTTATATATATATATATATATATATATATATGAGAAAATGGAAACAAATTCGACGATGTATACCTATAGAAGTAAATATATAAGAAAAATATTATTTCATCAAATGATTTTAAATGAAAAGAAATTACTGAAAACATTGAATTTATTTATTTTTTTTTATTATTTGTGAAAATTCCTAATTTTAGCAAATAATCATTTATTTAAAAAAAAACGTTGTATAGTACGTCGTTATGAACATGAAAACAAAAATTCGATCACAGATAATAAAGTCATTCTATCTGAAATGGAATGCTATCAAAGACAATAGAATATAAGAATGTTTCCGTTTTTCAAATATTTTTTTTTTCATTTAAAAATATTTTTTGGATGCTATAATTAAAATCTGCTATTAGGAAAACAAACAAGAAACAAACAAAAAATCAAACAAAGAAAACGAAATTTACATCAAAATGTACATCCTCTAAATATTTTGTTCATATATATACTTCAATATGATTAAAACTATCAGATAGCATTTACTTTGCAGAGAGACCATAAAATAATCTAAGAGGCAATCAGTCATCGAAAATCGTAACAATCTGTGAAAACGATTAATAAACTATAGATACAGAAATTTGCAAGATTCATCGGACGTATTATGAAGAATAGTGTGTTGCCTTTTTCCAAGAAGAAAATAAATTCAACTAAGATTCCAAGAACATAACCCAAAATAAAAAAAGTCTTTCGAAGTGAGCGAATTGAAATGTATCATAAGTTGCAAAGCTGGAATTCCATTACATTGGCAGGACAACAACGAAACTTGCAGAATACCTGGTTAGACTAACAAAAGCAATTTTCCTCGCCGAAATTCTTCAAACCATCGAATAAACTGTTCATGCTAAACAAAATAGCTTTGCAATATGTTTGTCTGATCAACCAACTATATGTTAGTGTTGTGAGTCAACGGCCTGAATTTCATCGTAAGTGAAAATGTGTGCTATGTTTGTTAATAAGGTTTTGTGCAGATCGGAGGCAAATTAATACGATAAATGAACTCTTTACTGCGTAGCAACTGAAATGAAGTATAAAAAAGAATTAAAAAATAATCTGAAGAGCAATGGATTAAATAATGGAATAATTTATAATTATTATTTCTCATTAGGACTTGGGCGTGTCCTCGTGGTGTAATGGTTAAAGCGATGGATTGAGGAATCGTAGTTATCGAGTCGAACTATTACGTTCCCTTTCGTGCAAATACCCCTGGGAAAGGTATGAACCCCCTTATCCTCCCATCTATGGGTTAAATAGTATCACTACTGTTCTTCTATGAGAATAGCTTTGGCATTAAAATAACCTACAAAGGTTGATATGCCATTAAACAAAGAAACCAAACCAAAGCAATCATTAGTACTTGATCAATATTGCAGGCAGCATTCTTGTGTAGTTGCCGTCAAGCCTTTTTAACTGCTGTTTAGTTACCATCCATATAGAAGTATCGACACGATCACTGCTTGTAAGAAACTGTATTTCATTTTATCGGTCAAGTCCGACTTCCATATGACCGATAGCCTATTAATAGCTACCCATGCCTTTGTTAGTCACGTGTCGATGTCTTTTTCGGTTGATGAGACACTGCTCCTAGGTAGGTGACAGCCACTTACCTCCCATCACGAAAACTATCCAAGTTAGACGAACCAGACATGCAGGACACTGCTGGAGAAGTAGGAACGAGCTCATAAGGGATGTACTCCTATGGGCCTCTTCATATGGCCGAGCAAAAGCAGGGTGACCAGCTCGAATCTACATACAGCAGCTCTGTAAGGATACAGGGTGTAGCCCTGAGGACCTACCAGAAGCGATGAACGATTAGGATGGGTGGCGTGAGAGGGTTAGGGATATCCGTGCAGATGGCACGACAAGATGATGAAGATGATGATTTCTCATTAACAAATTCATATAGTTTTTAAACATAACAATATATCCGTTCATATAGATGGGAACCCTAACATTGTACTTCGATCGGTAAAACCACTCGCCTGATCACAAGAAATTCAACTTATCACCAGATACAATATAGTGTCATACCTAGGACATACATTTGTGAAGGTCTTACACTTTTGCAGTGGATATAGTCCACATATTCAACGCTCCACTTACTCGGAGAAAAAAATGACTTTTGAAATCAAAGATAATGTATGGATACTCACAAAAAGGTTCACATTCAGAGATTTACTAAAAAATCCCTCGCTGAGTCTATGAATAAGCATTTTAAAACCATTAAATCAATACATCCCCGCTTCTGTAGAACCCTGAAGCATACAATGTCTGAAAGCTGGACTCATATTAAAAAAATAATAAGAAATATGCAATTAAACAAATGTAACGGTATAAATTGAATTACCATGACTAGAACCTCCAGCAAACATTTGAGCGTGACATACGGAACACTCGACAGCTGTTTCGATCTTCTAGTTTGCCGGATTTTCTGATCATGGTAATTCAAATTACAATATATTTCCTCTACTTAAAAAAGAAAATGTACCTCTAGTTCCTTGCCCATGGGGTCATAAATACGTGGATGCGTATCTCCAATCCTCTTGGTAGGACGTGACCCTGGAGCAGACCGTGTATTCTTTCAGGTTAATTAGCCGCGCAATTGCTACAACTAGTTAATTTGGCATCGCTTGTGTGTAATGCGGACCAGTATATCAGAGGTAGAGTCTCGGCTTTGCATTCTGTGGTTGCTTGTTCGATCCCCAGTGGGGGAATATCTTGTTATACGTTGCAGACGAGACCTTATAAGGTTGAAACATCTGCCCAGTATGCCATGTGCATGTTCTTGCAGAATCTTTTGGTCATGGTAATTCAATTTAGATTATAATTCATCTGCTTACAAAGAAAATGTACAACAGTGTTATAAGCTCCTTCCAATAATGAGTATGTTGACCACCTGTGTGATTGACAACAATGTGTCCAACCAGAAAACTCTCGTGGTACATGCTAGAAATACTCAAACGTCAGAAGTGGAATTATTTGAAAGGGTCAGTGTATCTATTAAGCTGCAGTAGATCGACTAACATTTCTGGTCTTGCAAAATCGAATCCCACGTGGAGATGGGTTACGATTTAGCAATTCCTATATTAACACAAAAATAACAGTAAAAATCTCCCCTATTATGTTACAAATAATCATAGAATTCTTTCAGCGACCATCTGTCTAACATGTTTCCGTTCTAATAAACTGGTCGTCATGGTTTCATATCGCGTTTTATCTGCCAATCTTTTAAAAGACGAAGCAGCCGCAACCAGTGTTTATTACATTTTGATACTATGTATTTAAAACGCACAAATGAAGTTGTTAAAATATTTGTATTGATTATTGATTATTTCTGAATTATTATCTAAAGGGAATCTCAATTTTTAATTACACCTTAACTTCCGCCCCTGCATCTGTTGAGAAATAGTCAGTTCTGACGGCCACAACGTAATTCTGTTCACTTTAAGCTTTGTGTAACGAACACAATATTAAAATATTGAACATATATGCAATAAATTGTATTCCTAAATGAGGATTTGAAAAGCTTGACATTTGAAATCAGACTTGAACACTCACTGAAACAGATCTCTTTTTTAGAGATGTAAATCCTTGTGAGGTCAATTTAATACAATTCAACTGATATTTACTGATATCTCTTAACAATTTTTACGATAGACATAAAATTAGACATTAAGTTGTGTTGTATATCTCGATAGTTTTGACTGTCAGAAAAAAATCAATTGAATAACGAGATCATATTCCCAACAGAGAGATGAGACTGCACTCTAAAAACAAAAGATGTTCTAGTATGACTTTATTCTGGTTTGATTTCTCTTTTGGAGATCTTGGGTATGTGCAGTACCCCTTCATTACAATTACTCTTAGTTCCACACCGACCCAGACATGAAGTAACTGTTAGGGTCCCATCTTTTGGTCAAAGTGATCTTTTAACACAATTTTTTTAGAGAGAAATAGCTGAAAATAGATAATCGTTTACCACCAAATTCTAAAGAGACTACCCCTAAAATACAAATAAATATGTTCATAATTCCCAAAAGAGTTATCGTAAAATAATTCCAGACGGTGTGACATTCCATTAAAATCAATCAACCAATCTACCATAAGAAATAATTTCCAAAATTTACCAGCACGCTGATTCGATCACAGACCGCTACCGTTTCTATTAAATGCAGATTTACTCAATCCAACTCAATACATCTCAGAAGATTTCATATGTCATCAAATTAAAAAAAAAACTATGATAATCGACCCGATGTAGACACGGAATTCTTTTCAGCATTTACTTGAATACAAGTTGTTGACTCAGCAGTTCTCAACCTCAAAGTAGTGTCTTCTCTTTGAACAAAAATGTATATCTTGATTGATGTAAACCTTTGACGATTGTTTGTTTGTGGAACGACTCTAAATTGAAGGTACTTATATTTTTTTTCATATTTCTATTCGAAATCATATAAACTAAATTTTTCATCGGATATTTCATGAAAATATAAACGTAAATAAAGAAAACTTTGCTCGCAGAGAAATCCAAAATCTTTTTCGTTTCATCTTTTTCCTTCTGCAGACATACAAATCCTGTCTTTGATATTATTTAAACTAAGCAGATGAAGAAGACAAAAATATTACTTCCTCGACTTTAACAGGTTTTAAACCAGTTAACGTCATGGAAGTATTATTATACAAGTTCATCTTCCCAACAGTCTTACCGAGTAGATTTGATACAGATAAGAACCACCAAGTCCTTTTTGCTTTCTGCAGCTCTCAATGATACATCGTATTTGACTGTTCCTAAAACGCACTTTAACGTGGCGTGATGGTTATCGTCGCAGGAAGTGGACACGACGACTCGAGTTCAAATCCTGGACGAGACTGATTGCATTTCACATAACACTAATACCTTTGGGAAAGGTATGAATCCAATTATTCTCCCTCCAGCTATAGGTAAATAGTTCGGCAGACTAGGTTCTTCAGCCCTGGTGAAGCAACTAGTCTAGGAGAAGGAAAACTCTGGATTCAAACCTGTTAAACTCCGCTTAAAAATTGACCTTGTGTCATATCCTGCCCGAGCGGAGGGGTTGGTAAATATGATAAAACGCACTTTAAAATATGTTTTTGAGTATGACTCAGTCTGTTTTAAATCAATAGTCAGCCTTGGGTTACTTACTTGTAGATTTCTAGCGCTGCAGAGTCTCTTAGATCAAAACACATTTCCGCAAATAAAAACGTACATATAAAGCTGTAAAAAATGACTCGATGGTAGGAGGAATGTTTGGTGAAAACCTATCCCCAGTTATTCGTAGCTTAAACCCGTTTATTTATTTTTGAATTTCTTCCCTGGTACAGACAGCTGGGGCTTTGTATGCACCGTCTGCATCTGCCCCACCGATTGTCCTCATTTTGACGCTAAACAATCTGATGGTAAGGATCTAGTACTGCTGGAGCTTGGGGTAATGCAGAGTATCTTTTTTATTGTCATCTCTCACAGGTCCACTCGAGCCCGTATAGATAGCACCTCATAAGATCCTATCTAAGGGTAAAATAGAACTGTTTGACATTTAAACTGAGAGCAAAAATGGCATATTAAGTTGAACTGTTAGAAATAGACCTGTTTGATCATTTGAGTGAGAGTAAATAATTGACTTCTCTTTAGTTGAATTATTAGAGATACATAGGAACGCTTAGAACAATTCAACTTTGTTAACTTATGCTAAATTGAACGGTTAGAAAAAGAAATGTTTGATCTTTTAACTCTGAATCAACAAATTGTGTTTAAAGTTCTCTGGCCTAATGAGTAGCGTGTACGCCAAAGGCCAGAAAGACCAGGGTCCCATCCCAGGTCGGGTCATGCTAAAGACTCAAAAAATGGTACTTGATCCCGCCTTGCTTAACACTCAGTATTATAAGGTAAGGATTAAGGGTAATGTGGAGCAATCCAGGGAATAGAGTAGTGCCCTCCCCTACACCTCGGTGTCGTAGCTATTAAAAAGTAAGCCTTCGAGCCACCCTCGACTAAGGTCACCAACTTTACTTTTTTACTATTAAATATAAATGTAAAAACAGTATTGGGCATTAATTACCAACAATACGCCATGAAACCAAACAAATCGAAACCAACTGTATTCTTATAGACGACGTCACCGTGGTGTAGTTGTTAACACATTTGACTACACCATAGTAAGCAAGTTCGAATTCTAGTCACACTATTATGTTCCTTTTCGAACTAATGCCCCTCGAAAAGATATGCACCCACTTATCCCTTCATCTATGGATTAGATATACCAGTACTGTTATTTTACAAGAATGGACTTGGCATTAGATAAGCCACAAAGGTTGATATACCATTAAATGAATAAACTAAAAAAAGTAAAACCAAATTTAGGTTTGTAATATAAACCGAATGTGTCTTGTTAATCGTGGTTATGCAAGAAGAAAGAGCCGATACCAAAAAGTTGGATCTCCAAGTAATAAACACAACCGTTGCAATGGATTGTGCACATGGGGGTTCACGTGAGAAGGAATTGTAAATATATATGATTCAACCAAATTCTGTGAGTAGCATTAAATTCAAATGTCCAGTGAAATACTGAGTATGCAGTCATTACTCGATTTGATATTCACCATTGTACGAGAGTGAAACATTCTAAAGAGTCGGCAAAGATTACCTCAAAACAAACATTAAAAAGCTGTCAAATACGGTACTTATTGAAATAATTGTCTGGTTGGTATGTTTTCAATCCTTCCCCGGATTTTCTACTTCTTGTTATTTTAAAAACCACAAGAAATAATTGATACGATCGTCACTTCCGTAGGTTAAATATTAATAATGTTTATTAATCAATTTCTCTTTGATCGACGTTCTATCAGTGAGGGAAATATATCCCTGACTGTACACCCTGCAGAGGAAAAGATTCGCTACTAAAAAAGAAGTCTTCTGGGTATGAAAATAAACGGTATCTAAAGGTGAGACTTTAGTTCTGGAGATCCGGGAAGGGGAAAGTACCTCTTTCTTGCCATTTTTTTTTTCTTTTGACTCGAAACGGTTGTACCTGTTTAGGTTTCATCTTTAGATCAAATACATCTCTTTAAAATTTGACGTATTCGTTACGACCTTGTGAAAAAAAAAATAAAAAAACAACATCACAAATATGTAAATATGAACCTACAATAGATGCCCTTCCTTATTTTCTAGGCATTAAACAACAACATGCGAGTTGACGTGCCGATTATATCGATCAATCCGTCCATGAAAAAAAAGAATAGTAACCTTAGTCACATTTTTACATTTGCTATGGGTTGATGTTATTAGATTTTTACAGGTTGTTTTCCACCGTCTCAAATAAATCTATTTTATATATTTCGTTTTCTCAACTACCTTTTGAACATATTCATATCTTGATCATTAACCCTAACAAGTCATAAAGCGATGGACTGCGGAATTGTAGTAAGCGAGTTCGTATTCCAGTCGCGCTATTACGTTCACTTTCGGGCAAATACCCTTGAAAAAGGTATGAACCCACTTTTCCTCCCAGCTATGGGTTAAATAGTACTACTACTGTTCATTAAATTATCTAAAAAAGGTTGATATGCAATTAAACAAAAAAACAAACTAACATGTCATAAAATTATTAATTCTTTTGTAGATGGTCCGTCTTTCTGGTTGGCAAATTTATGATCCCTTGGAAATTTAAAATCAATGCACAATGCGTATAAAAAAATTACATTGACTTTTGTTCAAATGTCGGGAGGGATGCATCCTACCGGGTACCCGACATTAAACCAACCTTGTTTTACATCTGTGCACTACGGAGGTGGCTCGATAAATATCTTAAATTCATATATTTATATGTCTTAGCATAAAAACCTGAATCCAGCTTCTAGACTGTTCGATGTAATAAATTCCAGGGAAAATAAAAATGTTTGATGAAAACAATGTCATTGTTTGTACGAGAGAAACCATACGTATGTGTCTATGTGATTTAGACAGAAAAAAATAAATTTAGAAATTTTACTCTGTTGAATGCTGAGTTTGTGACAGTAGGTCAAGTAGGAAGAAATAAGTATTAATATGAGATTCTTAATTTCTTCTCTCCGTGTAAAATAATAAGGGACTCATGTTGATTGTACGTAATTTCCAAACGAGATTTACTGATCGACCGCGAGACGGTGGAAATGAAAGGAGCCCATATGAAAAGGGAGAAAAGAATGAAAAAGTCTAGTCTGGTATTGGAACGGACGCCCGGGTAATAAATGGTAGCGTGTCAGCAGCAAATTGACAACGAGTTCAAATTAGCTGAGTGAAACTCAAACGGGAAAGCAGTTATGAATTGGCGCGATATAGAAAGAAAAAAAAAGTTAGTTGACTGTTAGATGCGATGATGTAAAAACAGTTGAACAGCAGCTACAACGATGTAAGGAGAGCCAAAATTTGCTGTCCCCATTCTTGGGTAAGCTAAAAAATAGCCTCATATGCAAAGCTGTGAAGCCGAAGCCAGCGAACAAGCTACCTGTGAGAACTACAGCAGAGATAGAGAAAAAAAATTCAAGGTCTTTGCCGGCTCTTTTCCTCCCTAAGGACCTTATGCTTCTCTTTGTCAAGCTAAAATGTTTGACTCAGCTAATACTTTGTTTCTCTCTTCTCGATGCCTAGTAGCAAATTATCTTTTGTATTAGCCAACCAAGAAGGCGTTTTTGTCTGTTCGTCACTTTTTCTCACGGCAAGATTGCAACCAGGGTCCTACTGACATTTAGGATGTGGCGCTACACGCATAAGTCCGTTTGACACGTGGTGGTGAAAAAGTCTTTAAGTAGCTGAAGTTATAGAAATGCCTATTGAAACCGTACCAGCAAAAGTTTCCATTTGAACACCGTAGAGTTGCAACCTTCTACTTGTGCCGTCTAATGTTACAACGGTCTATTTGAAGTGAAACAGTCCATCAATCTCTATCGACGTCATTGTCACAATTATTTTCTTACAATCTTTCATTTATTTATTCTATTCTCATGAAAATGAAGAAGTGTAATATACCGTTTCATTGATTACCTTTTCTGTGGACCTAAATCCGTTTACCAGCATGCGAGACTACTCCAAACCTATAGATATTTGAAACTTAGCTACTAGTTATTCATTTTGCATTTCTGATTCAAATAGATTCTGTTGGATACTATACTATACGTATACATAATAATATCAATCCAACGGTACATTTACAAATATATATACATATTCAAAAAACATGAAATACAGATACAGGCTGACTCTGTTGTTCAAGGTATGAACGGTTTATTAATTTCTAATTTCGGTTCTTCGACACGAGAAGAGAGACACAATTCTTAAAAGTCTTTCATGATCATACTGTGCTAACCTCGCCCCCAACGTTCGGCACATCTCGCGGTGTTTAAGATCTCAATTCATCTCTGCCAGTAGAGATCCGAAAAACTCAGCTACATCTTCAACTGTCAAAATTCAACACTCAACTCTATGCCTCAATGGCACAGGAATCAACTATCTGCCACCATTGTCCAATATCAACTTTCAACTGACTCATTTTCAAAATCCTCAAATTCTCAGGACCAACTCTTCCGGCCATGACGTAATTTACCCTCCAGCCCATTTCCTGTCTGGGGTTTATTAAGACAATGGTGATTGTCATATCCTTTGCGCACGAGCGTAAAACTATACCCAGTGACTATGCATATGAACTCCTAACCCAAATAGTTCAAAGTCCAACCAAACTGAACGATGAAATATAATCAACGAAAAATGATAAATATAAAAAAAATAATTCCCTTATTATATAACAATTCGTAATTTGTAAGTGGCCTTTTGAATTGTTGATTTTTAATCACATTATAAGGGCTTTCTTTCTGTTTCCTTTTTTATTTGTAGATTTTAAATTTTTATTTGTCTCGAGCGGATATTTTGATTAATCGATTTAGATGATTTTGCCATATATTTCTTGCTGAAGTTACTTATTAACTCAATATGTTTATGTATTTTTTAGAGGCGGTGAATGGTACTTCAGAGGCTGTTTTTTTTTTTTTTTTTTTTTTTTTTTGTTTCTTTGGAATTGCATATTGTGACTGGTATTAGCAAGAACTATATTTTCCCCTTTCGAGTGACATTTGCACAATCATTTCTCTATAACAACCTTTCCGTTTCTTTTTGTCTATTACATTGTCCATTAAAAATTATTTCATTAACTATTGGGCGTCTTATCTAATCCACGCTGCTGTTTTTTTTAATCATCTTCGTTATTTTTTTTACTTAAAACATTTTCTACGAGTCACTTGATAGCCCATACGACTCAAATTCAGAGATATCTTTCTATTCAGATAAATTCAAGATTTTCTGCACAATGTACAGAAATGAGCTGTCCCATTATCAAATTCAAAGTTCTTAGATCTATGTCTGAAACAGAAAAATCTGAAGAAAAATCTTAATATGTATACTTGGTATGTATCAACGACTTTTATGTTTTCTGCAGCTGAATCACGGTTCTAGAATCGGTATTATTCTCTTGAGATATTCTTTCTTGAATTTTCATTGCCTTCGCATGAAAGGAATCCTTTTCCAGCATTCTAACAGAATTTTTCAATGATTGTTAACTATTTCCAGTCTTGATGCAATGAAAATCAACTTGAAATGAACAAATTTCCTAAAATATACTTCATTCCGTATATTGATTTGATATAAAGCAATGATAGAGGCTTGTTTTATCTTTTTATTTAATATCAATAATTGATCTCACGATCATTTGCTGTTGTTCTAATTAATGAAAATACATAAATACGCAGAAATTCGCTTTTCTTAATTTAAGAGCAAGTCTGCTATCGATTAAACAATTTCCGGGTATGGTTTTAAGCTGTACCTGATGTTGAAACTCTGATTGTGGAGATCTGGGCAATGTCAGGTACCCCTTTATTACTATTATACCTTGATCCAGAACTGTAGTACTTGTTAGGGATCCATCTATGGGTCAAATAGTTCTGTCAGAAAACCATTAGAATAAGAGTGGAATATTTGAGAGCATGTTCGTTGTTTTATTAAGAATAGTCCCTTGAAAATACAATTGCGTAGAAAAGATTATTATTATTATTATTATTCCTGGAGAGTTTTTCACATCAGTTTTAGCTGATGGTTTCGCACTGGATTTTCAGTGACAGCAAGTCTCCACAAGTCTCCAGGACTCTTCTCAGTATTCTGGCCGTTCTAAGTAATGCTGTCATTTGGTTAGTCTCTACCCGTCCGCCAAATTCCAAGTCCTCCAGGCCTTTTGATAATAATAATAATAATAATAATAATAATGATAATAATAATAATATTTTACAACTTTCAGAGTTTCCACACTAACGTTTGTTGATTGTCTTCCACTGGAGAATAAGTGAGTGCAAGTCGCTGCCAAATCTCCAGGACTCTTCTCAGTATTCTGGGCGATCTTAATAATGCTGTGATCTTGATGGTCACCACTCGTGCTCTTATAAGTCCTCCAGTCCCTTTGCCAATCTATGGTGGCTGTACTGATTTCCATTTGTGTAACTCTCTCTTTCCAGATTTATAATTATTTCAGTTCTCTAGCGAGTCTCAGGGATTATCTGTATTTTCACTTTTTTTTTGTCGACTATCACGGTGTCTGGTGGTTTTTGCCAAGATTAGGTGATCTGTTTATATCTCGAAATCCTAGAGAAGATTGTGCGTCTCATTTTCCCGGACCCGATTCGGGGTTTTGTATATACCAATTGTTCATAAGATTAGATTTAAATTTCTTGCACAATTCCCAATGGATCACCTACCCCACCCAGTCACGTCTCGTTGTATACTCTTTTCTGCTTATTTGCTACATCCACTTATAATGTGATTGTGTTGTATTGCCGTAATACAAATTTAAGCGGAAACATAAAGATAATTTACGAACTTCAATGAACGAAAGAACACACTTCTTTATAAAAAATATATCTCTCACACATTATTCTTGAAAGGGTTGATGTTTCTGTGGTGTGTGAGTGATGGGTGGAGAGACATATACTCAGAGAGATGACTTCTTCCCATATTTTCTTCCAGGAGCCAGGGGGTGCCAACGCTTGCACCCCTTGCAAGCTCGTCAGAGACGCCTCTGATCGCCCGCGTGTCCCTCGCTCGACTGCGATTCTCTGCACTCTCTCTAAATCTGACCGCGTGGTTCTCATTACGTGGTCTCCTTCTGGTTACACACCCGTTTGACCTGAGTGCCCTGATCGTGCTGTCCTGTTTACTAATCACAACGTGATAGCTTGTCTAAGCACACGGGGTCACTAGGAACGAACCGAAAATCCATGGCATATGTTATATAACAATTGATCTTTTCCTCTGTATCATCCATAACCAACATTTGCTATTTTTTGCTTCTTGTCTATTCTTCTTAGATATATTATTATTATAATGTTGTTTTGTGCTTTTATGAGAAGTGATTATATTTGTCTCTAAAGGTTTCCATTTCTTAGCCATGTTCAAGTTTCCTCGTGTAAGATGTCCCTTGGTTTTATCTTGAAATATCAATAGAGTTGTTTTTCTTTCTATTCTCGTTTTCTAGTTTTCTTTTGTTCTGTAGATCCTTAAGTTGTTTGTATTGTTTCTGGTCCCTCTAATCCGTCTTCATCTGCGCTTTTAATGGAGTCTTCTAATCGTTTTATCAATGCAGAGACGCTATCTTGAATGATGACAAACCCTATTTCTCCTTCTATACTTTACACATGCAGTCTATCAAAGTTTTTATAATTTATATTGTTCTCTGGTCCATATCCTAGATGTTCATCCTTTTGATGAGATTCCTGCTGTACAGTTTGATCACACATAGATTTCTCGTTCTCATGAGATACTCTTTTTAATTCATTTTTTCTTTCATCTCCACTTCTTCGATGGTGTCCGATTCCAATATTCCCAAGTATTTGGAAGTTTCCCTTTTGGCAGGGTGTTCTGATTTTGTCTAAATTTGGTAGTTCTATTTCTTTACGTCATTTATCGCATCTCATTGTTAACAAGGCACCTTGGTTTTTTGCCAAATTCCATCCGTATATCTTGACTGTATATCCTCACTGCCTGTATTAGGGTTTCCAATTGATTTTCTTTTTGGCAAACTATTTGACGCCGTTCATTAACATTAAATGATTGATCGTTTGTTGCGATTCATGAAGTTAGTATCTGCCTGTGAATTTCCTAAATATGTGATTGAGTGCCAATACCGCTCAAACAAATAGTAATGATGATAGCGCATCTCCCTGGAATATGCCTTTCTGAATTTTTACCACAGCTAAACTTTTTGTCCTCCTGCTGTCAATTCCACTCTCCAGTTTTCCACGGTTTTCTCGATAAATTTTATGACTTCACCGAATATTTTGAACATTTCGAGACAGTCTATAATCCAGATCAAATTTTCTTTCCCCTTTTACTCTCGTTGAGGATGTGTTGATTAATATGCAAGGGCTATCCTGCCCCTCTGGTACTTTTGCGGCATAATTTTTATTCCTCGGGTAACAGTACTCAGCTTATTAACGTTTAGTAAATCTTCTCCCTAATTTGCGCCGTTAGTATTTTTCAAATCATTGGTTGGCACGTTATGGATCTATAATTAATTGTGGTGATTATTTTCGGGGTGTCTTTTTGGATCAGCGATTTTTCCCTTGGGTTATTCATCCAGGTTACTTGTAAGAATCTATTCATTTCGATAGTCAGTCCATCATGGATTGATGTGAACTTTCAAACTGGAATTCATCGATGTCATCATAGCTAAGAGTTTTCCAATTTGCTATTTATTCCTTGAATATTTGCGTCCTTTTCACCATGTTACTTAGACATTCGGCTTTTCTCTTTTGATCCTTCTGTTTCCACGTTTTGCTCCGAATTGTTTTGCTTCAATCGCATCCAGTAGCTTGTATGACTTCGCACATTCTCTCCCTACTTGCTGATCGAATTGAAATGTCCTGTTTTGTTTGTATAGTTAGGTCCTGTCTCGGTATATGTTTTAATCTTTCTTTGTTGGCCAGTATCTTTTAATTTATAGGCTCGAGATGCAACTTTTTCTTCTAATTTTGTTTCGTTTATCTCTTATCTCAACATATTCCAAAGTTTTTCTTTTGTCTTCGAATGTTTGCTTGTTGTGGCAGATTTCCGATCAGTGTTTTCAGTCTAATATCCCATCCTAGTTTTGGCTCTCTGTTCGCGTTCTTCAGATGAATCCCTATTTTTTTCACAGACTAATTTTGCTCCAGCAGACTTTAGTTCGTATAATTACGTGATGTTGTTCGTTGGGATATTTCTAAATGAATATTTTTTTTAGTTTCTACTTTGATTGTTTTCCAGTTTTGGTTCCTGAGAGAAGGTTGTGTGGTTTTCTTGTCAGACATTATTCTCTTCATAATCTCTACATTCATTTTTTCTTCTTCTATTAGTGTTTGTTCCGCTGTGTTTGGGTGTGAGCTGTATCCATATGGTTGGACGTTTCTGTTTTTTCTTAATACTTAACACTTGGTCCGTTGATTAAAATTAATGATTATACACCCAAGATCCTTTTTTTTCCCGGTTTCTTCCTTCTCTCGAGTCAGTTGGATTCCATCATGTCTTATCAAGGTAGGAACTTCTATTGTTATTTATTCTTTAAGAGTTTTTCACATCAGTGTCAGCTGATGGTTTTTCACTGGAGTTTGAGTGACAGCAAATCTCTTCAAGTCTCCAGCACTCGTCTCAGTATTCTGGCCGTTCTCATCAATGCTGTCATTTGGATAGTATCTACCCGTCCGCCAACTTTCGTGTCCTCCAGACCTTTTAATAATCCTTTAGTTATTGTGCCAAAAGCACCAATCATAATCGGCGCAATCGTTACTTTCATGTTCCACAGCTTTTTCAATTCTCTAGCAAGGTTGAGGTACTTATCCTTCTTTTCCCTTTCCTTCAGATTTATTATGTGGTCCGCCGGGACAGCAAAGTCGACAATTTTGCAAATTATTATTTACTTAGACTGTATATTGTTGTGCATGTGATAGTCTATTGTGATATAAGGGTTAACAAGCTAAACTAGAAAGAAATTACTGCAGAGTATTCTGTTTGATTTAGATTGAATACAGCCATAGAAAAACAATTAAAGGGCGATTCAGACCTGACCGATAAAATGAAACGCAGTTTCTTCCTGGCAGCGGTCGTATCGATACTGCTGTATGGATGCACCACTTGGACGCTTATTAAACGGCTGGAGAAGAAGCTAGACGGCAATTACACAAGAATGCTGCGAGCAATATTGAACAAGTCCTGCCGACTACACCCCACAAGGCACCAACTATACGACCACCAGCCTCCCATCTCGAAAACTATCCAAACTAGACGAACTAGACATGCAGGACACTGCTGGAGAAGCAGTGACGAGCTCATAAGTGATGTACTCCTATGGACCCCAACATATGGCCGAGCAAAAGCGGGACGGCCAGCTCGAACATACATGCAGCAGCTATGTGAGGATACGGAATGTAGCCCTGAAGAACTGCCAGGGGCGATGAATGATAGGGAGAAGTGGCGATAGAGGGGCAGGGATATTCGTGCTGGCGGATAATGATGATGATGATGATATATGGCATAATGGCTTACGCGGTAGATTCCAATATTGGCATAAGTGAATTCCCTATTACGTTTATTTTTGTTCAAATAGCTAAAGTAAAGATATAAATTCTCTTACCCACCTGTACCTGTTATATAGAGTGACTTGCGTTCTTATATAAGAATGGCTATGGCATTAAAAAAACACACGGAAGTTTAAACACCATTGAAAAGAACAAATCAAACTGGGTGGAAACTATACTTACCAGTCAGAAAAGATAACTATACATTACCAGTAAGAAAAGATAACGTTATAATTTGTTCTTCTGAAAATTGGTGAATGACTGAACATACTTCAGTTGATAAGGCAAGTATCATACGTTTTTGATTGATTCTGTTGTCATCTTTGATGTAATTATATTTTGTTAAATTGGCGTATGAGGTTTTGGCATTAGTTTCTGCCTTTCCTTGTAATGTAATATTTCTGCTTTTAGTTGAAAGCAGATTTATCCAAGACAAAATTACTTTACAAGTAAACAGTAATAATCAACAAGGCCAATAAATTTTCGACATTGCCGGAGTGATGTTCGCAAGAGAAAATATGAATGTGCTTCTATTTCATCTGGCAGCAGTAAAATTGTGTTCTGGTTTATTTCCTTGTGGAAATAGCCAGTCTGGGATCTCCGAAAATATTCTTTTGCGCATAAATTCTGAGTGCAAAATACTATAGACCTAAAAAGACTTGTTCTTAATGTGTTGTTACCTCTATTCAAATGGACACGTGAAAGTTAAGACTTATTTGATCCAATCGAAGTGGATATTTTCAACAGATTTTTGGATCCCAAATCCTGATTTTTATAAGCATCATACAATTTACTTCATTTAAAGTCAATTTTTCCCTGAAAAAATATGATGGCTTTGCTTAGGAGGCAGTGCATTCGTTTAGTTTCCTTATTAATCAGGTCAGACGCTTTGTAAAAAGTGTTTTCTATTTTTGTATGTAAATTTGTCGAAGACGTTTAGAAAATCAACTGAGTTTTTAATAGTGTTAAGTTCCACTGAGATTTGCATACACGCTTCAGAGAAAAAGAAAATTCAAAATACAAAAGATACTATCTTAGTAGCATTATGTTCGCTACCTTTGTAGTAAGCATAACAACTCATATGTTACAGAAGTAGTAGATTGTGTTATAAGAAAACTTGTATTAGTACACATATGGTTGTTTATAGATATATAAGTGTATTACTCAGAAATTCTACAGTTATAGTCAATTATTAGTTGGATTTTGCTGTAACGTTTCCGGTGTATAATGCTTGATATAGGTAACCCATCGAAAATCGTTATGTTAAGTGCATTGAAGGCGATATCTCTTATTTTCTAAAAATAAGTTAAATGATTACGATGGACGTATGACTTTATCTGTGCGTCCAGTTTGGTATAGCTTCAAATAAAGATTGCTCGATATTGAGGTAGGGCGTACATATTTAAATTACGCTTACGTTGACTCAGTGTCAGTTGTGCTCAGTGTCTATCAGCTTCCTGCTGATGTGATCATCTGATCAAGAGTCCTTAAACCAATGATCACATCGTCAGTAACTTGATAGTTGACAAACGGCGTTGACGCTGTGAATACACTATAAACTATTATATATATATATATATATATATATATATATATATATATATATATTCATTCAATGTATGAAAGTATGTGCGATACCTTGCCCTCATCAGCCACCAACCAGGAGTGATAAGACACTTTCTGAAGCTCAAGGCGGTATTGCAAATCCTGGCACTACCAAGCAGTTTTTTGCCAGCGGACTGGTATATATATATATATATATATATATATATATATATGAACGTACAATGTAATTTGTTTAATTTGACATGGCATATATATATATATATATATATATATATATGTCAAGTCAACGAAAAGAAATTAAATTGTACGTTCATCTTCATTTTTAGTGCAGTTTTTAATTTTTAAATCCAATTTACTTTCAGCCGTTGATTTCATCGCGCGTTTACAGTAACCATTTATTCATGTTACATAATCCCACGGGAATGATGATTTTGCGGGCATTTCATTCATGCTGAAGACTTTTCACTCTCGACCGAGTCCATCTTGATGCATATTGCACCCTGGTCCAAACAACATTCAAACTGCGACCAGTGATGCCTACTCTTGAAAGAAACGAAATGACTGAGTGTCCTAGAAAACCACTATTGCCAACTTTAATAAGAATCACATGGCATATTCACCCCTTTTCCACGCTGTCAGCACGCAGTGTTTCATATCGCTTTTTCTTCCACTTGTGTACCGCCTCCTGGTTTTCTTCCGACGGAACAGTCAATTCTATGAGAGGGGCACTCTTTTTTGAGTCTGGACACCTTTTTTGTTTGAATAATGTGAACTGGAAATTGGGTATGTATTGAGAAATACAGAAAATTTCCAGCTCCATTCAGTAGATTCATATTGGATTTTTTTACTTCCTCACGGGCATTCATCTTGCTTGGGAAACTGAATTGTGGGTTCCTTGGGTATAACAAGTTGCTGGTTTGCTGCTGCACATTGTGCTATTAACAAAGCTATGGCCACCCCAAACACCTTCATATTCCTCCATGTGTACATCTGAAGCGATTATGGACATACAGATGGCACATTGCAAAGGTAAACCGATTACTTTTACATGAAAAGAATAGATCCGATATGGTATATCCACATAATTTTAGGTCGGTCGCATTTGGTACGAGATTCTATGTATAGCGAAGAAGGAATGATATTGCCAGTGGTTCCATTACTATTAAGGGTTTCCTCTATAATTTAATTGGTTTGATATCATTTCATTTTGTCCGACCACATTATTTGGCCTGAGTAATAGCAGTGACTATTCTTTGCTCCTTCTCAAACGTCCGGACTTCTTCGCTCATCATGTCTCTCTTTTTCTCTTTGGGCCCACTTTAGAGGATACCAGTTGACTCGTGCTACCCATCCCAGGTCGATTGGTTTGAGTGACGCTTATGTTGTATTTGATTCGTAGATTGCATTTTTCCTCCTGGGCGGCTACAACGGCCGACCACTTTACACCTGATTTTATTTCTGGATATTAGGAGCTATAGGTTTCCAGAATTGGTATATAAACCTACATTCGGAAAACAAGGAGGAACTTAAAGCCACTGTTATACTGTTGAATCCGCTCAACATGAGATAGCGCAATCTATAGTGTTTTAAAACATTCTTTGAAATTGCAGACGATATTTGAATCTCCCCATAAGTTTAAAAAGTCCAAATCCAAAATGATTTATGAATTTTTTTCTCTCTTTGATTGTTAAAATTATCATTCTAACCAACTAGAATCATAGAAAAATCAATACTTTTTTTTTATTTTGTCCGTATCTACAGCTAATAAATACCGTAATACAATAGACTAAAATCCAGTACGTAATAAAAAAAATCGTTTCTTTTCTGATAATTGTCGATTTTATTTTATTTTGAGTGAAAACTCGACATTCTTTACCTTCAAAAATTAGTTTCTTTTCAACATCGCTTTATTATTTCGACATGTCTGCAAACTTTCTCACCAAGTCAGCTGGGGGTGTTTAATACACCGATTGTATCGCTGCTGAGAGATAAGACTCAAAAACAATCTAATGGTGAGGCTCCAGTAATGCTGGAGCTTTGGGGAATGTGGAGTACCCCTTTATTGCTATCGCTCCCAGGTCCATTCTGTCCCGAAGTGGTAGCGTTTATTAGGGTCCTATCTTTGAGTGAAATAGAACTAAACTGTGTATCTATGCTAAACGGATGGTTTGAAATGGAACTGATTTTACAATTAACTGGGTGTAAACTGAATGGTTTGAAATAGAACTGTTTATATAAAAAAGTTTTGGCATTAAATTACCCACAATGGTTGATATGCCTTAAAACGAAATCAATCAAAGCTAAAACAAAGTTTTAATCCAAATGACTTGATTCGGCATTAAATGATTCGAAAATATTTGATATGCTGTAAAACAAAACAATCAATAACCCCCCAAAATCATTCTACTTATTAAATCTTTCGAGAAATTAGCAACTTTTTAATGTTACATTCTCTAATACAGATTATTCATATGTATTACTCTTGCATATTAGAGAATGGATATAACTGCTTCAACAAAATGACACTTAAAGATCCTTTCACAGACAATGTATATTATCTGAAACAATGTAAACGTTGATTAACTTTGTTTTTGTTACCACATCAGGGCATTTTAATGCTTTAATATAAAATATCTTACCAAGAAAGGTCTGTAACTTTTGTTGTTTATCAACAAAGTTTTCACTCAAGTTAAAAAAAAGAATTTACTAAATGAAGGAACTTTATTTTATTCAATAAGCATTTTCCAAATGGAAATTAATTCTTATACACTGCATTGGTCAGTGGAGGTAGAAAAGTTATTAAGACTGACGAGGTTAGTTATGTTGAATTTAAGATAATGTATATTTTGTTTCTAATTGTTTTGTTCAGTCGGGGAGATATTATTAGGCATTAGGTTTTTAGAGTTGTTTAATCGAGTTTATAGCATTATATCCCCACGTTACTAAAAAAAAAGTTTGATGTGATTATGATTGCTAGATGTAGTATTATTCCCATTGCAATTAGAGTAGAAATTTTTATTGGAGACTTTTATTTGTTTGTCAAATATTTGATTTTAAGTTCAGAGTTAACGATAGTTTTGGTGGAGGATATGGATTTGGCGCTATATGTTGTTTTTTTAATTATTGCAATTTTATAATATTCGGCGTATTCGATTTTATGATTGAGAGTGTAAGAATTACTGCAGATATTTTTGTATGCTTCTCTAATAAAATTAGAACCTACATTGTCCTGACTATAACAACTTTTTCGAAACGTTATCTGATTCTCGTTCCATCTGTTAACACCTGAAACCACATTCGTTGCCGACTCCAAATACAGAAAACATCTTATTGAAAACACAAAGAAAGGAAAAAAAATCCCTTTTCACTCGTTTTTCTTCTGATTCTTTATATAAATGGACATAACTCGTAATTGTATTTGTAATTTCACGGTTCATTTTCTCGAAGAAACTCCTGTTGCGACCAAAAGAACTTGGGGAACATTTTGACGTCTTTTTAAAGTCCTTACATCCAGATATCAAACGACTCATACGAAAACTCGAACGGACCAGCTACAAAATAGATATAGCGACATGTATTTCGAATATGTTTAAAAATATGTAAAAATAGATAGATAGATAGATCGAAACAAGGATAGATAGATAGATAGATAGATAGATAGATAGATAGATAGATAGATAATCGAAACAAGGATAGATAGATAGATAGATAGATAGATAGATAGATCGAAACAAGGATAGATAGATAGATAGATAGATAGATAGATTGATAGATAGATAGATCGAAACAAGAATAGATAGATAGATAGATAGATAGATAGATAGATAGATAGATAGAATGGGAATCATTTTATCTTCCACTGTTAATTCATATATAAGCACATGCATTTCTCAACGTAAGGCCCAAACAGAGTTAGGCATCTGTTTGTATCAGCTTGGTCTCAAAAAACATCAAATGAACACCTGCATATATCCATTTGATTAATGTAACCATAGTCAAATATTTTCTTTCATGTGATTGCCGTTCTATTGTCCATGCAGGTGTGTGTGTAAGTTATTTGGTTTAATAGAGATTTCTGATAAAAGAAAAGTCTGAAAAGAGACTGATTCAAAAAATTGATAAAGAAAAGATAAACAGATTGTAAGGTGGCAAGTAAAGTAAAACAAGATATATAAGTTTGGAGTGTGAAGGAAAAAGAAAGAAAATGATGACGTGTTTTTAATATTCAAGTTTATTTCTTCATTTATTTCCAAGCTGAAATTACGTCTTTGATTGTCAATTCAAGAGAAAATATCAACTGTAAAAATCTAATGTAGCCTCAAGCAAGGAATTGCTATTTTACTGGACAGATTTGTTTCAATATCTTGTATAAAATCAGTTCACACAAATTATAAATAAAATTGTTTGCTTACTAATTTTACGAAAAAATAAAACCACAATGGATCGTTCATGAAATCGAAAGTTAATTTCAGATACCTTTTTAACAAAAACTATATCTTTTGTATTAAACGATTGAATTGAAACGATTGTATTAAACAATTAAATATTTGTACCACAACTCTATCATGCTTCAAAGAATATGTAAATCATCTTATTGGTATACACGTAAATTCGTGGCTGATATAAATATGTATAAATTTACTATCGTTTGATATTCAGTGGCAACTCGTCTATAGACACTCTAAAACACCAACACTCTATTTATTGCTGATATATAGTAAAAAATATATAGTTATACTTGAAAATGTATTTATATCTAATATTTTTATCAATAATACTTAAGCTTAAAGTTAATGGTCAACCCCTCTTAAGAAGAAAACAAAAAAAAAAAAGAAAACATTATTCCATATGGAAGTATTTACACCAAAGTTCCAGTGACGATTCATTTACTTTGTTGTGCGCATGCACAAGACGTAAGCTTCCAAAGAAACGCAGACTAATACTTCTCAAGCAATGCAGATATGCTTATCAGTCTATGATGTAGATTTTGCACGTCATCATGTGTATGATGCTTAAGCGTTTTTTTTTTCTGTATTAAGTCAAAAGTATCTGCATCCCTGAATGAGAAAAAATTAAATGATTTCCTTAGTTGATTTAGTTTTAATTTCCCCAGAAATTTTATTGTGCAGAAAAATGTGTTTCAATAAAAAAAAATTCTAATAAATAATCATAGCCACAGTACGTCCCTAAGAAACAAGTAACAGTGGGCAAACTTAATCAACTTTTTAGTGTCTGAAATTGAACGTAATGACCAAACAATTGTTCCACCTCGCTTATTCCGATGACACAGTCTATCACCTTTTCCTATTCGGACACATGTAAACCAAAACAACCTTTATATATATATATATATATATATATATATATATATATATAAAGGCAAGTTTTATAAAAGACGATGAACACTGTTTATTCTATTTTATTGTAATTTTTCAAGTCTTCTTTTTATTTTTCTTGTGTCGGGATCTAGGTGGTTAAATAATTGTCTCATATTTTCTGCCCAAGCACTTTTGACAATATTTTTGCTCATCATCAAGGGGTTGACAGTTTAGTCTGAATTTTATTGCTTTGATTATTTGTAACGTTTTTTTTTTAATTTTTAAGTGGCCAGTTGGAACGTTTTCAGCGTTTTTCTTTAAACGTTCAGTTGGAAAAGTTTTAATAAATATATATTATGTTGGAAGAGTTTTCTCATTGGGTTTGTGATTTTGATTATAGAAAAATGTTCAAGATGTTGTTACCTGTATTAAATGCTATTTTATTTACGTCATGTTTTTGATATTTCATGCATTTTGCGCCTGGGATTTATAATGGTTTTTTTTATAATTATTTTTTATATATAATTATTGTATAATAAGTGAGAATCTTCCTTACATCAGAAGATGTGTGTTGGTCCGTGTATATTGTTATGTTTTATAATTAAATATTGTTTTATGGCACTATTTTCAGAAAGGTGATAAGTGAGTCCACAAGATAGTGTTGTAGTTGTATTACCTTTTTATATACTTTATATAAAATAACCCCACGAATGTTTGATGAGACGTACAAAATTCCTTCTTTTAACGTACAAACTTATCATTTAATCTCGGCCAGACAACCAGACCTTGTGATAGTTAACGGAATAAAAAATACTGAATTATGAAACTTTCCTCTTCCGACTGACGATAGGGTAAAACTGATGGAAAGCGAAAAGAGAGATAAATACTTAGACCATGCTAGAGAACTGAAAAAAAATCGATGGAACATATAAGTGATAGGGATACCGTTGTATTTTGCAACCTCGTTACTGTCACCAGAAGATTTGTATAGGTGTACAGGACTTGGAAATAAGAAAACAATTGAAAACCATTAAAAAAATCAGCATAGTTAAAATCGGCCAGAATACTGAGAAAAGTCCTGGAGACTTGAAAAGTCTTGCTGTCACTCAGACTCCAGGAGAAAATCATCAGCTGACACTGGTGTGAAAAACTCTCAAATGAGTAAAATACTAATAACTCAAAGACTAAAATATAAAAAAAAGGCAAAGAAAGACTTATTAAAGCGGCTGTTAACTGCTCTGATAGCATAACGACAAAGAACTATAATGAATAAGAAACAGAAATGGGGAGAAAACAACTATATGTTTATTTCAAAAGAAAAACTGGTGAGATATCAAACGAGAATACGTGGACATGGACAAGAAAGGGAAACATCAATACAGTAATTGAAAATCTTCTAAAGGGCGCACAATGCAACGCCATAAGGACTAAATATATCAATGCGAAAACCGATAATACACCACAAAATAGCAATTATGGATTATGTGATGATAAAGACAAAACCATTTATCATATAATAAGTGAATGAAGTAAAGTACTGCAAAAGCTGTATACAACCTGACATGACTGTGTGGGTCAGGTAATCCACTGTGAATTGGGCAAGAAATTAAAATTTGACCATACTACTCAATGATACCTACAAAAAAACAGAATCCATTCTAGAGAATGAGACGCATGAATTTTTGTGGGATTTCTAGATACGAATTGATTATCTAATCCCAGCAAGATTACCAAACCTTGTGATCATAAACAGAAAAAAAATAATCCGCCGAACAGTGAAGTTGACTGTTCAAGCGAACAAGAGAGAGAAAATCAAAGAAAGTAAAAATAGAAACAAGTACTTAGTCCTTGCCAGAGAACTAAGAAAACTGAGTAACATGAAAGTAACGGTGATGACATTTGTTATAGGACGGAACTATAAACGAGCACTGAGACATTTTGGCTGAATTTGTTTCTGTATAGTGAGAGATTTGATGGCGGACCGTGTAACACGAGGAAAACAATTATTTCCTCTGGTTCAGACCATGGTGTCTTGATTAGCCAGTCGGGAATGTTTATTCCTATGGGTACTCTCTATAAAGATAGATATCTTTTGGGTTAGATGAGAGAAGATATTCGATGTCAATACCAAGGAGAAAAAAAAAAAGAAGAAAAAAAACGTCTCGAAGAAGGAAAGCATCTCCTGCTAAAATTCCGAAAAATTGTGTATCATAGAATATACCTGATTTCTCCGTCTCTCAAATGCAACAAATAGAGGCACAATTTCCACATTCTATATATATATATATATATATATATATATATATATATATATATTGTTACACTGTTATGTTTCAGTAAATAGTAGTCAATTGTTAACGGAGAGCTTTTCTTGTCTTTGATTTGCCAACACCCAGGAAACTTATTCCGACGAACTACACTAACTCTCGGAAGATGTGCTGGATAGATCGTGCCATACCTCATCTAAATATATTTTAAGCACAACATGAGCCAAGAGGGAGCTGATAATCTAACTAGCAGAAAACTCTAAGACAGAGAATATTAAACCTTATGCGTGGGTGGACTTTATTTATTGTTCCTAAAGATTACTAGAATCAGGGATTTTTACATTTCATTGAAAATGTCCTTATTTATATACATTTACTTATCAGAAGCAATAGTCGTATGATTTTAATCCCACTTTGGGAAGATTTCACTTTATATTTTTATCAAACAATTCTGGCTTTGTCAGATTACTGTTACCCCTGACATTTTAAACTATGACGATAATTTTCAATCGTTGTACTTATCATATTTACCAACCACTCCGCTCGGGCAGAATATGACACAGGGTCAATTTTTTAAGCGGAGTTTAACAGGTTTGAATTCAGAGTTTTCCTTCTCCTAGACTAGTTACCTCACCATGGCTGAAGAACCTAGTCTGCTCTACTATTTATCCATTGCTGGAGGTAGAATCATTGAATTCATACCTTTCCCAAGGGTATTAGTGCTATGTGAAATGCAATCAGTCTGGTCCAGGATTTGAACTCGTGTCGCCGTGTCCATTTCCTACGACGATAACCATTAAACCACGGTCACCTTCAATCGTTGTACTTATACTGAGTTATACATTGATTGAAACAAACAAAATTCCAATGTAACAGTGTCAAGAGAATATGTAATCGGGATTATAATTCCCTGTCCTTATTCCGTAATTTTCCTTTTCCTTTTAATCGAAAAGGCACTTCTTACGTTGTTGTTATGTTGTCGTATGTATTTCTATATTTTATTCTACAGGTTTTAGCAACACATTTTTTATTTTGCTAATTTTTTTGTAGACGTTGTAAACGTGTCCTAATTGTTTTGTTTTTTATGGGTTTTTTGTTGTTGTTGTTATAGCATATCAACCTTCATGTTTTATTTAATGCCAAGAGTATCCCTTGAGAAGAACAGTAAGGATCACATCTAACCCTTAGCTGCGGAGGATAAATGGGTTCATACCCTTCTCGTGGGTATTTGTTCAAAAATGATTGAAATAGCGTGAGTGGAGCTCACATTCACTCGCTTCAGCACTTTAGTCAAAACACTATGGGGATGGCTCCTCGTTTCAGATTACAGTTATGAACCCAATTTTAATTAAAACTTTTTCATAACTGGAAAGAAATGAAACGCCTACACTTACTTGATATTTAATGTTTCTCTTTGAATTTCTAACTTTTATATTTCATCTCCATTCAATAATTGATGTTTCCATTCCCAAAGCTGATTGAAAGGGTTAAATTATCCAAAATATTTATCAGATCATCAGAGTTAAATTCTGGTCGCCTAATATTGCATGTTTGTCGAAAAGTTCATGTTCATTTTTTAATAAAGTTATACACTTCTGTGTTAGCTGGATTCAGAAATCTATAATCAGGATATAAAAAAGAGGATATATCACACAAGTTATTACAACATAGAAGTGTTATCATTTTTTTAGTCATGCCTCGTAAGTTGTAAAGAGACGGTCAGCGATATACAAGCTTATAAAATAATAATTCCAAAGACAAATTATTTCATATCAAAACGTTAAAGGTGCCAGTTACTGCTGAATAAATTAGATTAGATAGTGTATAATGGTAACAATATTAGATTCAAGTGAAAATAATGTTTATGATGAAAACTGTTTTTAATATCTGCAAAGAAATTAAAATAACCATAGGTGTAAAAAGAAAATGTGAACAATGTTTATTACTTTATTATGTATAGAAAGGGAAAAAGCATTTTTCCCTGTCTATACATAATAAAGTAATAAACATTGTTCACATTTTCTTTTTATTTTCTAAAAAATTAGTGAGTGCTATTTATTATCCACGTTCCGAGGGCAAAAATTAGGAAGTGTAAGGTAAGAAATCAGTGTACCCACTCAAGATTCAAGTATTTGAGGTATGACATGAAACCAAATCTGAAGGTGAGGCTCGAGTTCTGGAGATCTTGTTCCCCTTCAATGTTCATAATGCCATGTTCATACATTAAGATTATTTGTATTTGAAGGAAATACGTGATACTATATTATAGTCAATTATTTGTATTAAGAACAGTTATGAGAATAGCTATGACAATTAATATCTGTGTGCAAATTATCTGAATTACGAATACTTTATTAACCTTCATAAGAAACAAAAACACCGAAGAGGAAATATACACATAAAGTGAATGTGATTGCGAAAATTCTAGGCATAGGATATCGTATTACGGGTTGACATGCCTTTAAAATAAATCAATTTGCCAATCGAGCATCAAGGCCATAACAAACAGATGATCATTCGGATATTGCTTCAGAGAAATTGTTTATGAGCCAAACAATCTCTATAGAATAGGGAGCTACTACACAGAGACAGAACTCTGGGAATCAACATTTAACTAATTTATTTTCCTTGACTCAAAGTTTGAAATTGAGATTTTATTTGTTTTCGTAATTGTTCACTCTTAATCCAAATATATTTACATGATATAGTTTATAAGCGCCAAATATTTATTTTTCTGTTGAATTTTACTTGGTCATACGGACAACACAATGGCAAGAAATATTGTGGAGCTATGTGTGATAGTAGATTTAGTTGTATTTTGTTGAGATTAGTGTAAGATCATTTCTCTAAATCGTCTATTCTGTTTCGGTGTTAAACGGGGGTGTCCTCCTGGTGGTGTAATGGTTAAAGCGATGGACAGCGAAATCGTAGTAAGCGAGTTCGTACTCCAGTCGCGCTATTACGTTCACTTTCGGACAAATACCCTTGGGAAAGGTTTGAAACCTCTGATCCTCCCAGCAATTGGTAAAATAGTACCAGTACTTTTCTTCTGGGAGGACAGATTTAGCATTAAATAACCTACAAAGGTTGATATGCCATTAAACAAAGAAACCAAACCAAACCGTTGTTAAAAAAGTGGAAAAATTCATCAGTGTGTAGATCTCTAAAACAGTGTCAATATGAACAAAGAAAAATTCAAAGATCTTGAAAAGGGATCACTTGAAATAAATGAAATGTAGGGGGAGAAAGTAATGGCCGAAGAAGTCCCAAAGTATTTTTCTTATTGCATTAAAAAGGAAATATCAAAATGCATGAAAATCTAATGTAATCCTAGAAAGTGCACATGTGCTTTGCAATCGTGGAAGATCATAGTCCTCAAAAGGTGAGACTGAAAAGTCATATCCCTGTCCGGTCTAATTAAACATGGCATTTGGAGTTTTGCAATGCACGTTTACAAAGTCTCAAATGGATCCTAATTAAAGAGGAGGGATATTTCAGTTGTCACCTCGGTTGTACCTCACGTCTTCTCTGAATTTTTCGGGGATTTTTAGGCATGTAAAACACATGCTTCGAATGAAGAAGCTTTAGGTTTTACAAAAAAATAATTACGTAAGGTTTTGTCGAAACAATTTTAAAAATCAATAAATTAAAATCATTGCCATGACCAAATAATTATCGCTTGATTTCGGAGTGTGCCTCTCACATTGTAACATAGTAAATGTGCTATTTTATAGTAAGGCTAGGGGATTTTCCCGGTGTTGCTCTAATGTCAACTTAGTAAAAAATTGATAAGGTAATCCAAGTGGAAGGAGAGATTTATGTTGAACATGATAATCAACTACTTTTACTGATGATTTTTACCACAAGAGAAGCCCAAATAATTATTTACTTAACAAGAAAGCAAGGTAGATAATGCGTCCTTAATCGATAAATACCCCGTCTATGAAGTTCTGTTAATTTACACGTTTTGGTCAAATGAGTAGAGTGTTCGCCAATGGACCGGGAGACCAGGGTTCAACCCCAGGCCGAGTCATAACAAAGACTCAAAAATGATACTTGATGCCACCTTGCTTAACAATCAGTATTATAAGGCAAGGATCAAGGGTAAATTGTAGCCACCAAGAGAAGGAGTAGAACCCTTCCTTTCACTTTCTTGTCGTATCTATTAAAAAGGGCGCCTTCGAGTTACCCTTGACCAAGGTCGCTAACTTTACTTAATACGAAACTAAACATTTTATAAGTTGACTTAAGCAAAATTAACGTAACTCTGTCACCTTTGTTAATGATTGAATGAAAGAACAAAAGGCTTGGGTTAACCCAAGTGTAAGAAGGGTGTTTCTGTGACTCTGTGCATTCCTTTGTGCATATGTAGACTAATGCTAGCGGTAATTTCTAGCGAAATTTCTTCAAAGCTACAAGGAATGCCAACCCATTTTGACCGGTGTTCCCTCACTGCTATTGGACACTATCTCATACGACTGGTCTCTCAGATGTCCGGTGTCGACTCCCCACCGCCACTCTGCGTCTCCCGTAGCCAACTGCCTTCTCTGAGTTCCTTTGTCCAACTCGTCACTGGCGTTCCCTTCCAACTTCCGGTCGCGTTGAGATCTCAAGTCCAAACTCTTTGTCTGGTTTCGCGCCAAAAGAGACAAAGGGATCGTCACCTTGGCAGACCACCAACATAGTGTCACTTATGGAAATTGACCATATTGTTCCAGTGAATTTATAAAATTAGTAGAGTAGTTAATTATCTAATTGATTAGTAACAGTCAACAGTTTTACAAATATTAGAATTTTTTCAAATAGGTCACGGAAGATAATTCACTTCATTAACTGTGGAATTGTTGGATGTCAGATCAAAAATTTCTCAAAACCATTTGGAAATCTTCTAATGATACAGGAAATAAGGAAAAACTGATGATTTTAATTTTTCAACTGATGTAAACAATGCACTTATTTGAGCTGGATTAAATGTACCATTAATATCAAGTGTTATATATAAATCCACCATTAAGGGTTTTCGGTCTATTCTTCATCTTTATTGTTATTTCCACAACGTTTCGGCTGATATGTCCGCTGGCCCTCTCTATGTGTTTGTCGAACTATTGAACCTACACGGAATTTAGAACTACGTCCTTTATTGAGTCCACGGGGTCACCTGTTCTAAATCTGTTAGCTATAACCGGGAACAAGTGTTAAGTATTCCTGTATTGTTATTGAACGTCTAAGGAGACAATCATCTGGAGGCTGCAGATTCAAACCTGGATGCAGGCGAGTAACAAGACAGGAATACTTAACTTTTGTATATACATTAGTACTTTATTAAGAGAGCGTCTGTAACGTTGCAGTGTGTAGCGTTTACATCACCTTTGTAATAAATCCTCCCCTGATGATGGCCCAAAAGTCGGGCAGAAAGTACTTGGGAAATAAATGATTATGGAAGATTCATCAACCAGTTCCCGCCGAATATTATAAAATCAATACGGTAATACAAAAAAAAAAGTAAACAAAAGTGTCTATTATATTTAATGAAATATGTATTAATGAAGAAATGCTGCCAATATATATATATATACTTTTTAAAGTAATTCCACTAATTTGATAAGTGACCATAATAGTTTTATAATTATTCCACGTTTAAATGAAATAATTAAATCTTTTTTTTCATATACTGTGACCGTGCATGAATATTTCTCCCAGGACGGAAGTTTATTTTATGCACGTGTGAGGTCGGAACAGTCTGACACTTGACCTCTCGGAAAATAAGTCCTAGATAAGATTCCTTTTCGGGCATGTAGGAACTGGCAAATAATGTGGAGTTAATTTGGGGCTAGGCTGACCATTGCTGGCAAGGGGTTTCCAAGTTCACTTTACATACGTCACCAAATCCTTTCGTCTTCCAACCCCCTCGGATAACGGAAAACTTGGACACTAGCTTAAGATAAAATATTATTCATTTTAGTCGGCAATTCCAATTTCCCGTGTAATGTTTTTAAAGGCGAATAAGACATTTAGCGAGAATAAATTGAAGCGAATGAAGCTGAAAATGATATATGAAAAGAAGGCAACTCGACAGATAAACAAAATGAATATATTTCAATATAAGGGAACATTTAAACTACAAGAACATTTTGATAGGTGAGGACCAAACAAATATTTAAAGTGCTGGCTATATCACCAGCAGACAGTATTAAACACAAATGTCTCTCTTGACTGTCCTTTTTTTCTTTCTTCTATCTTTCTTTACTTTTAAAACTTGAAAATGTAGTTAAGCCCACTCGTTCGTTTACAGTTTATGAAACGAGTTTATTCAGTCTATTTCTTTCCTTTTCTTAATACATATAAGTTCCAATATTTAGGAAGGTTAGGAGGAAAAACAGTTTAAGAAGTACTTAGCTTTTAACGGGTTTGCTTCGCAGATTCCTTTCTTTTACGGGCGAGCGGGGTTCTGTAGAACTTGGCTGGAAGGCGCCTGTTATCTTCTGTCCAATATTCTGCTCCGCTCTTTCCTAGAGCGGGCTGGAAACCGACTTCTTTATCCGCCGATTTCTGTCCACAAACTGAATTCTTTATCCCTATTTCCTCTGACGAAAAGGGTACTACTTCCGGTGCTAAGGCTTTGGCCAATCATTTGGCTCCTTCCTCCTCCTCCACCTCATCTGATACTCAATGACCCGCATTCCCTTCTTCGTCCTACCAAGTTGTGGTTATGGAGTGCAGATAACTTGCCCTATATTCTAACTGGATTCGTTACTTCGTTTAACAGGCTGGTTGCGTGGAATTGACCTTCATTCATATCCCTCTTTTAACGGTCAATTTTTGGGGTTTGTTAGTCCAACACAGAAGGGTAGGGGAAATTGATCATACTTCTCCCCTCTCAGTGGCATACCACGTGACAATACTTTCATTTGAACATATTAACGAATCATATCAAAATGGAATGATATCTTTAACTTTGATAAGATCAATAACCTAGAAAAGAGAATTTAAATGTTTACATATTTTATCACCAATTTGTCTTCGACTGAGTCAAGATTAGCATTTATCAGAGTAAACATTAATTCTCATCAGCGTATAATTTATAGAAAGAGTGGCTGCTCTCTTTTTTAAATATCATAATTTTAACGGAAACACGAGCATTTTTAGCCGAAATTGGAGATGGGTTCACTGGCTCTTTTTTCCCGGCCCTAGATGAATATTTGCGTTTAGTTGTGGAAAGTTTCTTACGAATTAAATGATGAAAAAGTGTGAGACGTTGAGGTGTATACGTCAAAGTAAACTGACGTATATTTTGAAGCTTAATGGATATTGCCATTCACATCTTTTGGGGACGGTGCTTATTAATAAATAAATTGTTTTGTAAATGGATATATGTCCTCCATTAAACAAACACAAGCCACCGCAGATCTGCTTGTTGATGAAATCGGTCCAAAAATAACTTTAACATCCAAAAATAAATAAGAATTGATTTTTAGAACAAATGGTCTTTTTTTCTGTCACCGAAAGCAAGCGCTAACCTCTTTGGTTAGTTTTTTTTTAATAATGGCCTATCAACATTTGTTGGTTATTCAATGCCTTAGCCATTCACTCGGAATAATAACAATGATCCACAGCTCAGGGAAGAAGAAACTTCATGCCTTTCCCAATTGTATTACCCCAAACATGCGCGTAATGGTGCAGCTGTATTTCAGACTTGCTTACAATGTTGTCTTAGTCCAATGCGTTATCCACTGCACCGCGGGAACTGTCTTACCAACCACTTCATCCCCTTAAATTTCAAAAATACCCTCATTCTAAAATTTATTTGGCTGGCTTCTGAACAATCACACTGGGCTAAACATGTTCTGACGGATTGAGTAATATTATAACCTTTTGTACTGGAGATTACATAAGAATATTTGATACATTACACCTTTGATCTCATGGCGAAATTAGCGTTCAGGTGCAGGATAGAGAAAATTAGTAAATTATAATTGTAACCTAAAAGTCTATTAAAATAAACACAATTTTTTTTTTTTAAATAAAAAATGACACCTATAATAAGATCAAATATGACTATATTATCAAAAACAATATTTTATATTTATTCTACTATTTGACACTGATTCAAATATTTAAGATTTAATGCTGTAAAAACATTTTATGTAAAGAAATATAATAGATAAAAATATTTGCATATTCAAGTATTGTTAACTTGTTTAAAATATATTGATTATCATGAAAAAAATGAGGACGTTTTACAATAATATAAGGATGATCTTATGAGCAAAATTCTGCTATAGCCTCCTAAAATTGAACGTATCAATGTTGGTTTATCAGCAATAACCTACATTTATCTGTTCTATACTGATATACTATACCATGTAAAGGAACTTACGAATAGCTATAGCCGGCAGGAACGGTTACATATATATATATATATATATATATATAGTCATCCATATACTGACTGTTTCATTATATCACAACTCTTCAGTACAGTTATATATATATATATATATATATATATATATATATATATATATATATATATATATATATATATATATACAAGTAAATGAGGACTGTGAATATCCAATTAATAAGTACTCAATGCACGGCTATTCAAACAAGATATACCTGTAGAGCAAATTATATGTTTTTGTTTAAAAAACAAAGAACGGAATACTATTTCTAAATTTCTTGTTTTTTATACATAGACACACACACACACACACACACACACACACACACACACACACACACATATATATATATATATATATATATATGTGTGTGTGTTGAGTGTATACGTTGATGATGACCATGATGATGATGATAATGGTATCCTATTTTGTAACCTAATCAAAAGTAAAATAATACTATGATTAGTGCACTAGTCTTTATTCCTTATCTTGAGTTAGAGGTTAACAGTAATTCTTATATTCTAACTCCTTTGAGATGTGCACAAATTAAATTATTTACGTTGTTGTTTTATATAAAGAGAAAATAGAACCACACACCGTTAAACCTAGCTGCGTCTAAGCTTAGATAATACTTTTTCAATACCCCACTAATCCCAAGTCAGATTTCAACTTTATTAAATGTAGATTAATCTGACAGATGAAAATATCAGGTATCAGACTGATTTAATGTAGACTGAGTTCCCCGATTTTCACAAGATGTTTTGAATTTCTTAATTTAAGGATCAACATTAAAAATCTTTTCAGTAACTAATGATAAAAGAATTATCCTAATCACACAATGTATCTAATATTGCTTATGCCAAATGTTCGCTTGCAAAAAAATATATATTGTTACCAGTCCATGTCATGAATCTACAATGGCTGGTTTACAATCGTCAAACATTAGGATTGTATATCAAGAGAGTCTTAGTATCTTTATTAATTTGCATATCAACCTTCGTGTGTTTTTTCATGCTAAAACAATCCTTGGAGAAGAACATTTGTGATACTGAGGATTTAGGAGTTCAAATCCGTTCCCCGGATGGAGACACAGACTACTTTGACATTGTAGCAGATATACTCCAAGGAGTCACATTAGCCACATACCTCTTTTTCATCTGTCTAGACTACGTGCTTAGAACATCTATCGATAAAATCAAAGCGGTTTAAAGCTAACAAAAGAAAGAATCAGAAAATACCCCTCAAAAACAATAACCGATACCGATACGCCGATGATATAGTGCTTCTGGCAAATGCACCCGTCAAAGCCGAAACACAGCTACATAGTCTGGAACGAGCCACTGCCGACATCGGCCTACATATCAATGCACACAAGACGAAATAGATGTACCTTAATCCAGCACCCGACATCTCCACACAATAGGGTGGCTCTCTGAAACTAGTTGACACGTTCACATACCTAGGGAATAGTGTCTCATCAACTGAGACAGACATCGACACGCAACTAACAAAGTCATGGAAAGCTATCGATAACCTATCGGTCATATGGAAGTCAGACCTGACCGATAATATGAAGTGCATTTTCTTCCAAGCAGCGGATCCACTTCATAAACGCTAAATAAACGTATGGAGAAAAAGCTTGACGGCAATTACGCAAGAATGCTGCGAGCAATTTTGAACAAGTCCTGGAGAAGGCACCCCACAAAGCAGCAGCTGTACGGCCACATACCACCATCACGAAAAATATCAAAAATTAGACGAAACAGAGATACTGGACACTGCTGGAGAAGTAGGGGCGAGCTCATAAGGGATGATCTCCTGTGGACCACTTCACATGGACGAGCAAAGGCAGGAAGACTAGCTCGAACCTACATACAGCAGGTCTGTGCCGATACCAGACGTAGCCCTGAGGACCAGCTGGAAGCAATGTACGATAGGGTGGGGTGGCGAGAAAGGGTCAGGGATATCCATGCTGATAGCGCGTCATGATGATGACTTTTCCAAGTGTATTAGTCCAAAAGGGGACATAATTGCCCGATTGAGGTTCGAATTCGCTTACTTCAAACTCACAGTCTAGCACTCTAAATAAGATGGAACTGAGTGAGTAGAGGGAGCATTTTTTTATATATGCTTTGTTGCAACATAAGGGGTTCTGTTACATAGTTTAACGACTGCAGATATTAATAAGGTAATATAAATATGAAAGAATCTGAGTAGGGTTGAATGAAAACTTATCTGAGTTCTTTAGAAAGGTGTACATATTAATTATTGCAAAAATAACTTCCGATAAAGAACGAATTATCAAGCATGTGAAAAACGAAGAAAACTTTGAAAAGGTATTTTTTCGTTATCTGTGGATGTTTTTACTCTGCTTAGGAAATCGGATTTTTTTAGCCTATATTTGCGGTATGGTGGTAAACGGAAATTCTGTTTTCTACTAAAAGATAAGTAAATTCCTCAATCCTCTTTCAAAACAAACACCCTGACTTTCTTTGAGATTGAAGAAACAGTTATCAAAGAAGACTAATAAGTATATATACTTTTCTGGGGATCAACCAGTTTTAACACGATTGTACATTTCACTTTTCTTTGTAAAAGACAATAAAATACGTGAGAAGAAGAAAGGAAATTAATCAAGCAAATACGAAAATATATTTATTTACGACTATCGGCAAGTTATATAAAAAGGTCGGAGAAAAACATTTTGGGGTTATTTGGAGGGGCTTGTTTTTCAAAATACATGTACTTTTTGGAACTGTTATCGTATTAATAGTGTATTCTTCATTTCATGAAAAGGAATATTTTTCACAGAACACAGCATAAAAAAAAAACAACTTTAGTAGAGTTTTTTTTTTTAATATTGTTTTGAACTTCATACCCCAGTTTTCCTCATAATTATCGTTTATCTGATGACATACACAACATGCATGCACACCTATACGCACACAATGCCATAATAACCAGATATATCAAAGTGAAAACTGATAACAAGCAGAAGAATATCTAGAGTAGGTTATCTGGTGACAGTGATGAAACTCTGAATCACATAACAAACAAAAGAAGCAAATAAATACAAATCGAATAGAAGGTTAGACACATCTGGGTGGAAAATATGATACACAGCTTATTGAGCAAAAGATAAAAAAATTCACAATATTCATGATTAATATCGGCACAGAACATAATCTTTCCTAGAAAATAAGGCGCGTTACATTCTCTGGGATTTGGAAATACATATATTTTTCCTAATCTTGCTCAGAATGCCAGACCTAGTGCTCATTTGCTATACAAAAAAGAAATTTCTATGTAATGGAATTTACAGTTCCGGCAGACCTCAGAGCAAAAAATAAACGAATAGATAAATAAATAAATAAATAAATAAATGAATAAAAAGGCAAGTAATTACTTATTTCACCCCAGATAGCTCTAAATGATTTTGTTCATGTTGCTCACAGAGATACAAATTGTAACTGGCCCGCTTGGAACCGTCTTCAAGTCCTTCAAAAAGGTGAATTGAATATTGGAGGAAGAATAGAAACAATCCTGACTACATCACTGATAACATTTGCTTGAATACTTTAAATAGTTTTGGAGACTTGTGGCGGCTTCTTATCACTCTGACTCCACCGATAAACCATTTTTAAATTGGAAAATATTCTTACCAATACAAAATATAAACCAGAATCTATCCGGAAAAAGCGACACGTAAAATTCAGAGGAATCATACAAAAAGATAATTATAATTTGGTCAGATATTAATGCGGAATTTCAACAAACCAGAATAGAACTTATCGTCTATCGGTTTTTGCAGCTTCATTCGACAAAAAACTGAAAGTAAACGAAGGCATAAAGCTGGGAGTGTACTTGAACCTTGCCAGATAACTTAAAATAGGTAGAAAGGTTGGGGAGCCATGGTAAGAATCCCTCAAAACAAGCAAAGGAGACTTTGCGAACTGGAGATCAGAGGTAATTTAAAGACAATCCATAGCACAACACTGCAGTCATCGCCTAAGATACTTAGAATAAACCTGGATATCTGAGGAAACTTACTGACATTCATACCACAATTAAAGCTTGTGAAAAACTGAAAAGCAAAGTTATTCAAACAGGTGAATTTTTTAGAAGAAAAGTCGACGTTAAAACGTATTGGTTTATATGAACGTTCGTCAGGACTTTAAAATGGTGAAACACATGTTGATAAAACAACGATGGTTGTTTCATAAAATACTAAAACAAAAGGAGTAGAATATACTCAAAGAGATTCATACTATGTGATCCCTTTCCATTATTTACTTCTAGTTACAGATTACTTAAATAGAATGCAAGAAGTAAAATAACAACAAAAATATATAAAAGCGACTACAGATTAGACGCAAAGGTAGAGAAAATTTTGTGTATGTAGAGATTGACACGAAAAACTAGACCGAATAAAAGTAAATAAGTTAAGTTGGCGACCGTAATCGAGGGCGACTAGAAGGCTACCATTTCAATAGCTACAACTCCAAGGTGTTGGGGAGGGCGCTACTTCTTTCCCTGGATTGATCCACTTTACTCTTGATACGTACCTTATATTGCTGAGTGTTGAGCAAGGAGGTATCACTAACCATTTTTTATAGTCTTTGGTATGACGCGACCTAGGATTGAACCCTCGATCCATTTGACCAAACACAATATCAATAAGTAAATGCAACTATCTGGCAAAGAATGAGTTGATCGTTTTCACGAATTGTTGAGGAAGATGATCAATGGAATTTCGTACAAGAGACGAAAATTAAACCATACAGACAAATAACTCATAAAGAAAACAAAACTTTTACTAGAATCTACAACCTACAAAATTATCAGGAACTTTGAGATTAAAAAAAAGGATCATCAATCCCCGTTTAGAAAACAAACAAAAATGAACATGTCAACACGTGGAGTTCACCCTTCCAGAAGACAGTGTTGAAATAAAGTAAAGTGAAGAAAAAAATTAAATGATTTATAGAGACATGTGTAAAGAATTAAATAGTTGTGGAATATGAAGGTGACTGTTTGAGAACTCGGAACCTATAGAAAAGAATAGAAAAACTACAAGCTTGCAGAAAATTGGGAGGTGTTCAGACCACCACTCTGCTGAGATGGGATAAAATAGATTGAATAGTTCTGGAGAGCTGAGAAGATTTGATCATTCGGACTCCAAATTATTTGAACACCATTTTTAATTTAATACATTCTTCTAAACAAAAAAAAAACAACAAAAAAAAACATTTCAATGAAAGAACAGAAAACTAATGGGGCTACATTATAAAAATTATTTTTTCAAAATCAGGTAAAAACAATTAAATCTTTCTTTGTAATTTAATTCGATTTTTTGTCATTGGGTTCGATTTTTTTCTAAAAATTTCTGTCTACTAAAAGTATTGAATTATTTGATTAATCAATTATGGCGTTTGGTAAGTTTATAAATAGAGTTCTCATGTTTGCTGAAAAAGCATATCTGTACTCTAGAGGTGTAAAAAGACAGATTCTCGCCTATGCAGAAATAAGACCAAGTGACTCCTTCTTATCGACTCCTGTATTGTATGGAATAGTTCCGTCCATTTTCGGGCATTATTAAAGGTCGATGTGGAATACACTTCATAATAATTTACGTGATTTACTAATTCAATTATTTTATTGCGCTTAATATATACTTTCCTTGTGTTTTATTAATAGATCATTTTTTTTTTCATTTAATTTTATTTTTATTAGTTCCTGGAGTCGTTAGTTTTCACGAGGCTCAGAAAGAAATGTTTTTCATTCCAACATTTGAAGTTAAATTCTCGTCGCTTATTTGTAATTTTTTTTCGTACTGAGCAGTTGATTATGTCTATTTCTTCTATTTGCCAAAAGTTACAGTGTTTTGAGGAGTGGTAAACTAGTGTAACTTTTCTTAATTTCCAGGTAAGTCCAGGCGGGATTTGCTGGTCTGTCATTTATGTCTTTCAAAGTATTTTGCAGTTTTCGTATTTTCATTCTTAATGGAACTTCTCACATAATTTAACTAAGACGACATCTTACAGTTACCAAGCCCAGTGGACTCTGTCTAGGCTATTCAAAGAAAAGCGGCGAAAATATCACTGGTGTCTTCGTATATTCATTGATTGAATGTGAATTATTTTGTAGTAATCAAGTATCTTCAACGAACACTTAAATAACTGTTGTAAAGGCACCTGGCTAATGTGTTTTTCAACTTGGAGGTCTTGTTAAGTTTGGGGGGAATACGCTTGTAATCAATTGCAACTTTACAGTTGGTCTTATATTTACTCATTTATGTATCAATCCAATTCTGTCAAAAATAACTTTTAGGGAGAGTTATAAAATTCCATGTTAAATCTAAACGTCATCTGTATTTTCAAACTGTTTATCATTTTTCTTTATGTTTTTTCTATTATTGTTGTTAAGGTTATATATATATATATATATATATATATATATATATATATATATATATATATATATATACGCGCGCTTATGTATGTGTTTGTGAATTTGTGTGTTTGTGTATTTGTGAGTGTATGTTTGTTTCTGTCTGGAGGTGCATTTTTTAATCTGGATGAAGTAATGGGATAAACACTTTTGTAAAAATACGTTTTTAACAGTTCAGCTTTAAGAAGAATCAAAAGCACCTGGAATATCATCAGATCAAACCCCTACCACACTTTGACTCATATTTTCCACTCGGTCAAATATCGGAGTTGTCTCCCAAATAGTATTTTCCATATAAGGTCACTTATCCTCAAAGGTTCGGGTCAAATATCATCCATTTTCGAGAAGCGTGACATCTTATCAGTTGAAACCTATGCAACAGCATTTACGACTAAGGATAGTAAACAGGGATAAACTTTTCGCTGTACAGACGTCATTGTTACTGGCCAGGTCGCTAGAGACACATGATATATGAGCATCTGGCTAATCGATTTCTTCAATGGTAAAGAGAAAGTACAAAATAGATGACCGGGCAAGATGTACCAATATCCTGCAGTTTTCTTTAAGAAGGTGTTGAACCATTTGTGATACCATGACAGGTAATGCAAAAAGAAAACGTATTTGATAAAAGAAAACATTTATCAAAAAATTTCTATCATCCATATATATTTTTTTTCGAAAATCACATTATCGATTCCTCCAAAATTTATCTTTGCTGAATATGTTTTATTTTATAAAAAGTTAACATTAGAATTTTAAAAACATTTTTTGCATTTTCTTCTTTGAAAATGTTTGGCGTAATCGCCCTCTGCTAAGAAAGAGGTGTAATAGCAACCCTAGACACAGGCATAGATTGACAAAATTGGTACTGCCTGGAATAAAAAGTTCTGGCTTGATTCTCTCGTTTGTAAGATATAACGAGAAAAGTAGTTTTTTCCTTAACTGATCTGTTGGTTGGACGGTTGGGTGGGTTCCCTGGAATATCAAATATTGCAGGTTATTTATTTCCAAATCCAGTTTATACTTATATTAAATATGTCTGTAAACAGATAGTCTAAAGATAATATTTCTAAACGAACCAGTGCCAATTTTTTTGCGCACAGTGAATTGCTTTCAATTATTGCTTTGGGAATAGAACGATTTAATTTAACAAAAGTCAGTTGTTTGAAGTTTGCTCCAGAATGGCTTAAGAAACTAGTCTGTCCTTCTATTTATATATAGCTGGAGAGAGAATAATTGGATTCATACCTTTCCCAAGGGTATTAATGCTACGTGAAATGCAATCAAATTATATATATATATATATATATATATATATATATATATATATATATATATATAATCTGTAGGTGAATAGTTTGTTGGTAATTTATTTTCTCATGCTTCAATGCGTTCTAGTATTGCGATGTAATACAAATAATTTGACATTTTGAAGTTGTTTGAAGTCTTGTATACTAATAGTTTTATTTGCTGACGGTTAATTAATTCAACAAATGAAATAAAATCCCAATGATTCTATTCAACATTACTCATTTTTTGCACACTTTAAAATGGTCAATCAGTTCTATAAACCATAGATGGGAATCTATAAGGTACTGACGCTCCGGTTCAGAGTGGACCTGGGTTTATTGACAATGAAGATTACCCTTATTACAAAAAGCTCCATCTTTGGAGCTTCATATTAAGATGGTTTAATGTTACATGTATGACCCGGTAGAGAGGGGTTCTTACCCTTCTGCAGCAGTACAGCCGGTTTATTCTACTATCCCCACTAGCCATCTGGGATGTAACTCATCTATGTCAGATCGACAATTATAGGACAGCCAGTGAGGATAGACATTTCTACAAATTATCATATAACCCTTGCTGGAGAGGTCCCTGTGGTGCAATGTATAATGTGTTGGACTGCCGCCTGGAATTATGCAAATTCGAACTCCAGTCGTGCTATTACGTTGGTTTGGTTTGGTTAGTTGGATTTTATGGCATATCAACCTTCGTAGGTTATTCAACGCCAAAACCATTTTTATGTAAATAATCTGTTCTATTTAAAACAATTCAATTTAGCATAAGTACACAGTTTAATTGTCAAAAACATTTCTATTTCAAACTATTCAAGCAGTTATATGTAACAATTCAGTAAAGTGTAAATACAGTTTTAATGTCGAAAAATAGTTCTATTTCAAATAATTCAGTTAAGGATAAGCACGCTGTTTAAATGTAAGTACGGTTTAATTGTCAAAAACATTTCTATTTCAAGCTATTCAATTTACTCAAACAATTCATTTTAGCATAAGTATGCTGTTAGTTCTATTTAACCCATAGATAAGGCCCTATCAGGCGCTACCACTCCGTGCCAGATTGGACCGAGGAGCGGTGGCAATGAAGGGATATTCCCCATTCCCTAAAGCTCCAGCACTGCGGGAACCTAACCATCAGATTGATTAGTATCCTATCTAGGACACTCGTTAGGGGCAGAGGGTCTTACCCCACTGCAGAGGTGCAGTCAGTGTATTCTACAGCCCCAGCTGACTAGGCAAGTGCTATTACGTACACTTTCGGATTTATACCCCGGGGAAAATATCTACTCACCTAACTATAGGTGAAATTGTATCAATGTTGTTTTTCTGGAACGACGGCTTTTGCTTATATAACTAAATAAGTTTGACATAACAATAAACGAAGAAACAAAAAAAAAAACTAGCTTAATAATCGTGTGTCTCACTTGACGGCCAATATTAAATTGTTTCGGTTCAAAAGCCAACGTAATTTTATAAACTACTCACCATCTGATATTCTTAATAGAATGAATAATTCTTTAAAAAGAGAGAAAAGTAGTATTTGTTTCTTTGTTTAATGTCATATAAAAATTTGTAGGTTATCTAATACCAAAAGCCATCCTTCTGGGGGTTCGTGGTGTAATGGTTAAAGCAACAGACTCCGGAATTGTAGTAAGCGAGTTCGTACTCCAGTTGCGCTATTACGTTCACTCTCGGACAAATACCATTGGATTGTATGAAGCCATTTATCCTCCCAGCTATGGGTTAAATAGTACCAATACTGTTCTTCTAGGAGAATGGCCTAAAAAAACATTGATATGCCATAAAAAAGAAGAAGCCAAATCAAACCAAACCATCCTTCCAGAAAAACAGTAGTGGTACTATTTAACCCATTGCTAGGAGGATAAGAGGGTTCATACCTTTCCCAAGGATATTTCTCCAAAAGTAAACGTAATAGCGCGACTGGAGATCGAACTCGTTTACAACGATTCCGAAATCCATCGCTTTTACCATTACACAACAAAGACACACCCCAATAGCAGAATCATTTAACTAATTGATGTAGAATAAAAGAAGTGACACGTTTCGCAATGAGATTTGCTCGAAATTGAAAGTACTAGAGTGACTCGAGTTCGAACAGGCCAATTACGATGTTACAGTCGAGGACGCTAGCCACAACGAAACAGAGGCAGGCATTTACTTTCTATTTTTTTTTTTTATGAGTATCGGCATTATTGCGTGAATATAACATTCTCTTTATTTTTTTTTCCAATTGTTTAGTTTCTTCCTATCTCGCTCTTTCTCTCTCTCTCTCTCTATATATATATAGACATATATATATATGTGTGTGTGAGTGTGTGTGTGTGTGGATGTGAAAAATATGGCTCTTGATTTCACAATTAATAGCCCAATAACTTTTGACTGCCCTGATATGGATGCCTCATATAAAATTTAAAACACGACAAAGAATTGCATACAAGTCCACCAATAGTACATATGTCAGAATTAGCACATACACACGCACGCTTAATTATATATATATATATATATATATATATACAGAGAGAGAGAGAGAGAGAGAGAGAGAGAGAGAGAGAGAGAGAGCATTCAATAAGTTTCCAGACTTTTTTGTGAAGTTATTTATAATTTTCGTTGACTCTTGAAAATTCAGTGTGTTATTGCTATACATCTTCGGTGATGACTGACCAATTTTTTATGATTTCATCTTCAAATGAACAGCTACAGCAGGAATTGGAATACAAACTACTAAAACCTGATTTAGAAGAATGATATGCAATGAAATTCTGTTTTAAACTTGGTAGAAATGCCACAGAAATGTATGGAATGCTTCAGACTGCTTTTGAACCATCTTGCATGAATTGAGCATCCGTTTTTGAGTGGCATAAGAGATTCAGGAAGACATGGAGTCTGTGAGGGATAATGAGAGTTGTGGGAGGAGTAAGGAAGAAAGAACACCAGAGCTTTTTGGCTAAAGGTTAGGGTTATTATGTTGTGGTTTTAAGGGAGTTCAGGAAGAGATTCCGTCGGAAGAGGCCAGCGCTCTTCAAATTGGGTCAGTGGCATTTCCACCAGGACAGTGCACCAGTCCACAAGTCCATCCTTGTCCCACACTATTTGACCAAAATGGGCATCAAGACTGTTCCTCATCGTCTCTATAGTGCAGATATTACTCCCTGTGACTTTTGGTTATTCCCTAAGCTCAGAGGCTGTCGTTATGAGAAATGGAGGAGATGAAAGAGGCTGTGACGAAGGTCATTGACATGCTCACACAAGAGGACCTCCCTGGGGCCTTCTAGAAGTTGTTTGAACGGTACAACAGGTGCATTGCAGTCAGAGGAGATTACTTCGAAGGGGAATAGAGTTTCATGTGTGTACTATCAATAAAAGTACACATACGAAAAAGGTCTGGAAACCTATTTAACGATCCTCTTATATATATATATATATATATATATATATATATATATATAAGCAAAACATATTATAGTTACACATAAATATATTGCAACGACATGGAGGAAATGTTAAGCTGCTGAGTAATTGAAATAAAATTTATTGATTTCATCAATGTTATTTGTTTTCAATGATTTTTTCGCTCTTCTTTCGACAAGGCAGAACTTCAGAACTGGTACCTGACCATCGGACACACTTTTGTGTCATACTCGCGATACCTCTTTTCATGTGGCAGGACAATCATCCTGCTCTGCAGGAGACAGAGTCAGCATATTCTAAGCTCCGTGGATCCGCATTACCTATTCAGATTTAAACTGCTTTTCCTCATGTAAGTTATTCGAAAAATAGTTACTTTCTCATCTTTGATCCCCTGTGCATTATAAAGCCAGATGTTTTTGGTGCCTTTGAATGCAACACGCACTTTGTAGAATAAGCTAATCTTTAAGCAATGGTAGAAATCGGATTGTATCTCCGAACAATGCGTCCCCAATGAGAGGATTAAGATGAAATGGCAAAATTTAAGAACTTTCTTTATTTGTTTGTTTTTAAATACCAATGTGATATAGCATATGTATTATCAGGACGAGAATCGGGATTTGCCGACAAGGTTCGAATTTTGTTCAGGCTGCTTTTGTTTACTCAATAATAATTCATTAAGAGAGAAAATGACATTTCATCCATAAGCACTGTCCACAGACAGATATACTGATATATATGTCTCCTGTATCTCGATATATCGATTTAAACAAACCGTAGTGGTTGAGCTTGGTAAAAACACTTAGTCATAAATATCAACCACTAATTGAAAAATGTAAAAATATATTTCATCTGCAGGCAGATATGGTAATAAATTATTTTCTGTTAATTAATTCAGTATTTTTTTTTTTTTTTTTTGCTGTCCTGATACTACGCCTGGCTTAGAATACGGAATAACCACTCTTAGAAATTAATTTATTGATTTCATACTTTGTTTGTCTTCCTTGTATTGAAAAGATCTCAATGATTAATCCAGATAGAGAATTTTGATTAATTTGAAGTATGTACAATGGAACCAGAGGGATTGACAATTTAATAAAAAAGGCATTGTTTCAGATTTTTGCTAAATTTTCTTCGTGGATTAAGAATAACACAAAAAAGTTTTCTAAAAGAAGTCAGTCCATGATTTGTAGCATATTTTGTTGGTTTCCATCAGGAGTTGTATTCAATCTAGAACAGACAAAAAAGTTTGTCCTACATCTGTGTGTTTTGTATCCAAAATGTACGTTTTAAATAGCCATTTAAATTGTGATTTTGACATATGAAATAACAACTGGCCAATATGGAAAAGATTATTCTATTCTTTATAATATTATTCCAAGTTCTATCTTATTTAGTACAAGAAAAGTTTCATAACTTTCAATATATATATATATATATATATATATATATATATATATATATATATATATATATATATATTGACTTAATGCATTAAGCCTTCTGTCTTCAAATAAAAACTAAATGTTGACTCTATTCTCAACCGCTTTTCAAAAGTATCTATCCTAGATATTGAATAATGCTCACTTCATTCAAATACCTTTCCTAATAAACACCAGGAAGGAAAAGCGAATCTTGCATCTTATTTCCCAGGTAACGCGTTCCTCTCGTCTTTTCAGTCAATTTTGCATTTGTCAATTTGTAAAACGTCAATGTAAAAGTATAAATATAGTGTTCCTATTATGACCGCCTCAAACAATTTGAATTTCTAAGACGAATAATTTAATTCATTTTTCCAAAGAATTACTTTGTTTTTGTTGATTTTATCCCAACGTTTTGATCGATTGTTGCCGATCTTGATCTGGTCTCTATAGCATTTATTATCCTTCCAGTCATATTGAAGTAAACTTCTCTATCAATCGCCTGGGTATGTGTTTCTCATTCTTATAAATGTCACGTCAAATGTTCTTTCGAGGTAATTTCAAGCATCGTAACCATCAACTATCCCTTGTGATTATATTCAGTCAACTTTGAAGATAAATTGTATGCATTTCATAATTTTATTATAAGCTTTTTCTCAGAGAAAGGGGATAAACATTTTAAAAAATGTTCTGTTTACAAAAGCAAATAAAAGTATGAAGATCAAGAAATAAGAACAGGAAAAGTTCATAAGTTGAAAAGATCACATGACGTCATATCTGGCGTTGATGACTTGTTTACCAATATCATTCAAGAACTGCAAAACTTTTGGAAGAAGAGTGTGAACCACAAGGAGGTGTAACAAAATACCTCATTTGTTTACATTCCCTGAGGGTACCTTTGTCAGCCTCTATACTTTTCGCATAACCTGTGTTTGTTTTTTTGTTATATTAACTACTTATGTGGTGTTTCTTGGGCAAGAATAGCTTGGCAGAGTTCATCGCCCTCTGAGTCTACAACAGGTTTGAATTCAGGGTTTTTCTTCCTGACTAATTGTCGTACCAGGTTTAAAAGCCAGTATGCCTTACAATGTACCCATAGTTGAAGGAAGAATATCTGGAGTCATACTTTTTCTGAACGTATTAGCACTTTTTAAAATGTAAACAAAATTGTTTAGGAATCGATCTCAGGTATCAAAGGAAACTACACACTACGATAACAGTTACGTTACGATCGCTTCCTTTGCTTTTATGAAACCTATCCTTCTCAGTATTATATTATGTAGAATAAATATTTTATAACAATAACTATCAATATTCTCTTCTTTAATCTGTTGTCATCGTCATTTTTGTTGTTATAGTCATCATCTTTGGTTTAATTCTCACAAATATTTTACAGCTGTACTCAGCGACGGCCATTTTTAAATTATATTCCAAATATTTTTGACTCGATCCTTTTATCAAAACATTGGATAAGATTGTGTTCATTACTCTTTCTAGGAGAGATGTAATGGAGTAACCCTCTTCCCACCACAAGAGAACGTGATGATCGTTTGTGTGATGTGGTAGATGCGTAAAACTGTCACAGAAAAGTTGAAGAATTTTTAAAGAGTCTATCAGTTAGTAACCAGTTGAAGTAAAGGAAACGTCTAAAATTGAAGGCTAACTAAAAGTTTACCCACCACTATTTGGGTTACAATTTAGTAATTCCTTCATCGACACAAAAATATCCCTTCACGTTTTCCTGGTTCGAAACCAATCGACAGTGAGGTTGACAAACAGTAATAAAGTTATAGCATAATAAAGAAGTATTTTCTTTGATCCCTGATATTTTCTTTCTTATAAACACATTAATATATCTTCATATCGTCTTTTTCAACGGCATATTTTATGATGGCTTTGCAATGTCACATTCAATTTACGTAGGATTGGTTGCACGGTTACATTATACGTTTCCTATTCTATCCTAGTTCCGCGGGATATCACGGCTTGAACTGAATACTTGGACATATTTGATCAGAGTGTACATTAATTGAGAGCATAACAAAGAAATGTGGATATAGCATGTAAAAAAAGCGAGAAAAGCAGACATCTACTGTTCGGCTGGGATAATAGTGGCATATAAAAAAATCACATGCATAAGATTCAAACATCGTTGATCTCATGTGCCGGGAAAGTCTACGGTGTTTAAACTGTTGGAAATGATGTCAGGATGATATTTATATAAAGTCACTTTAGAAAACAAAGTTTTCAAAGAAATAGTGTACATTGTAGTCTAACCATTTTTTTCTTTAATCCTAATAAAAGTTTAAATATCACACTAGAAATATCTTTATACGTAAAAGACGTACAATAGCTTTACGTCTCCAATTTTACAGCTATTGTCGGACTTATATTGCAATTGATGTGTAAACATAATCGTTCGTTGGCCTGTTGGCCAGGAATCAATTGCTGGGGTCAGAAATTGGAATATTGAAGTCATATAAGAATTATCATAAGACCGGAAAAAACGAACGAAAAAGCACGATAATTAACTGATAAAATTAAGCCAAGATAAGTGTAGTGTACAATGAGTAAATGTGCTGTTTTTTGCTTCTCAAAATGATATCTTTTACTCCTGTTTTACACCAGCCAAGATAAGTATATATATATATATATATATATATATATATATATATATATATATATATATATATTCATGGACCAATTTATTTCATAACACATACTCTCTCACTCCTCTCTCTCTACTCTCTCTCCCTCTCTCTCTCTCTCTTAACCCCCCCTCAACACACACACACACACGCACACGCACATCACACACACATGTACACATATATATAGAGAGAGAATGAGAGAGAGAGAGAGAGAAAAAAAAAACGAGTGAGAGAGAGAGAGAGAGAGAGAGAGAGAGAGGATTTAGTGGAATGTGATGCAGGTCCCAATGTGCTAGTTTTAAACAAGCTTTATGGAAATGACCGAGAATATTTTTAATACTCTTCTCAAACCAAGTTGTTCTTATTAACTTAATTTTAATTGCTTTAATGATATTTGCTATTAGTAATATTTTCTACCATTTATAAATAAACATTTATTGAAAAGTATTTAAATCAGTTGGATAGTTATTTAAATATCCATTTTCGGTTATATGTAACATCGACTTCTCTGATGAGTGTGAAAACAAAAAATTCAGAGCTACAGGAAAATAGTACGGGTCTGCAATTATAATAAATATATTTAATGTAATTCGGTCGTAGTGATATGGAGAATACTTTTCATTTTTCTGAAACAAGGTTGGCTTCTTAGCTGATTATCAATGAGAGCTGCTTTTGATTTTAAGAAATATCTATCTATCTATCTATCTATTGAAAGTAGCTGAGGTCCAATTCTTTAAATGTAGAATGTCTCCTTTAATTTAAGTCATGGGATATACAAATATTTCATTTCTTTTAAACTATTATATATAAATAATATATCATAAGGGCAACATAAACACACACGCAGAAACACACACACACACACACACACACACACACACACACACACACACACACACACATATATATATATATATATATATATATATATATATATATATATATATATATATAATTATTGAACTAATGCAGATTCATGTTTTTGATTGCAGTAATAAACTGCGTATTTTGCAAATGAGTAATAGTCAATAATAGGAGTTCTGATTGGATATTAGCTTTCTTTTAAAAGGATATTAACTCTTTAAAATACAAATGGTTGGCATGTGCTTATTCACAAGCCACACACATACACACACACACACACACACATATATATATATATATGTGTGTGTGCTTGTGTGTGTATCTATCTTCGTATGTACGTTAGTCTATTTGCGCTTGTGTGTGTACATTAAGAAGGACAAAAATACACAACAAATAGTAATGATATTTCTACATAATTATTTATTTGAAAAAAAAACAAAACAAACCTAAACTAGTTTCAACATTATGGTGAAAGGAAAAGTTTTTGGAATGTTTTTAAAGAAAAATATGCCAGAAAAGAATCGAGAAAAAAATTAGCAAGTAATGCTTCATAAAATCGATCATTCTATTTTACATGAAATTACCTGTCAGAACACGTTTATTTCCAAGTTCTATCTTATTTAACATATAAAACGAATTGATTTCCGTTTGTGTCGAACAAAAATAAAGAACAGATAGATATGTAAATAAAGCAGACATCTAATAAACATCGGCAAGAACTTCTGTTTTATCTTTCCAGAACAGTTTTAATTCAAATAGGGGTTTATTGCGCCGCTGTGTTTCTGATGTTAAAACAAGAGAGCAAATTATTGCTTTCTTTCTTTCTTTCTTTCTTTCTTTCTTCTTTTCTTTCTTTCTTTCTTCGTTTCTTTCTTTCTTCTTTCTTTCTTTCTTTCTTCTTTTCCTTCTTCTTTCTTTCTTTCTTCTTTTCTTTCTTCTTTTCTTTCTTTCTTCTTTTCTTTCTTTCTGTCTTCTTTTCTTTCTTTCTTTCTTCTTTTCTTTCTTTCTTCTTTCTTTCTGTCTTCTTTTCTTTCTTTCTTTCTTTCTTTTTACTTTTCTTTCTTCTTTTCATTCTTCTTTCTTTCTTTCTTTCTTTCTTTCTTTCTTTTACTATCACGAGGACAAAAGTAATAGATATTCAAAATGTCTTTTACTACGACTCCATACTGAAATGACAAAGGTGTTAGTGGATTAGCCTTAAAGATTGAGTGTGAGGTAAATTTCAATAATGTCAATAGATACTTTGAGATTAAATGATTTCAGCTAATTTCAGTTAATGTTATCATGTTAGGAATTTTCAAAATATTCAGTTAAAAGTTGGTGGTTATAAAAAAATTGTAATTTTCTTTAGGAGAAATTACTTCCTGTACAGAAGTTTTTCAGTCAACCGCCGTTACCCCAAAGATTTATTTGGAAAAAAAAAAATTAGGATTCTAAAGAGCGTGCTTAAATGGATGAATATTTGTATAAAAACATTTGAAGTTTTTGATTTTGTCTAATCTCTAACAATGATCTTTTATTTACTGTGATTTATGCAAATACGCTGGCAGAGAGATTTAATGACCATGTGATGTTTACCAATATCATATTTACCCACTCACTCCACTAGGGCAGGATATGACACAAGGTCAATTTTTAAGCGAAGTTTAACAGGTTTTAATTCAGAGTTTTCCTTCTCCTAGGCTTGTCTGCCCTACTATTTACCCATAGCTGGAGGGAGAATATTTGGATTCATACCTTTCCCAAGGGTATTAGAGCTATGTGAAATGCAATCAGTCAGGTCCAGGATTTGAAAACGTGTCACCGTGTCTATTTCCTGCGACGATATTTGATCTTTACCAATATAAGCATTTTACATCACATGTAAGTAATTAAATCTTATTCAATAAATTCTTGAACTTTGAACTGCGATGTTATGTCACGAATATCGTTGTGATTCTATTGATGTACACAGTAAATAATCTTTTCTTTCCGAACTCAGTTAAGAAATCATTAGGTCAATTAGTTTTCCTCGAAAGCTAAATTTCTAGATTATTTTGGAGTATTTCACAAAGAAAAATTCATTTTTCCTATCGATAGACACATGACTTGATGTAATTAAGTAATTAAGAAAAATTTACCATTAAAAAAATAGATATCAAACACAAGCGGCTGTCCAGTATTCCATGTGTCGTGCGAAGGTGTTCGCCGGATTTCTGGCCATGATAATTCAGTTCACAATATAATTCCTCGACTTAAAAAAGAAAAATATACGTGTATACCCTTGCTTTTAAGGTTATGGTGATTGCGCGGATGCGTATTTCTAGTCCACTTCGGAAGACGTGGCCCTGGAGGTGACCGTGTCCTCTGTAAAGAGTACGAATGTAACTTACAAGAAAAATTCCAGTTAATTGGCCGCGCAATTACCCTGGCTGGTTAGGTTGGCATCACTTGAGTGGGATATGGACTGTTGGCTCAGCTGTGGAGTTTCGACTCTGCAATCTGTGGTTGCCAGTTCGATCTCCTGTGATGGAGATCACGGTATGCACCGCGGATGAGACCCAGTGGGGTCGAAGCAGCTGTCCAGAGTTTCCGAGTGTTGTGCGTAGGCGTTTGCCGGATTTTCTGGTAACGGTAATTCAATTCACAACAATCAAAAACCTAATATAAGTACACCAAAAATGATATATTGATATAGAGGTCACCATTGCCCACATGATTTTATTTCAGTGCTACTAAAATGAGAGAAAAAATAATTAGTCCAGTTACATTCTAAACCAGCATCGTATTTAGAAAAAGAAATTAACTGTGGTTTAAATTTCGTAAAAAAAATGATTTCTATAATGGCTTGCAGTAGCATATTAAACTTATATCAGTATCATTTTTCTATCCAAAACAGCATCATTCTGACGTAAAATGAAACAAGAATAAAAAGCTATCTTTATAACAATTACAAATTCACCACTTCTAAAACACTGTGCATTGCAGTAAGCTATCATCATAACAGCGTATCCAAAGAAAATGATACGACAATTAATAGATGAAGCTACAATCAACACTTACCTAAGTTTACTTATCCCACGTCGATAATCGATAAAAAATGCAGAACGTATTTCTGCCGCACCCTGGTAAATAAAAGTTACAAAATCATAGATATCTATCATGTACTGTTTGCACTTTCTTATATCGCTTTTCTTATTTTGACATTCTCACTTCACACCCGTGAGAAAGGCATGAATGTATTTGTTCTACACCTATCTATGAACAAATAGTAGGTCAGACTAGGTTCTTGAGCCTTGGTTCAGCAACTAATCTACAAGAAAAACTTTGAATTTAAATTTTGATTATATTCCGCTTAAAAATTGATCGTATGTCATATCCTGCTTGAAAGGCGTTGTTTTAAATATATTGTCCGACATAGAGCCACAATATTAATAAACACACCTTTTGTTTTGAAAGACAGAATCCGATCAAAATCGATGCATCTAAAATATTCATTAAGCTTTCAAAGTAGGCCATAAAGAAAATTCATGTTCACTTATTGTTTAAAATACACAAAAAAATTTAAGTTCTGAACATTTTTTCAAGGCATCCGTCTCCATTATGCGCATAATGTTTCATAAAGAATACAAGTTTAGATACTCGAAGTCTTTCTCTCTCTCTTACTTTGAAAGTCAAATCCATGTTTGACCTGTTTCTTTCTACCTATCTATCTAACTAACTATCGTGAGGCCACCATTCTTTTCAAAACCAAAATGTATGCTTCAGTTGACGGCTCTACGGAAAATCAATCGGAGTTTACGGATGTACGTTGCCTTCTCGTTGATAAGTCATATTTTTGATTCACGAAGGATTCGGTCAGTCAAGGAATGACACGAACGAATGAGCAGTTAGATTCCTGTCGGAGAAATAGAATGGCAGGCAGCTGAAGAGAAGCAGTTTTGTACTAAAGAAAAAAAGATGAACCTCTTTCATCCGTTACGAGAAAAGTGGTTTTTCGTTTTTTTATAGACATAAAAAATATGACTTTTCCTTGTTCATTCTACGTTACTTTCAGTTTGTATATACGATTACGGGATCAAGATACAGAGACGACATCGTTTGTTTTTTTTTAAACTAATGATGTTTAGAATAAAAATGAAGCTTTTTTTACTGCTGAAAAAATTATATTATACACAACACATGATGTCTAGACACTCTCTTAATGTGTTAGTGCTAATTTAAAACAAAACAAAACAAAACAAAACATGCAACCAAATTTGATATATTTTGTAAAATAGTGACTGCATCCCATCACCAATGATTTTAGTGTAAGAGACGACTAAACACAAAATTTGGAAATCATTGATAAGCTTCAATGTTTTTAGTTTTCGTTTGAGTGCCAAATAATGACGTAAACTTCAGAGAGTAGAGAGCCTCTCCATTCGGGGTTCTACGATTTTTTCGAATAATATATCTTTTCTTCATTGATTAGAAAATATCACTTCATGTCTTCCAGTCAATGGGGAAATTGCTGCATCGTTAATAAAGTCTACAGGATTTTTAAGCAATCATGTGTCAGAAGATTTCCTTTCCTGATATGAACTTGTCGGCATATTATTGTTGTTAACTTCTTTCAAGACCCCACATTGTCACGTTTTTAAGTGGAATCTTTTTGGCAAAACACAGGATTGGGAACACCCTCCAAACCCTCCAAATTTGCTCACTCAGGCCCCGTTTTCAAAACTAAACAGAAGATTTATCTCAAGCTTAAGAGTTATGGACATCGAAGACAACAAAAAAATACAACAATACCTCCTCACATTATAGCGAAACTGGAATTTAGGAGATTCTCGATAAAAGTAATATGATATGAAATAAATACGTTAAATACAAAAGGGAGTATTTTGAAGAAAATAAATATATCTTTTACTTTTTACCTCTTTCAAAATTCAGCTTAGTTCAAGATTTTTTCAGACCATACCTCATTGATATGCTTAAACCTCGGCTTGTAGAATTTATACATAAGATCCTCACCACAACTTTAGCATAATACTATTTTACCGGTAATTGTTTTCTCTATTTCTTGGTTTTAATAACTTTGAATAGAAGATTTTCAAATCAACAGAATAAAATCACGACAGTATATTTATAAGGGCAAACTAAAGTGGTTCGAGACCACTTAGCAAATGTCGAATTTTAAGAGCAATGATCATTAAATTTAATATAACCGTTTATATTTAGTACGTTTTTACCCAACTCCTGTAACATGAAGAAGACATGGCATAAGGTCAATTTTAGGTGTAGTAAAGCTGGTTTGAATAAAAAGTTTTCTTTTTCCGAGACCTTTTGACTTAACTACGAAAAATAACTCAGTCTGCAAAAAAAAAAAAAAAAATTACCGATAACTGGAAGAGAACAAACTAATTTATTCCTTTTCTTTGGATATTAACTTTAAGTGAATCACGAACAGCTTCGTCCAGGATTTGAACTCGATCCTTCGATTTCATTTTCTTTGAAGATAACCACCAAGCTACACCTATCTCCCATGTAGGGATCTTTGATATTTAGCGGATTACAAAAGCTTACGGTTTCTATATTTTGAAGGTACATTTTATTTGTGTTCTTAAACTGTCTACAATACCAACTTGGTGTAAATGTCTAACCTTTATATCCATCATTGAAAAGAAAGTGCAATATTTAATTCCTCATATTCTAAGAACATATCTATCTTCTCCATTGTTGTATTATTGTAGCATGCTAAAAAAGGAGGGGAAGATAGCTTTCTCATATTTTTTATGTGGAAAAAAGAAACTAACCACTTCTTATATATCAGAGATACAGATTTGTTTTCTGACGTTAAAATTGAAAACAACTTGAAATATGCCCGTTCCCTAAAATACTTTTTGAAGATAATATAAAAAAAAGATCCGCTCACAAAATCTAAACTGATGAAGATAACATTAAAACTAAACTTCCTATAGTAACATGGAAGCAATTTACACTTTAGAAAAGATTGGAAGAAATGTAATATATTTTCACCGGGGCTATGTAATAAAGTACCGACGAAAATGCAAATATCTCTTACCGAACGGATGTTTCAATTCTTCTTTTACCAAATTAAGGCGCGATAACAATTCAGCAAAATAACAGAGATCCTACATATTTATCATTACGTGAAATGAGGTGAGTATTTACGACGAAATGCGTAATCTTCGCAGTTGTTGGGCTTCATAAATCTTTCTAACGAAGATGAACGATCGAGTTGAAGAATGGGTCGAGATGAGCGGTTTCTCAAACTTTCTATTTCAAGATAATGGCTTTTATACGACCTAAGAAGGAAATAGTTGATACACATGCGCATAGGTCATGAAAATACGGAGTTCTTGCCGTATAATTGGTTATATCTCAGTATTTTCATCGACGATTCCCATAACCTCTTTGATTGAAGTTATGCAAGAATGCCTATTTACTTTTGTTAAGTAGACTGAACGTCATTTTATGAATATAATGTAAAACGAAAAATTGTACGTGATAAAAATTATCAAATTATTATAGTATCACCTTTTTCAAGAGTATTGCTAGAATAGGTATGTAGCAATAAATAATAATTATAAATTTTTTCACTTCAAACAAGATTTTTATTATACATTAGTGCTTCTTCTAAGACTTTGTTTTGTGATTATATATGATTACGAATAATTACAAAAGGCCACAGATTTTATGAATTTGATTATTCTATAATACTAAGTTAAATAAACATCTATCTATCTATCTATCTATCTATCTATCAAATATTTTTGAATTATAAAATAAGTTATAATTAAAAATCAAACAATACTCAGAATACAGTTGTCGATTCTCAGTGGCTGCAATATTCGATATCCTGAAAATATAATCGAGATCAATTAGAAACAATTTTAGTCATTAAGATAGGTTTGTGAGTTATGTTTCAATCATATATATATATATATATATATATATATATATATATATATATATATATATGATTGAAACATAACTCATATATATATATATATATATATATAGAGAGAGAGAGAGAGAGAGAGAGAGAAAGAGAGAAAGAAAGATTGTGATTGCGGCAGTCTAATCCAAAATCAAATTTTTAAATCAAAAAATTATAATTCACTTCAATCTGATTATATGTTAATGCACTTTATTCACTGGAGGATATAAAAGATGAAATCATATATTATATAATGAGTTTTTCATTTTTATTTTTGGTCATTGCTACAACTTATTCTTTTACCCTGTGTGTCTCTGCATCTCCCAGTGTATGTCTGTCTCTCGCACTTTATAAATCTTTACATACATACTTAAACACCCAAACACACACATACGCACATATAGATATAGATATTTATTGGGTTGAGACTTTTTAAAAATTCCGTTTTCTTAAAGTACTTTTTATCTACGCATTTCAACCTCCCTATGTTTTAAACGCTACCAGAACTTACCAGCTTAATGGATGTCTTCATCGGTCATTTATATTTCATTAGTGAAAGAGTGTGCATTATAATTTAATCTCTGGTTTCATGCCTCTAAAATGTAGGAATTTAAAGTGCATATTCGATATATAATGTGTGAATTTAAGAATAGCAGAAATACAACAAGAACAGTTTTTTTTTTAAATGCTAGCGTTCATAGTCAAGTTGTCATTTGTGACAGGCGAGTTCACGATTGCCTTTCACTGATTCGTTCTCGAGATATGTCATTGAAAGATGAACCCAGATCAGGACGATCTTTGGACACGATCAAAATGTTTTCAAGAAAATGATGGAATACAGCCCCAGCAAAAGTACGCAAAACTTAACAATCCCCACATCCCGTTGCCACCACTTAAAAAAAACAAAGGAAAAGTATGTAAGATTGGCGTTTCTTTTCCTCATAACCTTTGCGTGCATACGGAAGATCGCATATTCATTGAGACAAGGCTTTTTTTAAGGCAGAGAAATTATCCATTTCTAAGAAATATCATTATGGAAAATAAAAAATTGATTTTTTTGGCCAAGTTATATATTTCGAAAAGCAGCAGATAGAGATGAATGAATCTCAAAAGCCTATATAAGACAGATGTCCATGGTGTTGCTGAGTATGACATTTGATTGCCTGATTGCGAATCTCCAGATCCAGAAATCTGTGGATTATGATGTACCCATGCATAAACTGAATACATCTATTGGTACCGTAACACATTACTTGATGACTAAAAGTAAATATCAGCACTTTTTTTTTTTCAAAATCATGATAAAACGCTCAAAAAATTGAATAAGAATATTATGTTCTGTAATCATCAAATTAATTGATAATCTAGTTTAATGACCGGTTCTACTAGATAGTACCGGGCCATTGGCCTAATGAGTAGAGACTTCGCCAATGGTCTGGGAGATCGAGGTTCAATCCTTAGTCGGTTCATACCAAAGACTCAAAAATGGTACTTGATGCCGCCTTGCTTATCTCTCAGCATTATAAGGTAAGGATCAAAGGTAAAGTGGAGCACACCAGGGAATAACTGGCCCTCTCCCCTACACCTCAGTATAGTAGCTATTGAAAAAGGAGACTTTGGTTAATCCTCGACTAATGTCGCCAACTCTCTACCAGATATCCATGGTGTTGCTGAGTATGACATTTGATTGCCTGATTGCGAATCTCCAGATCTAGAAATCTGTGGATTATGATGTACCCATTTAGAGTCATTAATCTCAGGTCTATTCTTATCAGGAACGGTAGTAAATGTGAGAGTACCATTTGTAGAACCGTTTAAATTTAATCTTTTTCTATATGAATTAACGGCCTGACTCAAAAAGAACGTAAGCATAAAACGCTTCCGTTGATTTTGCAAGTTCAATATTCACTTGTTGCCGGACCATTTCCAGTAGAGTCAGCCGAAAGTAGAGATAAAGAGTCAGAAGTTTGCACCAGCAAGAAGATTGACAGTGAATGTTGGAGTCATCCTTCCCTCCTCTGCCGGCCCATGGCGTCTACGGTACGGGTCCTTAGGGACCCCACCCTTGGTATGTAGGTTTTTTTCCCTTATAACCTAGTTAGCAGTATGTTATGAGTCATTGTCCCCGTCATCTAGCCGTTAGCTCTCAAGATCTTCCCCCTCCCCATTATTTTTGTACCTCAACCCGTATCCCAGTCAACTTTCATTGAAGATCTTGAGCATTCATATGTAAAAATATCATATTACCTGCTTCTATCGACCCATACCGAGCCCGACCCTTCATTTCTTTTATCCCTGTAGATTAGGATTCCCGCCCACCTAGGGTAGGTCCGGCTTGTTTCCGGTTTTTTTTTCGGCCCGGAAAACAGTCGGCCTCCAATTTTATAGACGGGGGGATGGGAGGGAAACCAAACGGGGAATTTTTTCCTTGTTTTTTGTGTATATATATTTTTCGGGTTTTTTTCTCCCATTCCCATCATATCCATTGTAAAAAATCATACATTGTAAATGAAATCATGCATCACTTTCGGGTTTTAAGTAGGACTTTTTCATAGAGCAAATGTGGTATTTTGGTTGTTGCAGCGTGCATAGCGATGGACGAGTGATTATATACTGTATTGTTGAATGGGTCGGCGAATTTGGGTAGCTAGGTTCCCCATAGAAAATATAGTTAAAGCAAGACCGCTCCCTTCCCCTCCCCCAAAACCATAAGGTCTTGTGCCTTCTTGTATTTATATTACAAGAAATAAAAGAAGATAGACAGTGAACAGAGGAGAAACTCAAGAGTTGCACAGACGACCTTTTTAACTCTTCTGCTCACTGGTTACTTTTCTGTGTGCGTAATTCTTCTTCTATGTCTCCATTGGGTGTCAAACCCATGTCTTCGAATCCGTCCTTATATATTCTTCCCAAAAAGTAATTGTTACGTAAAGTGACACATCGGCCAAGTCACAAATATCAGCTGATTCTAAACAATTGTTTACATTTGAATATTTTAGATTCCAAGTTGCAAATATCAGCTGATTCTACACAATTGCTTATCTTCGAATATTTTCTTATTCACAAACAAACGTAATATTATTGAGTGTTTACATTCTTTAGACTTTAAAAGAAATGCCCTAGTAAAATTTTGAAATTCTGTTTTAAATTCAAAGTTTGAAATAAAAAAGTGTTAACTACAAAATAATTAATAACAATCTTTAATCATCTTACAAAAGGATACTTTTTCTTAAGGGAAAATGTTAATAAGAACGATAATGAACGCGATTTCCTAACATGCATGCATAAAATAATTCTAGATGTGTTGATACAGTGTTAAAATCAATCAGTCATTTGTAACGTTACGCCCTCACCCCCACCACATTAGATCAGTCTTCTAACCATTCCACTTCTTAGCCAGCCGGTGATCAACTAGTTGCTGAGGGGGTAAGGCACATTTCTTTACCGCTACACAAGAATACGATCGAGGGAGCGGGATAAAATAAAACAGACGAACAAACACGAACAAAGCTTGGGGTTAACCAAGAGTAGAAGGAGGTTATGCAACACTACATGCATGTGCGGACTAGTGCTAGCGTGGGTTACTAGCGAAAATTCCACAAGCACTGGAATGCCGACATCTTTTGACTCAATACTCTTCGCTGGACCCTATCTTGTCTGCTACTGTCTCCGGAGTCGACCGCATCTCTCCGTGGTTCCACGCCAACTATGTTTGCTGTCCCGCCTCTCTGCTGTCCAGTCGCCAACTGCTCTCGTCCGGGTCCCGTCGTCAACTCTCTTTCGCGTCCCCTTACCACTTCCGGATACGGCGAGACTTCAGGTCCAAAAATCCTTTGTCTGGTTTCGCGCCGAAACAGACAAAGGAATCGTCTGCTCAGGCCACCCATATAGTGCTACACATTGACTAACATGGAAAACTCCCACAAAGCAAGCACCCAAACTAAAGACATTAATTCTCAAAATATAGTGTTAGTAAGTGACGCTAGAACTCCCAACACTTGTCGATAATTTTTTAGAAAAAACATTTTTCTTGTTTAATTGTATATAAACTTTCGTGGGTTAAATACCAAATTAATCCTTGTAGAAAGACAGTGGTGGGGCTATGTAACCAATAGTTGGAGGGAATTTTCCTCCGGTTTTAGTTCGTCAGTTAGTATAATAGCCCGACTGCAGTTCGAACGCATTAACTCCTGTTGCAGTCTAGAACATTTTCCAGAACGCTAAATCCCGTCAAATAAGCATATTAATATTTTGCCAAGCATATCAAAAATAAATGTAACATATTTAATAATATATTCTCGATGTTCAGTATATATCTGATATATTCATAAAGAAAGAGAAAAAGTGATAGAAAACAAAAATGAATTATGGGATAATAACAGAAGAGATAAAGGTGATTGGTTTCGTATAATATAATAGTAAGTAGCTTTTTTTTTTAATTGCATTTATTCTCGAGGCTAGAAGAATGCTTGTGGCGTATTGCGTGAATTGTTACGTGGGAGACTCTTGATGGAACAGGTAAAGAAGACACTTGGTCAAGGAGTTTTATCATGGAGATAGATAAATGTAAAAAAAAGACAACCAAAAAGAAACAATGAAGAAGTAAATGAATTTTATATAGTCTTATCTATTTATTGATTTACTTTTTTTTTTTTTTTTTTTCGTGATAGTGCTTTGCTGAAACATTATGCATAATAACAAGGCTAATATAACATCTGCAATAATGGAAAAGTAGCAACGAATAAGGTCAAAGCAAAGTAGGTGTTATAGACGTAAAATCTTAATGCATTTATATATATATGAATACATACACATATATGCAAACATATATACATGTATACATACATAGATACACATACATACACAGAAGTATATATTTGTTAACATATATTCACAAGTACATATATATATATATATATATATATACGCAATTACACACAAACACACACACACACACACACACACATATATATATGTGTGTGTGTGTGTGTGTGTGTGTGTGTGTGTGTGTGTGTGTGTGTGAGAGAGAGAGAGAGATTCCTAATGTCTCATTTAGTCTACAGCACTTACATAATGTATAGATCCACTCATATTTGTGCTTAGTTTCATCTTCGGGAGATTGAAAGAGAGAGAGACAGAGACAGAGAGAGACAGAGACAGAGACAGAGACAGAGATTAGCACATTGTCAAATGGCTTTCCAAGAACTTTTACCTCGTCACCGAGCAGGCTGGTGATAATTTGCAAGTTTGTCAGTCAGATGACGTTAGAGAGTTAGATTTTTACTGGTTACCTAACGCAGATTTCAATGCAGAAGACTAACATAAACTTAGCTGCTCTAAATTACAAAATATACCAAGGCAGTAAAACCAAGAAGTTATTGCTCTCGACTTGGTCAAAGATAAAATGTTCACATAATCTCTAATGTAAAATGAAAGTCTGTTACATTTCTTCGTCTGTAAAAGACTCTGAAGCCTCGAAAGATTTCTCCGTGTAGAGAAGAATAACTTTCTGGAGTGTTCTTTATTTTTCAAAAAATTAACTTGCAATTTTAAATTATATTTTCCCGTTTAAAAAACTTCTAAAATCCAAAGGTGGAGTGGATGTCACTAGCATCAGCAATATATCCATGTAAAAAAAAAATTAGAATTATCCCCCTCGACCAGAAAAGTGCTACTGTTATTTGTATGAAAACAATGAACAAACTTATATCCCTGAGAGAAAAATATAAACAAAAAAATTAAGATAGTGATGTGGACCCAGTTTGGGACTACGAAACGATAACTCGGAACACGGTATAAATCTATGGATATAAATATATAAAGATACTGAGAAAAGTGGTGGCGTAAGCTAGGCTTACTTGACAGTCGAATATCCAGTCTCTATCCAATCTCACGACCAACGAGAGTATTTGGCTCTCGATTAATATCGGATTTGGAAGAGTCCATCAATGGGTAGGTAACGGTCTCATAACACATAGAATAAACCAAAAATGGAATAATATAAATTATGCATTTAAAATACCCAGTATTAACTCATCAAATAACATACAGAGCTTATTACTAATACTGGCACTCGTTAATTCTATTTTTGGTTTATTTTTAGAAATAATCGAAAAATAATGAAATGTGTATAAACTAGTTTTATCATTTACTTTTCTTAATCGAGCATGAGTTGGGAATATACCAAAATTGTTTCATCAAATTAGTCTTTTTTTTTTCAGGTGATATTCTACATTTTGTACTGGAGTTACATGAGAACTAATGATTGTGAGTAAAAATATACACCTTCAAAACATGTATATTAGCTATTTCAATAAGTGTTTGCAGTTAGATATTACAGAAATTCGGTCTTAATTTGAATAGAGATTGTCTATAATGTTATTCTGCAAATAAGATATTGATTAATATCTTTTACATAAGAAGTCATATTCGCCAAAATTCAAAACAAATGAGACTTTTCATAACAGTTTCAATATAATCAATGATTCATTTGTTGGATTTTTTAAATAATAACTTTAAATAATGACAGATAAATAAGGCAAAGCTAAAGCAAAAGAGATTTTCTTCTAAATGTTTGGACTGATACATTCTTACAGAATATTAATACAAGGGTTGACATGCCATATAACCCAGCAAACCAAACCAAACGGAATATTAAAATTGATTTGGTTGGTAACCTGGTTAATAGCATGTCAACTTTCTTGTATTATTATTAACCAAACCCATCCCTTGGCGATGATGCTATTCAACCGAAACGTTAAGGGGTTCATTTCTTTCCCATCCGTATTAGTCCAATACTGAATGAATTACGAGGAGCATACGATAAGTTTCTAGACTTTTTTCGTATGGGTACTTTTATTGATAGTATACACATGAAACTCTAGTCCCCTTCGAAGTTATCTCCTCCGGCTGCAATCCACTTCTGGTACCGATCCAACATCTTCTGGAAGGCCCTATGGAACGCCTCTTGTGTGAGCCTGTCAATGACCTTTGTCACAGCCTCTTTCATCAACTCAATTGTCGCATAACGACAGCCTCTGAGCTTAGGGGATGACCAAAAGTCACAGGGAGCAAGGTCTGGACTATAGGCAGGCTGAAAACTGTCTTGATGCCAATCTTGGTCAAATAGTCTGTGACACGGATGGAGTTGTTGACTGGTGCACTCTCCTGGTGGAAATGCCACTGAGCCGATTTAAAGAGTGCTGGCCACTTCCCTAGGAATATCTTCCTGAACTCCCTTAAAACCTCAACATAGTAACCCTAACCCAAACCGTTTGGCCAATCAACTCTAGTGTATTGACTTCCTTACTCCTCCCACACTTCTCATCATTCATTGCAGACTCCCTGCCTTCCTTGAATCTCTTATGCCACTCAAAAACTGATGCTCGATTCATGCAAAGTGGTCGAAAAATAGTCTAAAGCATTCCATACATTTCTCTCGCATTTTTCCCAAGTTTAAATCAGAATTTTATTGAATATCGTTCTTCTAAAGTGTGAGATTGCATTTTTGAAATTGACCAGCTGTGACAACCAGGCTTTAGTAGGGTGTATTCGAATTTCTGCTGTAGCTGTTCATTTGAACCTGATATCAGAAAAATTAATCAGTTATCTCATAAAATGTATAGCAATAAGATAATGAATTTCCAAGAGTCTACGACAATTTTTATTGCCCATACGAAAAAAGTCTGGAAACCTAGCGTAAGAACCTTGAAGCGTGACTTAGGTTTGAACTCACTTACCTGGATGGGGCTGTATAGCACTTTAGCCATTATGCCAGGGAGATTTCCTTCCCGATTTATGGAGGTTTGAGTTTTATTTTAGATAAAGATAGCAAAATCAACAAATAGTTCTCAGTAAAAGATTATTCTTTCAAGGTATTCGATATGATATAACTTACAACAGGATATGAGCTTCATTAGATTTCAAATATGCATAAAGGAAACAGTATACGAATAAAATTTTGAAATACATGTATATTGATATTGTGTAATATATATATATACATATATATAGGTGTATGCGACATCCTTATATGGGGCGGGGGTTAATGAACCGAGCAACTTTTCTTTTGATCCATCATATTTTGGGTACGTAAAAAACACTTTTCCAATTTCTTCCCATACTTTCTTTTAAGCATTGCATAAATGCACCAAACAGATATATAGTAAAGGAAATAAGAAAAAGCGAGGAATATTTCTACAAAATAAAGATAATAGCAGAAACAAATTAAATACTCAGTAAACATTAAAATGCATAACAAGTGTGACGGTGCCATTAAATATTTATCCCAGGACGAGAGTTTATTTTTCGCACGTGTGAAGACGGGTCAGTCTGGCACTTGGTTCCTCGAAGAATAACTTCCAGTTAAGATTCCCTTTTTGGGTGTAGGGTTACTGGCAGGTTATGTGGGGGTTAATTTGGGCCTAGACTGACCGCCGCTGGCAAGGGTTTCCGTTTTTCACGTTACATGCATACTCAGCAGGCAACTACATCTTCCTACTCCTAGGATAGTGGAAGATATGGGCCTGTAGGTTTAGATATAATATTATTATTTGTCGTCGTCGACAATTCCTATTTCCCGTGTAAAATTTTTAAAGGGCGAATAAGACATTTAGCGAGAATGAATTGAGGCGAATGAAGCTGAAAAGGAACATGCAAAAGACAACTTGATATGCAGACAACACAATGAATTAATTTCAACACGAGGAGAGATATAAAATATTACAAGTTTTTTAATACATGTGGACACACATATTTAACGTGTCGGCTATATTATCAGCGGATAATATCAAAATACAAATGTCTTTCTTCCTTATTCTTTTCTTTCTTCCTTCTTTAATTTGAGAGAGAGAGAGAGAGAGAGAGAGAGAGAGTATGTAATTGCAATACTTAGGAAGAGTGGAGGGAGAAAACAGTCTTTAGGTTCCCTTAGCTTTTCAACGGGTTCCTTCTGAGAGTATTTTCTCTTTTATGGGCTAGCGGGATTTTATACAACTTGGCTTGAAGTTTTCTTCTTGTCCAAGATTCTTCAACTTTTCCCTGGACTTTCGGCGACAGTTTCAACTCGTCTTATCACATCAACTGCTGCCCTGAAAACCCGGCCCTGCTTCTTTGCCCGGATTTTGGCATGAGATTCGCCCGTCCGTTCGCGGTGACCAGCTTTCTCAAAACTCAATTCTTTATATTCTATTTCCGCTGACGAAAAGAGTGCTACTTCGGTTTTTAGGTTTCTGGCCAATCATTCGGCCTCTCTCTTCTTCCTTCACCCTGTCAGGCGATTCATTCGGACTACTGTCTTTATCCAGTATATCCCCTTCTTTATCCATCCGGTCACAGAGTGCAAACATCTGTTGGCTTTCATTCTGACCCGGATTTGTTACTTCGGCCGCGACGATTTGACCTACATTCCACTTTCCTCTTTTAACGGTCTGTCTTTGGAGCCTGTTAATTCAAACACGGAGGAGTAGAGGAAATTTCTTATTTCTTTCCTCTCAGTGGTAGACCACGTGACACAAGGCACCGTAAAAATAATGAGGTGCCTATATTTGCAACATGCTTTTTTATCGCCTAAACTTAAATTAAAATTAGCTTGTAGATATAATCTAGAACATGTCATTGCAGTTCCCAAAGGCAAAATATTTAATGCAGGAGATGGTAGAGTAAGGGTTATCGTCATCGACAATGGCCACGTCTAATTGGTTTCCATTCCTAGATGATCCTGTTTTCATTTTCCATTCTGCAAATACATTTGAGAAGGGTGTGAATCGAACAGTTCTTTCTATTGCAAGGATATACATAGAAGCATGGGGTCTTTTTACCTTTGTATGGAAAACCGTCGAAGAGAAGAAAATCTTTTTATTCTAATTGGTAAAACACCGTTTAAAAATGTACTTTGTATCTCATCCTAATTGTTCCGAAGAGATGATAAATCTATTCCATACATACCTGGACCTGTTATTTATTTTAACTCGGACACATTTATGTATTTTGATAGTTTTATTTCCACTCGTTGAAATAAGTTCATTGGACGTTAAGGTAATGATTTTGAAAAAAAAAAAAATGAAAGTGTTTTGATCAACAAAGCTTTTAACCAAATAGATGAATTGTTGGACTGTGGTTGTTAAATTCGAACCACAGTCACGTGATAACGTTTAGTTTCGGAATGATATATTTGAGAAAGGTATGAATACCTTTGTTTCTTCCCTACCAGCCATATGCCGGATATATTATTACTACGGTTCTTCTGGGTAGACTTAGCTTTAAATGAACCAAAAAGGTTAATATGCAATTAAACAAAGAAACCAAACCCAATCCCGGTTCAGTCTTGACATTTTTACCATGAATTAATTCACATTATTTTCTGCCCGTAGGATTACTACACTCATCTTATCATCTTGTCATGCCATCAGCACGGATATCTCTGACCCTCTCTCGCCACCCCTCCCTATTGTTCATCGCCTCCGGTAGGTCCCCAGGGCTACATCCCCTATCCTCACAGAGCTGCTGGATGTTGCTTTTGAACGGCCATGTGTAGGGGTCCATAGGATTACATCCCTTATGAACTCGTCCCTACTTCTCTAGCAGTGTCCTGCATGTCTGGTTCGTCTAACTTGAACAGTTTTCGTGATAGATGGTAGGTGACCGTAGAGCTGCTGCTTTGTAGGGTGTTGCCTTCAGGACTTGTTCAATATTGCTGGCAGCATTTTTATGTAGTTACTGTCATGCATTTTATCCGGCGTCCATTCCGCAAAGATACCGAAAAACATCCTAAAATATGTCTTCAATTTTCTCTGTATATTTAAAGAACGCTAAGAATATGGGATTGCATAATCCTTTCGTTATAAGTAGCATGCAATACATTTAATGTTGGTTTGTCTTCAATGTTTTCCTTCCTCTAAACTAGTTGCTGTAATAAGGCTCAAGATTTTTGTATGCTCTACTATAAACCTATAACTGGATGATGATTCATGTCTTTCTTTTGGGCCTTAGCCATTATTGAAACGCAATCAGAGACGATCAAAATTTGAACTCGGGTCACTGTCTTCATTTCCGAAGAATATAACCGTTACGCCACGTGCCTCCAGGGAAGTGGAGGTTTTTTTCCAATTCATCTTTAAGGAGAAATTTATGGGTACGTTAGTCATTTTCTGTACATTACAACATAAAGTGCAGAGGGTTATTGACGTGTATGCTTGTGAGGGTGAGCCAATATTCTAACAAACCTAGTCTCCCATATCGACATTAACTCTCTAGGAAAAAAAAAAAAAACACGGATGAGTGCACTGTCAACTGTGACAGAATCAAATCACATTTAGTTTAATAGCATGTTCTACTCTTATTGGTACTCGTTTTTTTTTATTATTATCAGTTTGCTAATTTTTATTGTCATTGAATTCATAAGAATAGCAATCATGGTCAATAAACTTATCTGAGATATCGAATTGCTAACTTTGAGAGTCCCCAAATGATATGGTGTCTAGCTATTAACCTATTCAATGTTTAATGTAAAGTTGAACTTAGTTCAAAAGTAGATTTCAAACAGATCTTTAAAAAAAGATATATAAATCTTTATTACCAATTGGCATTAAGAAAAAAAGTTTGAAGGGAAAATTAATTTAGACGGCCGGTTGAGGAAAAGGTAATGCTATATACCAAATCTGAGATATTGATGTTTACAGCATGTTAACGAGTCTAGTGATATTTTTAGCCGAAATCTTGCAGAATATTTTTCATTTTTGGTCGAATTTTATGTTTTTGATATTTTTTCTAAGGTATATTTGCACACAGCTGAATCGAATATTTTTTTTAAATCTTCTTTACACATAGATGGTATATTAACAAGTATTATCCCTCCAAGTCAGAGTGAACATAGAAATAATGACAATAAAATGTTCTCCACACACCTCAGAACAGGAATATCATCACCAGATGCAGTTTAGTGATTTTTAAAGCTCTTTGCTTTGGTGCGGTACAAAAATTAATGAATGGGGCGCTCAATGAGGCTTGAACTCACTCGTGTAGGTTTGTTAGTGTAGGTTGCTAATCATTATACCACCAGAGGTGCCCCATCAGATGCAGTTTATTGTCATAGATCGAAAAAAAATTTCTCTGGTGGGTATTTATAGATTCTGCGTATTCTAAGCCCGATAAGTTGCGCTAAATTTGCGTGTGTAAAATCAAATACGATTTTGTTTATCGGCCTTTACTTAAAAAAAACAAAAAAACAAACAAATTCTTTGTCTCAATATCTCGGACGAAGATATTTTTGGTGTACTCTGGAACTCAATTAAAAATCACAACGTCTATAATGGCAACACATATGCAGTCAGCGTTACGATTACCACTGTAGAAAATAAAATTGGTGACCAGCGTTCAAATCCTGGACGAAGATTTTAGCCTTTCATCTCGCGCTAATGTCCTTAGGAACGGCAGGAATTCGTCAGTTATCCCATTTCCTTACTATATCTAACTTTTAAGGTAGAGTTCTTTAGCCTTGATAAGGCAACCGTTCTAAGAAAAGTAAAATTCTCTATTTAAACCAACTGTATATCACTTTGAAATTGACCTTTGGTCTTAAACAAAATCTTGAGGAGGAGTTGGGTGAATACATACTTAGGAGCTTTTGTTATTCATATTTACCAACCCCTCCTCTCGGGCAGGATATGACACATGGTCAACTTTTTGGCGGAGTTTAACAGGTTTGAATTCAGAGTTTTCCTTCTCCTAGACTAGTTGCCTCACCAAGGCTGAAGAATCTAGTCTACCCTACTATTTACACATAGTTGGAGGGGCAATAATTGGATTCATACCTTTCTCAATGGTATTAGTGCTATATGAAATGCAATCAGTCTCGTCCATGATTTGAACTCGTGTCACTGTGTCCATTTACTACGACGATAACCATTACACCACGGGCACCTCCTTTTGTTAAATAGTAGTGATTGGTTATGTAGTCTGTCAGCTTTTTTGGATGAGCTCATAGCAAAATAATGGTATATAGGAAAGCAACATTATCTCCAAAAAACATCAGATTTGGAATTCAGAATTTTTCGTTATCCTTGAGCTCTTGCCTTGATACAGCTGAACAGCTCTGTTTACCTAACTTTTCATTTATAGCAAGGGAGATAAATATTTTCTTAAAAGCATTTACACCAGCAAATTCATGTTGGATTTGAAATCACCTCGTCGCACCCGTTTTTACCACAATCGCCGTTACGTTAAGAGCAGCTCTCCTACCACGTAATATACTATTTTTCAGGATTCATTGTTTCACCTTTGGTAAAAGGTCAAGTGTTACATTACATATCAGTGCCTGATTATTACATTGGCATTAGATTATATTGATTGAAATTAAACGTTGATAAATATAGTCATGTCTGGTGGTCGATTAATTGTTTAATCTCTTGGCAGAGAAATTACTTTTCAAAGCGAGAATTTCGTTTAACTTTTGATGCTGTACATGAAAGTTAGATTAATCAATTCATTGTAGGTTAAATGAAAAACCAGTAAATGATGTTATTAAAGACGACAATTAATTTTCTTACACATAACGAGTTTAAATATTAGGCATCATAATATTCTCTTTGTACCTTTTTAATATACTTTTCAATCTTCCTGCTGATAATTTTCTTTTTCACCTTATTTTCATATTAAATTTCCCATTGAAAATTACTCAATAAAACTTGTTGAAAGGCTTTTTTTTATTTTTTTATTTAAATCCGAACGTTATACTAATACATTTTGTAGACTTAAAACGTTTTTTATCCACCGATTCTATAAATTGCTGATTTCATATGACTTCTAAAATAAATAAAACTAATTCAACTAAACAGTCAGTAATATCCTTGCAGGAGGCCTTGTACTTCGAACGCATTGTTTTCTACATTAAATTTTACTGTTTTAAATTAAAAGTCATCAATAGACTTATGAACACAGTGGATGGGACATTGTCGTGAGATACTAAAAGGAAAAAAAAATAATATAGATATTGCTACATGATATACAAGGCTCTACTAGAAGAGTTTATGTGTTCTAGTATTATTTAAAACAAAGTTTGTTTGTTTTTTTACAAATCCATGCTATTTAATTTGACCCATGTAGATGAAATAATTAAAATATTAACAGAACTTCAGAAACTAAAAACAATTTTTTTACATAGTTGTCTTACAAATTTTCTCTATAGGATTGTTGTTTTTGGTTTTTAAGGTCGAAAAGTAAAGGCTTAATTATATCAAATATCATTATTCTATATAAATTGCTGACTTCTTCATTTTGGTTGCTATACTTACAATGTCTCAGCCACTGTATCCATCGACCTACTTCGAGTACCTTTTTTCGTACTTGTTAACCTGAGAATTCTAGACTTAAGCCTCTATTCGATTTTGATTGATCCCTTGGCGTTGCATATTTTATAAATTATTTTAGTATATTTTTTCTTGATCTGAGTTTGAGTGAGGTTAGTTTAAATGCGCTTCCTGCTATTTCATTGTTCACTTTGGTGTAGATGTTGGTTGGTTCGGGCTTTTTTAGAAACAAGTTTTTAATTTTTCTCTATTTTTTTTTTTCGTTGGCTCATTGGAAATCAATGCGATCTTGATTTTCTGGGACATTTTATATTTTGGGGCGGATTAGTTTGTGTTTGTGAGGTATATTTTTGTATGTATTAAATTTTCCTTTTTATTTTATTGGAATCTTTCATTGGCTGTCAGTTCTTTTAGTTTAGTTCTTGATTCTTTGCAATGAAGTTCGGCCAAGTGTAGATTTTCAACTGCCGAGTGTAGATTTTCAACTACCGAGAGTAGGTTTTTAACTGCTGAGAATAGGTTTTCAACTGTCGAGTGTAGGTTTTCAACTGCTGAGAATAGGTTTTGAACTGTCGAGTGTAGGTTTTCAACTGTCGAGAATAGGTTTTCAACTACTGAGAGTAGGTTTTCAACTGCCGAGTGTAGGTTTTCAACTGCCGAGAGTAGGTTTCAACTGTCGAGAGTTGGTTTTCAACTGTGAGTGTAGATTTTCAACTACCGAGAGAAGGTTTTAAACTGCCGAGTGTAGGTTTTCAACTGTCGAGTGTATGTTTTTAACTGCCGAGAATAGTTTAACAGTCGAGAGTAGGTTTTCTACTGTTCCTGAAAACTTGACTAATCATGTCGTTCAAAAAAGATCAGTTTCTCGATAAGAACTCTGAAATTGTCTAATTGATTGCTATTATTTATTGAGTTCACCCATTGTGTAATAGAAGTGTAATGTTCTCTCCAACGTTGGACCCAACTAGTCTCATAGATTCAAAAAGTGACATTTCCTTTATATATCAAGTATTTCACTCGATTTTTTTTACATATGGCACACGTTCTTGAGAAAACGGAGTGGTTTTCTTCACAGTTTGGACAATTAATTTATTTTGAGTAACCTTTTACTATGAGGTCTGGGTCTCTTTGACAACATCTTTCATATATCGGACGTCCTCAGCAATCCTCCCAGCGGAGGCTATATTCTAAACTTTAAAGCCCCTCCAAGGAGCAGAAATACTTTGTTCCACCCTTTCAAGACAATATCCAAGTTTAACTTCTTTGAGTATTCAAGGTTGATTGAAACTTATTAAGTATGTATTTGTCAGAATTTTCTCTCCGCTTCTTCTAAAGATTATTCTTTCGTAGTTTCTAACCTATTACCAGCTCAAGGCAGCTCTTATTTCTTCTGATATAGCCGAGGACTGCTCACTGCAACTTATAACACCTTTTAAGATGTTAAATCTCTGATGCAGGTACGCATTGACTTTTATTGTGCGAAAGGCATTCATTTTTTTTAAATGTTGTCGGCATGCCTACGACTGCCAACCTCCACAAGCATATTTCAATATATTTTCATTTTCACAGTCTGAGGAGTTTCTCTGTTCTTCTCTATTCTAAAAGGAGATTGTTTGGCTCGGCTGGTGTCTTCCAAAGATTCAAATTCTATGAGTATTGTCAAATCTGCAGCATCATTCTCGGAATCAGACACAGATTATGTTTGTTTTCGTCTGAAGAAATTAAAAGTAATGTTTTTTTCATTGCTGGTCCTGTGTTCCATCACACTCGATGGAGACGAAAGTGAGTTGGGAAGTTACCAATTAGTGCACAATCAGTATAATCGAATCGGGTGTCAGATTTCAAGCCTCTACAATTTCATGTTTTTAGTAAACACTACTTAATATGGTACAATTTGACAGTGGTCACAATCTCATTCACGCAGCGCAAAAGAACCTCAGAAACAACCTTTAACACGAAAAACACAAGAAGAATTGGGAGTTTACAGCTATAATTTCAGTTTGAAGAAAACAATCGGAATTCACTTGACAACTCTGCTGCCGGGTCACGGACTACTAAACATATAGGAACGACAACTTAATTCGATCAATCGCCTTCTCGCTTCAAGACTCTCGGACCAAATTGCATCACAATTTCGTCGCTAAATATTTTGTCATTGATTATTACAACTTCTAAATGCATTTCTGCAAATGACTTTAGATTGTCTATAAAGAATAGACGGTTTAATTTTAGTAGTAGTTTTACACAGATAGTCTATGTTTTTATGTTCTATAGAGAGAGGTATTAAATCTATACACAAGAGAAGAAAATGTCGTTGCGTAGCCATATATACGAATATGGCCATGTGCAAAATGGGTGAAACAGACATCGAATGTTGATTACAATAGAACATATAAAGAACATGGGAATCTCGGAATTTTAAAACACGTAACGACTTCTTTTTCAGGTACGAAACCTTTTTATTAACTTTGAGTTAAAGGTTTCGACGTAAGGAGGAGAGACACAATCTTCTATGCTGTCTTATTCATTTGGCCCCCGACTTGAACGGCCCCCATAGGGCACAAGTTCGCCTCGCGTCTGCGAGCTCCAAAAATCGATCCTTCTCGTTTGGCGTCTAGTACCCGACTCTTTCTCTCATTAAATTCTCACACAAACCTCCACGCGCTTCCGGTGCGTGACGTCACCCGCACCCTGTCACCTCGGTTCGTTTAGGACTGTTATGAAATCTGAGTGACACCTGCATCCGCCCGCGCGCACCCGCGTTAACACCTGTTTCAATGTTGCACCTAACTAACCCATGTGCTGAGCCGAAAGGTTTTCAGTCTAACTAAACTCAAAGGCATGAACCGAAATCCCTCGGGTATTTTATTACAATGTGAGTCTCTTTTAACGATTCCATTATTATTTCTTGCAGATTTTTCACACTATTGTTAGCTAGTGGAATTTCACAATGGTCGAATTGACAACAAGTTTCTGTAAATCTCCCTAATTCTTCTCATTATTCTGACCACTGTCGATAATGCTGTACTTTGATGGTCTCATCTCTTTCTTCGATTTCCAACACTTCCACCCACCTTACCAAGACTTTGAAGATAGTTCCAAGCGCACCAATAACGATTTGTTTAACTGCTACCTTTATATTCTATAACTTTTTCAGTTTTTTGGCTAAGCGGAAGAAGTTGTCTCTCTTTTCGTTTTCTTTGAATTTCACTGTAGGACCACTGGGATTGCAAAGTGAACTATTCAGCATTTTTTTGTTTTTTATTTATTTATCTATTTATTTGCTAATTATCATGGGGTTTGATCTTCTGGCTGGGATGATTTGATCTGATTGTATCTCGAAATCCCAGAGAGTTTTGCTCTGTCTCATTCTCTAGGACTGATTATTGAGAGTTTTCACAGCAGCCTTGTCAGATGGGCTTTCATTAGAGTATGATTGACAGCAAATCTTCTCAGGTTTCCTGGGCTCTTCTGAGTATTCTGGCCGATTTCAACAATTCTGTCATCTGAATATTCTCCGTTCTTCCTCCAATACCCACCTGTTGCAATTTCCTTTCCTATTCTTTTGGGGCCATTCGAAGCGTACAAACTATAATTTGTATCAGCATCACCCTCATATTCCAGAGCTTTTTTTTTATTCTCTGGCAAGGTGAAACTATTTCTCAATCTTTTCGATTTCTTTTAATTTAACTCTGGTAAAACGATACTTTCCACGAGATAAGACGTTTTCTTTTTTCTTAATTACCACTGTCTAGTCTTTTTTCCAGGATAAGATGATTCGTTTATATCTCAAAATTGCATTGAATTTTATGCGTCTTATTTTCTAAGACGGATTCTGATTTGTGGATATTTCATTTGGTTGTTTGGTTAACATTTAATCTCTTGCACAATTCACAGTGGGTCACCTCCCAACCAGTCGAATCTTGTCTGAGCTAGTTTGCTACGTATTATCGATTTTTGATTTAATATAATTGGTATTCATGGCATTGTTTGTACTCCAATTAGAAGAGATTCAGTTTCTCTCCTGAGATTTCTTTTTCGTAGTTATGTCCAGATTTACTCATTTGTAATGTCTCCAGTTTATCGCGTGAACAATCCAAACAGTTTTGCTCTTCTCATTTAATTTTCCTCGCTTTTACTGTGTTTTTATTGGCCTTTATGTTGCCTCTGCAGCAATTGGCTGCTGAAATAAACATTTATTTTCTCTTCCTAACCTAGTCCTTGAGTCCTTGTATTGATGCACATAGGCAGTCCTCAAACCTAGTGGTCTTGCTTCATCAATCTTTTTTGTCTTGTTCAGTCTATCATACGAGGATCATAAAATAAGTTTCCAGACTTTTTTCGTATGGGCACTTTTATTGATAGTACACACATGAAACTCTAGTCCCCTTCGAAGTTATCTCCTCCGGTTGCAATGAACTTGTACCATTCAAACAACTTCTGGAAGGTCCCATGCGTGTCAATGATTCTCGCCACAGCCTCTTTCATCTCCTGAATTGTCTCATAACGACAGCCTCTAAGCTTAGGGAATAACCAAAAGTCACAGGGAGCAAGGTCTGGACTGTAGGGAGGCTGAGGAACTGTCTTGATGCCCATCTTGCTTAAATAGTCAGTGACAAGGATTGAGTTGTGGACTGGTGTATTGTCCTAGTGAAAATGCCACTGAGCCAATTTAAAGAGTGCTGGCCTCTTCCCTAGGAATCTCTTCCTGAACTCCCTTAAAACCTCAACATAGTAACCCTAACCCTAACCTTTTGACCAATCAACTCTGGTGTATTGACTTCCTTAACCATCCCACACCTCTCATCATCCCTTGACAGACTCCCTGCCCTTCTTTGAATCTCTTATGCAACTCAAAAACTGATACTTGATTCATGCAAGATGGTCCAATAGCATTCTGAAGCATTCAATACGTTTCTGTGGCATTTTTCCAAGTTTTTATCAGAATTTTATTGCATATCGTTCTTCTAAAGTGTGAGATTGCATTTTTGAAATTGACCAGCTGTGACAATCAGGCTTTAGTTTCGTGTATTCGAATTTCTGCTGTAGCTGTTCACTTGAACCTGAAATCATAAAAAAATGGTCTGTCATCTCATCACGTCTTTAGCAATAAAGTAATGAATTTTCATGAGTCTACGACAATTTTAAATGCCTGTACAAAAAAAGTCTGGATACCTATTGAATACACAACGTATCTCGAATTTAACGCTTTGTGCATAGTCATCAATAATCTTGTACATTTTCTTATTCAGCATTTCCGTTATATTCCTTCTGTTTTCATTTTTTACTCCAAAGTTATTTTGTTTATTTTGCCTCCGGTTTTCTTATTAATGTCTGTGCAATTTATACCAATTCATTGACAGAATTATTTTGTTATTTTGAAGGGTCCAGTTTTGTTGGAATTTTTTTAACCCTGTCCCGGTACCTTTTGAGTCTTTCTTCTTTCGTCAATAAATGTTTGATGTAGTTCTTCCCATTGTATTTTCAGACACATCTGCGACTGTCTTTCTGGGATCTTTTCCTTCCGATGGGTTGCTGCATAAATTTACCAACATTATCGCAGTTTCTTTATTTGTCTTTCTTTCCTTATTTCCTATGAAAGTTTTGTTTCTCATTTAAAATTCGTCGTAGGGATACCTAATTCAAGACTATCAAGTTTTGCTCGTGACTAGATTAATTCGTTCAATTGAGTGATGTTATTTGCTGGAATATGTTCCAATACTTATTTAACTTTTTCGATCTTTATCATGACTTTTTTTCTAGAGTTGATTCCTTAGGGAGGTTTTTGAAGTCTTCTGACCACTCATATTTCTTTTTTTTTTCATCAATTCTACATTTGTCCTCTCTTCATGAGACATTATTTATGCTATAGTGCTGGGTTCAGTGGTGATTTGTTTTCAATATTTGGCTTTTCAATTCATTTACGGAGATCTCTTTGAGAATGTTCTACATAAATTATTTTCTCCACATACTTTTTGTATCTCAAAGTCAGATAACTGCCAATAAAAAAAAAAAAACACCTGACTCGGTCTCAAAGTCTTTGACTTGAAATAAATTTAACGGATTTTTCCAGATATTCATCATCCATTTCCTATATCAACTTTGCTTAAGAAAAAAAAAATCAGTCAAATAAATAACTTGTTTGTTCTCTTTAACAGTCGGTTTTTTTAGTTTGATATCTCGCAAACACTTTGTTACATTGTATATTTGTTTGTGTTCGGGGAAGAAGCGCAGCTAATATTTTCAGGATCTAACTGTGTGCCCCATGTTGGCTATCAAAATAGCACCTACCAACCATGATATCCAGATCTATCTGCTGGGTCCTCGTTGAATTGAGTTTTGATTTGCAATTATTAATTAGTCTAAAACAGACCCACGAATTGATACATAATTATGCTCATATCACAAATGTAACCGAGTATTCTTTAAAAAATAGTGAACACTTAAGGAGGCAAAGAACCCTTACACCTTTAAATATTACAATTTTTTTTTTTACTCAATATTAGTTCAACGCTCACTTTTTTCTAAAGTTTAGGTTTAATTCCTTTAGAAAGGTACACTATTTCTCATGAGTTTGGTTTATGACCGTTACTCATGAGTAGATACTGGCATACTATATTTTATAGATTCAATAAAACCATATCTTTGCTGGACATGTAAATCGATGATTTTTATTTCTTAAAGGTAGTTTGTTCATGTTTATCCATATACCTTTCGTAAGCTACCTTTAAGAAATAATTTCAGTCATGTGACCTGGAAGGTAACACACATTCTCTCACCCATATATATTTATATATATATATATATATATATAATCAACTAGACATCAAACTTTGATAGTTTACGCAAAAAGAACTCGATTAAGTACTATGAAAAATTAAAAATAGGAAAACAGCTGGGATTGATGAAATACCTCCAGATGTATCGAATACCCGGGAATTTGACGACATAGTGCGCCGACACTGTAATGCCGAATAAAACGAAAACACACTTGACAACGAGACAAAGGGATGCATCCTCCCTTTCCTTAAGAGGGACGGCCTCGTAATAGCCAATAACTACCGAGGTATAACCCTTACATCCATAGCGGCCAAGAACTTCTATCTGTACTATTCAACCACATAAAAACCAAAACTGAAAAAAATACTTAGGAAGAACCAGATCGTCTTTCGAAGAAATCGATCCACGACATCACAAGTTTTGACTATCTGTCGAATTCTAGAAGGTGTACGTGCGAAAAAAAATTCGAGGCAACGATATTATTTGTTGAGTTTTCCGAGGCCTTTAACTCCATACACTGAGGTAAGATGGAACAAATACTTCTCGCTTACGGCCTCCCCACAGAAACCGCTGCAGCAATAATAATCCTTTTTAAAGACACGAAAGTAAAAGTCCGCTCTTCGGATGGAGACTCAAACTACTTTGAAATTGTAGGAGGTGTGCTACAAGGAAACACATTACCCTCATATCTGTTGATTTTCAACCTAGACCACGTGCACTGAACGTCTTTTGATTTAATGAAAGAAAATGGTTTCAAACTGGCAAAAGAAAGAAGCAGAAGATACCCCATATAGATAATTACGGACGCTGACTACGCCGATGAGATATCGCCCCGGCAAATACATCCGCCCAAGCCGAAACCTAGCTACATTCTTTGGAACGAGCAGCTACTGACACAGGCCACCATGTCAACCCAGGCAAGACGGAATAAATGTGCTTTAATCAAAGAGGCGACATCTTCACTCTAAAGGGTGGGCCTTTGAAACTAATGGACAAGTTCACCTCCCTTGGAAGCAGCGTCTTGTCAACCGAGAAAGATATTAACACGTGACTACCAAAGGCATGGACAGATATCGATAGGTTATTGGTCATATGGATGTTAGACTTGACCGATAAAATAAAAGGCAGTTTATCCAAGCAGCGGTCGTATCGATACTGTTATGCTGATGCACTACATGGACACTAACTAAACGTATGAAGAAAAGGCTAGACAGCAATTACAAAAGAATGCTGCAAGCAATACTGAACAAGTCCTGAAGGCAACGCCCTACAAAAGAGGATGTATACGGCTAACTACTACCCATTACGAAAACTATCAAAATTAGACGAACTATTCGCGTGGGACACGACTGGAGAAGTAAGGATGACCTTATAAGTGATATACTCCGGTGGACCACTTCACATGGACGAGCAAAGGCAGTACGACCAGCAAGAACCTATATACAACAGCTTTGTGCTGATTTTTGATGTAGCCTCGGAGATCTACCGGGAACAATGAACGATAACGACGAGTGGCGAGAGAGCGTCAGAGAGATTAGTGCCGGAAGCGCGACAGGATGATGAAGAGGATATATATATATATATATATATATATATATATATAGAGAGAGAGAGAGAGAGAGAGAGAAACAGACAGACAGAGACAGAGACAGACAGACAGGAAAATGTTTGTAGAATAACAGACATTGTTTTCTTTTTTGCTTCTGCCTTCTTTTCCATATGTTTATTTTGGCTCCGTACTGGTTTATAATTTATCAAATTACAAGGTTTTTTAAGATTAGATTTAAATTCGGTAGCTAGGGAATGGTTTTAGGATTAAAAAAGAAACGGGCAAATTTCAATAAATATAAACGAACATGAAATGAGGAAGGTTAGTTCTTACCTTGTGTTTTTTTTTCGTCCTTATTCAGAATTTTTCCTCTCCGCATCGTCATGAAACGCTCTTTCTTTAAAAGACAATTTTTTTTTTGTTTCATACCTATCAATCATCCTTGACTATCTACTTTTGAAAAGATAATTACAGTCGCATGACTCCGAGGGTTACAAGCGAGAGACAGGCAGAGAGAATACCAGTTGTGCAATCACAGACTTGAAACTTTTCCTTTCGTTACGTTGGCTCATTTACTATTTTTTCTTAACGTAAGGACTCGAATTCGTAAGAAAAACTGAGAAAATTTACTAGAAATCTTTATTGAATAGTTTGGTTTTTGTCGAAAATTTGAGCATACTTGATATCATTTGGTTGGCAAGAAAGAACTGTGAAAAATTGGAATAATTCAGACTGCAGTATTACTCAGGAGAGTTTTGGTATATATTCAGATATCTTGTTTTCACTTGATTATTAATCTAAGCTGGGAAATATGAACTGGGCAAAAACTCGCTAGAGTCAAACGGTAATAGACATTTTTGGTAAAGCTACGACGATTCGCCCGCTTTCACAAAAGACGGGGATGATTCCGCTTCCACTCTACCAATCGGATATTTTATCGGATGACGTGATCAATCCGTTATCTGCCCACGTTGTGTATTTTAGATCCAGAAAACGGATCAATTGCTAATCATAGTCGCCGGTAGATAACTAGACTGCAGAGACCGCAGAATTAAGAAAGTAAAAACGTCGACGTCAACAAACAGAGAAGAAACACGGCTTTGTATTAATAATGATATGTATTTTTTAATGGTAGAATTATTTACCCTTATCATAGGTGATGGGGTTAAGTAAGAGACCCAGTTTAGAAAATAACAGTCAGTCAATTCTTTATATAAGTTTAGACTTTTCTGTTCACGGAACAACGTGCAATTCTTGTTGTCACCATCAGCTATCGTCGTCTCATTTCGGGCTTTCGCTGTCTCTCTACAATTGTCGCGTGTTCTGTGTGCCCTTCGTTTTTTCTATACCCAGGGCACTCTTGTAAAAGGTCATGAATCAGAGCAACGTGAAATTTTCATTGTTAACTCGCGTTCTTTTCACGCGATCCTCCCGAGGGACGCAAAGCGTTGCATTTTGTATATATGTGGCTGAAGCTAAAAAATATCAATCTTCCCCAAATTTGGGTCCCAACAATCAATGCTGCCTCTCACTGTTTGTAACACCCACCACATCCACTTAATAATCACTTTTACCAAAAAGGGACGCTTCTCACAAAATCTGCACCAATAATAATTCTATGTTCACGGGACATGAGGTCAGTAACCGTTCATTCATAACGGTAACAATGCTGAATTAAAATTTTCTATGCTTCATGTTTGTTTTTTTTACAAATTATCGTTCCAGAAAACTTTTTCTTAGGCCGCTGATTGACCAGTCCTGACCAAATCCCCAGCCGAATTTGTTCACTTTGGCTTGTAAAAAAGTCCTTGTTTGAGTTTCAGATTCTTTGGACTGTCGAAATAACAATTCTCACATCATTTTTTCAATATATATGTAATAGATAATATAGGAAATAAATAAAATAATTACCTTAGATATATATGTAATAAATGATATATTTTTTCGTCGTTTTCTTTTTGGTCAAAACAACGTATTTCCGATTTATTCCTTCAAAATCTATTTCCGCTAATTTCCGCTTTTTACAACGTACTGGTTTCATTCTTCTAAAATTTGGCTCGGTCAATTCTTACTTTTATGGTCAATAAATTTTCTGGACTGATTCCATCGGTCACAGACCTTCAAACTAAATGAATTCATGAACTACAAAATAAATGTTTGACCTCTGGGGAATTAGAAAATATAATGGTGTTGTATGGCGGGCAAAAAGGAGAATAATTCTTGTGTATAAAAATATTATCTGCTTCTTTTCTTTTCATTTTATTACAAAATGTACAAAATAATGGAGTGAAGGAGAGAATCGATGATAGCTAAACTTGCATATACACATAGGTGACCGTGTGAGTTTTTTTCTTCTGTGAAAACCTCTGCCTTTCTCTATGTTTCTATTTTCGCAAGACTGGTACATGGACAACTCACAACATCTAATCATCTCAGTTTCTATATTTTTTCAACTTCAAGGTCCTCGGAAGGCACAATTTATTTTTCTTCTGGGATCACACTCACTTTCAACTTTAGGGCGTCAGTTTTTTTCACCTTTTATTACCCCCAGGAGTCTCTTTCTTCACATTTCTCGGCTTTGTACGTCTAGCATTATCTCAATTCATTTAATCATATCAAAATTTCCTTGCATCCCCGAGACTATTTCTTCCTGTCTCTCTCTTCGTGTGTGTGGCAATATTTCAAGGCATTCAATCATCTCAGATTCTTCTCGTTTTCGCAAGACTCGCACAGATTATGCCTTTCTCTACCTCTTAATTTTGGGCTGTCTGGCAGAAGACCAGCTCCCTGAGTAGTGTGACGTCTAGTAAACTTAATGTCGGCTCCTTCATTCTTGCCTTAGGTCGAACATCTTAAGTGGTTATATAATTTTCCGAACGCCTATGGAATTCTCGTGGTCACATTTCCTTTCTGTGTGATAATGTGCTAGTCCAGTGCCCAATGTGGTGTAATTAATAGTCAGAGTCCTTGTTGTGGCTGCTGTCTTTGTAACTACCACATTTACTTCCAACTGTTTCCTTTATCCTATCCCTCCTTTACCACACTGTGATTGAAAGATCCACGAAGGAGTGTTGGCATAATTCATCTGACGGTCTGGTGATACGAGTGGCTAGATTGTCTAGCAACTCAAAGAATAGAGAAAACCCGCGGTTAACAAACAACAAAGAAGGTTTTTGTTGAAACACATTTGTGAGACAATACATAACCAGCAAACAATGTTTGCTTTCTTGGCAAAAAGAAGAACGAATATGGAGAGAGGAAGAGTGACGATGAAATGCGGATAGTATGGCACCAATGTTTCTAAAGGCTGGGACATTGAATTTTTATAAAGCCTGCAGGTTGTTAGGAGTGCCTCGGGTCTAGAATGGAAGGGAGGCTTCTTTGGCAGTCTTGAGTTTCTTCTTGGTCTCTTTCCTCATCCTCGGTGATGATTCGATTTACCATCCTGTTTATATTGATAAACATCCGTACTAAAAAGATTTCAGATTGGTTGTCCAATAAGAGACTTAGAAGTTAGATTCCCATTGGTCAGCCAATCCTACTTCAGCAGTATATCTTACAGGTATAGGAAAATCCCTTTTTCGATGCTTTGACCAAACAGAAAGGGTTTAGAGCAATGGGGTGAGACTAAAATTTCTCAGTCTCACTTGACTGGGGGAACCATCCCCAGCTCACCTTTATTTAGGGTGGAGCTTTATCAAATCTTCCTTTTGACATTGACCTTTAACATAAGGACTAAAAAAAATATGTTTCACGAAATGACTCGTTTCCTCATTATCATCGGTGTAGTTAGATGACAACCAAAAAAAAGTAAATACATTCGCGGACCTTTAAAATAAAAAAAAACAATTGTCTGGCAATTAACTGACCTTTAGGAACAATCAAGCAGCTTTTTAGGTCAAGTTAAGCCTTGAACAAAAAGATGCTTATTTTAAGGATGTTTTTGTTTTTGAGCGGGTAGAATGTTCGCCAATGGTCCGGGAGACCAGGGTTCAAACCCATGTCGAGTCATACCAAAGACATTTAAAAAATGGTTTGGTTGGTTTGTTTGGTTTTATGGCATATCAACCTTTGTAGGTTATTTAACGCCAAATCCATTTTTATGTAAATAATCTGTTCTATTGAAAACAGTTCAGTTTAGCATAAGACACAGTTTAATTGTCAAAAACATTTCCATTTCAAACTATTCAAGCAGTTATATGTAATAATTCAGTTAAGTGTAAATACAGTTTTAATGTCGAAAAACATTTCTATTTGAAATAATTCAGTTAAGCATAAGCACGCAGTTTAAGTGTAAGTACGGTTTAATTGTCAGAAACGTTTCTATTTCAAGCTATTCAGTTTACTCAATTCATTTTGGCATAAGTATGCTGTTAGTTCTATTTAACCCATAGATAGGGCCCTATCAGGTGCTACCACTCCGGTCCAGAGTGGACCTGGGAGCGATGGCAACGAAGGGGTACTCCGCATTCCCCAAAGCTCCAGCATTGCTGGAACCTCACCATCAGATTGTTTAGTGTCATATCCAGGACACTTTTTTTTGGGGGGGAGGGTCTTACCTCTCTGCAGAGAAGCAGTCGGTGTATTGTACAGCCCCAGCCGACTGGGCAATTTAAAAAATGCTACATGATACCTCCTTGCTTAACACTCAATATTATAAGGTACGTATCAAGAGTAAAGTGGATCAATGCAGGGAAAGGAGTAGCACTCTCCCCAACAACTCAGTTTTGTAGCTATTAAAAAGGGAGCCTTTTTTCGCCCTCGAAAACAGTCACCAACTTTACTCGTTACATAAATTTTAATTTTTACATATTATCCAAGTATTTAACCGGACATTGTATCACACCTGCATGACTACCACGCAATTCACCTGCTATTTCCGCTTTGTTTTATTTACCTTAAGGCGCAGGTGCACATCCAGTTTTGTCATCCTCGTAACTTACCCGACCAGTCAAAGGCATATTACGGTCTGCGAAGCGACCAAAAAAGGTAACTCATTTTGAAATAGAAATGATTTACGGAATAATATTTTGTGAAACTTCACAGAGAAAATCAGAAATAAGCAATAGTATTTGCATATCGAAGGATTATCAATTGATTTCGTTTTCTTTAGTTTCGTTGTTTAATGGTATATCAACATTGATGGTTTATTTTATGCCAAAGCCATCATTGTAGGAGAAAAACATTGATATTATTTAAGCCATGGATTGGGTTATGAGAGGTTTCATGCAATTATATAAGGATTTTAGTCTGAAAATGAAGGTAATAGCGTGAATGGATTTCGAACACGCTTATTTTAAGACTGTATTCACACACGTTAGCCACAACGCTGCGGGGACTCCCCTCGTTGGTTTTTAATAGACTTGATAAATGAAACAAATCGCTCAAAACATTAATACAAATAAATGATTTAAATCTACTTTATCCTATCTAAGTAAACACAGATCGTTTTTGCAGTAACAATAAGACTAAAGTCCTTGGAGAAGTCATGGATTCTTTTGTTCTTTGATCAGTTAGAGATAAGTAATAGGAAAAACTGGGTTTAATTTGCTTCAATAAGGTAACTATTTTGAGAGATAGACAACTATTAATTCAGGTCATTTGGATCTCGCTTAAAATTGACCTTTTGTCGGATACTGCTCATAGGGGAGGGGTTTTGTGACTATAGATATCAGTTATAAAGAGAAAAAATAGAAAAAAAAACACCAGGCATAATATAGAAATAACTGTGATTGGTTAAAACATAAATCTATTTGGAAATGTTCTTAAATGTAGATTTTGAATATAGATGAATGTATGTACAAGTTCAAACCAACCAAGAAAATGAAAAAATGACAAAAAGTAGAAATTAAAAATGAAACAAAAATAATTCAAAAGTTATTAATGAAATTACTCAGAAACATTTTTATATGTAAACGCAACTCTTAAAACATCAGATTCAAATTAAATATTTAAAATTTATTTTATCTAATCTATGAAAAATATGACATTTCTGATGTAAAATTCCAACATTAGCAAATCAGGTTGTGAAATAATTTATAAAATAAATTCAGTAATAACACTAGAGTTATAATGATTGTTTAAAACTGATATTCATTCGTAAATGTTCTAAAATGTAGTATTTTCTCAAATATAAATTTATTTGCAGGCTAAAGGCAACCTAGAGAATTAAAAGAAAAAGAAAAAAAAGTCGTATAGATCCTGGATACTGACATTCAAATAAATCCCATTATACAGGCTAGAATCTAAGATGCTTTAATAGCATGCAATGGGAGAATAAGCCTTTTTAGACAATTCCTCTCACCTCTGTAAAAGTCACAAAATGGAAAGTAAAAAAAAAATCAGAAAATCCAGAAGACCTTTTTAGAGAATCCAATAAAACCTATTGGAATATAAGGCCGTAAAACACAAGTGAAATGTGATATAAATGTCACCATGTCACAAGATAAATCATTTTGCAATATTACACTGAAAATCATTATTCCTTTTGGAATATGCTAGCCTTTAATAATAGAAAAGATTCTATTAAAAGGACACGAAATACTTAAAATGCGAGCGAGACTTACAATCCTTCAGGGTAAATGATATGGATAAAAAGAATGAAAGTTCAATACATTTGTGGAAACTCGTTCATGAATGGAGCTGAACAGGAGTTGCAATAAAGAATTAATGTAAATTGATAAAATAATACGAATCAAATAATTGAATAGTAAATTCACAGATGAACAACGGCAATATAACAGTAATTATGTAAATAATATTAATGCATGATATTATGTTATATTTGAAAGATGTCGAACTATAGAATATGTTGCATATGCCTAATTATGGAAGTTAATATTAAGAATTACAGATTCATATAAAAGTAGAAAATGAAAAATGCATTGGGAAATCAATGAGAAATTGAAAGAAGCCTAATATATATGTGTGTCTGGTGAAATTATATATATATATATATATATACGGGTTCGAACATACGTTCAGCATCTATGTGAGGATACGGGATGTAGCCCTGAAGACCTCACAGAGGCGATGGACGATAGGGAGAAGTGGCGAGAGAGGGTCAGAGATATCCGTTCTGGCGGCATGACTTGATGATGATGATATATATATATATATATAAATATATACAAAAATACAGGTAATTAAAAACCATTCAAACTACAAACACTAGTAAATTAAAATCTCATTGAATACCCATTATTTAGACCTTCTGTCAAACATATTCTTAGACGAAAGAAAAAAGCTGAAAATACACACGCACACTCACATATATACACAGTCATGTGCACTCATATACAAAAAAAAGATAAGAACTACCAGTAAATTTAAAACCACAAAACTCCCCAAGATATACACACACACACACACACACACACACACACACACACACACATACACACACATATTTATATATATATATAATACGATTATAAAACTGTTCGTGAAACCCCAAATCACTCGAACGCCAAAAAACACAAAACTATATACATATCAAATATAAAAAAACGTGTAAAGCAGACCAAGATAAACCCACTCCAGGAAAGAGAGAGAACGACCCGTATATGAACTAGCTTGATCAACCAAAGGTCATTTATACTGGAAACAAGAGTGAGTTCAAGTCTCGTTGGGTACCCCATTAACGAGGCATTGTGCCGCATATATTCTCGGATGAAAGCAACAAGCTTGAAACAGACATATATATAACACGTATGTAAGAACAAAATTAAAAAAAAAAAAAATACAAATATCTTCGAGGACCTTCTTATTTTATTATATATATATATATATTTATATATAATGTGTAAATATATATTAAGATTTATATACATTTAATAGCATGGAAGTTTGTGTTCGACAAAAGATTTCATGACGTATTATAAACGACAATCATCAGGCGTAGAACGAAAGATTTTGAGGAAACGAAAAAAAATAACAACTAAAAAATACGCTAAAAGACGTTAGATAGTGTACATCTCTTTATGTATACGCACGCATGCGCACACGTTTGTGTGTGTGTGTGTCTTTGTGTAGGTTATATTTGCGAATTATTGTTTGTGCACGTATAAGTGATATTTGATACGCATATGTATGAAGATACATGCAAAATATTATTTAGTTCAAGCCGCCTTACAGCAAATTCGCAACATCAAACATCGGTAGGGACTTCCTAAATCTAATAAGCAAGCACTTCCTTAATGACAGCCACCTTGCTAGAATTTTCGCAAGAAACAATCTAAAGGTCAGCTACCGTTCTACAAGTAACATATCTTAAATCATAAAAGGCCTCAACAAAAAGATCAAAACCAACCACTGCACCACACACTCCAACAAACAATGTAACTGAAGTGATAAAGAAACATGCCCCGTAGTATAGAAAAGCGTAGTGTATGAAGCCACTGTTAAAACAAACAGCTCAATCAAGTAGTACATAGGTGCAACGGAGGGTACTATAAAACAAAGGATATATATGCACAAACTTTATTTCACCAACAGAAATTATTTGACTAACACTTCTTTATCCACACACATATCGAAGCTAAAAAACATGAATTCTCACCAACCATCACCTGGGAAATACTCAAACTAGCACCCGTCTACTGCAAGACTACATAAAAAATGCCTTTTTTGCCTCCACGAAAAACTAGCGATTATCAACCACCCATCGCAAAACACCCTGTTAAAGTAAAAATCAGAAATTTCATCCAAATGCAGTCATAAGAACAAACATCTACTCTCTCATTTTGACCCATAAACATAACCCAGCCATCTTTCCTATACCGCCTCCGGTACAAAAATTCCCCCTACAAATGAATCCACGACATATCCGACGCATCGTAAGTACCATTTCACGCCATTAAATCTTTATTCGTCTCCTTGTACTTTCACAAGCTGTTTATATTTTGTTAGCCACGTTTTCCAGAATGTTAGAAATACGTCTCCACAGTGTATGTTTAACATATCCCCACACACATTATCATCTATTACAATAACGTATACACAATGTAATATTAACACAACATAAATAGCTAATAAAATGAATCATTATAATCCAACAGGACTCCCCACCTATTATCCGTACATCCCAGACCGATCATGCATACACGTCAAATCATAAATTCATTTTCTTAATTATGCAAGGATGATAATTTGCTCGTTAGTTAAAATCATCGCCATACACACTCCTAAATAAAAAAATTAAATAAAACGAAAAAGCTAATATAATTATTGCACCGTCTTAACTCAAGATATTCATATATTCCTCACGTACATATAATCAGGATTATAGTGATGTATACGAAATATATTATTAGCACATCTTAACTAATACAAATTATTATTACAGTCTAACATGAATCATATTCCTGCATAAAATACTAATATTCCATAATACTCCATGATATATTGCAATATAACATGTCTCATCATCACGATATTTATTGCGATCTTGACCCTCCATACTCCTTCGTCTACTATGCTTAAAAATCAAAACTTTATTTCTTTGTAATGCAATGAAGATGATATTTTGTTCCCTAGTAAAAATCATCACCACACACACACACACACACACACACACACGCACACGAAAATTTAGAAAAAAAAACAAAAACTAAAAAAGTTACTCTGTTAATCTGTCGCGTCGTTGGCTACATATCGCAACTCACGCTTCCGGGGAAAAACCTCAAATTGGTCGCGCTGCGCATGTATCTTCATATACACAAATACTTAATCTCGCTTATACGATCATTCACAATAATACGCAGATATAACTATAAAGACACAGATACACACACACACATACGCACACATAAAGTGTTGTACACTATGCTAATGTTCTTTTCACTGTATTTTTCGATTTTTTCGATTTGTTCAAAATCTTTTGTTCTCTGCCTGATGATTGTCGTCTCTTATACATACAGGAGACAATCTCAATTTTTGCTGCGCAGCGCATGTATCTTCATATACACACACACACTTATTAAATATCACTTATACATCCACATACAATAATACACAAATATAACCTACACAAACACACGCATTCACACACACGCACGTATGTACACGCAAAGAGTTGAACACACTGCTAACGTTCTATTGTTCAATTTTTCGATTTTTTCAAAATCTTAGGTTCTTTGCCTGATGATTGTGGCTAATAAGACGAAATGAAACCTGTGGTCGCAGACAAGATTCCATGCTATTAAATATATATATATATATATATATATATATATATATATATATATAAGAACTCACATATATTTACTTATTATTATTCACCCATTAGAGCTTTTCACATCAGCAATAGCCGATGGTTTTTCACTGGAGTCTGAGTGACAGCAATTCTCCTCAAGTCTCCAGGACTCTTCTTAGTATTCAGGCAGTTCTCAACAATGCTGTCTTTTGGATGGTCTCCACTCGTCCGCCAACCTCCAAGTCCTCTAGTCCCTTTTAGTAATCCCTTAGTTACTGTTCCAAACGCACCTATCACAATTGGTATAATTGTCACCTGCATGTTCCACAGTTTTTTCAGTTCCCTATCAAGGTCGAGGTATTTATCCTTCTTTTCACATTCTTTCTGTTTTATCCTGTGGTCTGCCGGACAGCAAAGTTGACTATTTTGCAAGTTCTTTTTTTTTTTTTTTTTGATTATTATTAAGTCTGGTCTCCTGGCTTGGATTAGGTGATCCGTTTGTATATTAAAGTCCCATAGGAGTTTATGCGAGTCATTTTCTAGGACAGGTGTTGGGTTGTGCATATACCATTTGTTAGTATGGTCGAATTTAAATTTGTTACACATTTCCCAGTGAATCACCTTACCGACCCAGTCGTGTCTCGCCTTATACTCACTCAGTGCTATTATTATTATTATTATTATTATTATTATTATCATTATTATTATTATTATTATTATTATTGTTAGTAGTAGTAGTAGTGTCATTATATAATGACTCTATCACAAATATCAAGGACGATCTATATTATATCGCATTTGGTCAGCCACAAAACCACAAAGGGAGATAGTGACAACCAAATGTTACATAACACACACACACACACACACACACACATATATATATATATATATATATATATATATATATATATAATCCGATTACAAATGTATAGACACTTCAAGAAAGGAAAGAATATAATCTCGTGATCGTTGGAAAAAAATACATATTACATATTTATACTGATTTTTTACTGAAGTGTGTATATATTCTTCGGTGAACTCTCCTCCTTCTCTTTCTCTCTCTCTCTCTATATATATATATAGTATTTATTGGTGATGATAAATCATCGTAGTCTTTATGCACTAAGCACTCCAAGGGTAACCTATACAGGCAACCAGAATAAGATCGATGTCTGAAATATTTTTCCTGTTTTCGAGAGCTAATAGCCGCTGGCAGGAATGAATTTAGGAAATTTAACCAATTGGGAGATTTTAAGTATACTCTGTAGGTCATCAGGCAACATTGATCTTGTCTCAATGTACATAGCAAAACGGTCTTGACAACCGCATGGTCCTTTCTAATTTATATGTGTGTAAATCTGGTATATACAGTGTACGATAGAAATATATTCCACATTTTAAACTGTCACTTTTGTTGTTCAAGTGAATTTAGGCAAGTGACAATGGTAGCCTTATTTAGCTAATAAGGTTTTATGACTTTTTCTTTTACGATCATTGACGAGTTTGTTTTAGATTGTTACGCACAGTGCATTTGCTGTTAACGTGATTTTAAAGTTTTGTAAATTGCAATTGCTACTCAAAGAGCTTTTCTTGATCATTTCTTATTATGTCAGTATTATGTTGTTCCAGAAAATCTATAATGTAGTGGGTTAAAAATTCTCCGTAGAGCAATTACAGATTTAACAATTAAAAAAACCTTTTCAATAGCAAACACATTGTATGCATTAGTCTAAGGCATAATCAAACTGGTCATATCTGAAAACAAGTGATAAGACTTTGGCTGGACGAGGCTAATTTTATCACTTGCCTAAGATCACATGTGACTGGCATTTTTGGCAGATCCTACATATAAATGTGTGTGTGTGTGTCTGTACGTGTGTGTGTGTTTGTACGTGTGTGTGTGTGTGTGTTCAATGTATTGATCTAGAATCTTAAATAAAGCTTACTGTTTTATTAACGATGTATGAAATATTTTAATTCACCACATGGGTTCCTCGTACAAAATGAAAGAAATAGCAGAAGGGAGTGGCTTTTCTAACCCCCAGATAAGAAAAATCATCAGTCATCTCATAAGATATATAGCAAAAACATACTGAATTTTCAAGAATCTTCGACAATTTTAAATAAACATATTAAAGGACCCACGTTCATCTTATGAGATGGCTGACCAATTTTTATGATTCCAGGTTCAAATGAACAGCTACAGCACAAATTGGAATACACCCTAATAAAGCCTGATTGTCACAGCTGGTGAAATTCACAAATCCAATTTGGATGTCAGGATACTTTAGAAGAACGATATGCCATAAAGTTCATGTTTAAAACATGGAAAAAAAATGCCACAGAAACGTATGGAATGTTTCAGACTGCTTTTCGACCATCTTGCATGAATAGAGCACCAGTTTTGAGTAGCATAGGAGATTCAAGGATGGCAGGGAGTCTGTGAGGGATGATGAGAGGTGTGGGAGGAATAAGGAAGTCGATACGCCAGTTTTTATTAGCCTAAGGGTTAGGGTTAGGGTTACTATGTTAAGTTTTTAAGGGAGTTCAGGAAGAGATTCCATCGGAAGAGGCCAGCACTATTCAAATCGGGTCAGTGTCATTTCCAGTAGGACAATGCACCAGTACACAACTCCATCCTTGTCACATACACTATTTGACCAAGACGGGCATCAAGACAGTTCCTCAACCTCCCTATAGTTCAGACTTTCCTCCCTGTGACTTTTAGTTATTCCCTAAGATCAGAGGTAAGACAATTGAGGAGATGAAAGAGGCTGTGACGAGAGTCATTGACACGCTCAAACAAGAGGACTTCCATGGGGCCTTCCGGAAGTTGTTGGAAGGGTACAAGTGCATTGCAGCCGGAGGAGATTACTTCGAAGGGGACCAGAGTTTCATGTGTGTACTATCAATAAAAGTCCCCATACGAAAAAAGTCTGGAAATTTTTTTAATGATCCCCGTATATGCATGTTTTTACATGTTATAACAAAATAATATTCTCGAATTAATATGCTTGTTTCTCTTTTGTCTACCACATTTTCTGTCTAACTAATGATTTTTATTCAGCAATAATTGCTTCAACTTTTTTGATATTCGCATTTTTCCCATTTCTTACAACTTATTATTATTGAGCCATTTTATCCATATTTTCGTTCTTTCTTTCTTTCTTTCTTTCTTTCTTTTTTCTTTCTTCTTTTCTGCAACTTGTTTGGAATGATTTCCGTCCACTGGTGTTGCTCCTTTACCAACTGACCCAAACGAATGATATCGCATTTATAACTCTTAGATAATACATGATGCCGATCAAAATATAAAAGTTATTCAGGGATAATCTATATCTATTCATAAATTTATATATCTGCAACAACTATTTACTAATTCGTTCAAATAAGAATTAGATTTGTAGATATTTAAACATCATCTATTTTTATGCCCAGTACATTAGTTTCTTCTAGGCTATCTTTTTTTTTAAAATTTTGCCCTTGTTCAATAATATACTGAATTAAATAGATTTAATGTACCTGTCTCGTGGCAATAAAAACTGCAGGAAATAAGAATAAAAGATTTATGTAAAAAAATGTGAAGGAGAGCCAATATTCATAAGTTTGGTAAGATAACGTAACTCATCATTTTAACTCATATTTCTTCCCATATTATCTTTAAATTACAATAATTTTAGTAAATATCAATCTTAGAGTCAGGAACCTCTTTCTATAAAGCATATTATATTATGTCGATCATTATCCTGTTCGTTCTTTCCATTAGAGCAAAACACTAGACTAGTCTTTCTAGGGAAAAATATGTGATAAAACTAAAACCTATCGATAAATTTAGAGCAATATTCTTAGCATTCATTTATTCATTTATTAAATGTATTTTGTTATTTTTTTTTAAATTGGAGCGTCCTCTTTTAGAATTCAAATCCAGAAGTGGACTTAGTAAGACAGTTGTATCATATTATTTTGGCGTGCCAAATTTGAATCCTTCAGCTGAAGATCTTTGAGTACAATCCCCGCACTGACAATGGGTTATTTTAATGCAAAAATAATCTCTAAGAGAAAATAATGTAAAATCCTTCAAGCAAAAGAAATACGTATTTTTTTCGTTTGATATTCATCAAGAATTTTAGTATCTATGTTTAAGAGTTGTCGTGGATGAATCTAACAATGTTCTCGTTGAAGCTGTTTATAGATAAATATACAATTGGTGTTCTAAAATTAACAAAGACATTTGAAAATATAAGAATTTTACAAAATGTCAAATTTCTCTACCCTATCCCAAACGGCGAAAGATTGTTCACTGATTTTCAATGTGGCTTTATTTTGGTGTTTTATCGTCACAAATACACAGCAATGTCTTCTCTACTGAAGTGGAATATTTTGGTAATTCCCACTTCAGTAAAAATGACGAGTATTTGATTTATTGAATGACTGAGTGGTTTTAACGGTATGTCAACCTGTCATTTTTTTTCCATGAGTTTAGGGAATCTTGCACATTGTACGTTTATATTTTCCTTTTTTGTATATATTTTTTTAGAGAATTTTTGGCACATGCTCTTATCTAAACAGATCTATTTGACCACAAAATGAGATCCAAGGAGGATCAACCACTCCGACTCAGAGTGGATCTGGGAACAAAGGCAAATTGTAGTATTATACACTTCCCATATCTCTAGAAATAGAGCCCCACAATCGTAGTATATTTCAGGTTTACATCAATGACAATGTTTTTGTATAATGCAATGGTTCATAATTTTAAATCGAGTAAAGATTTTAGTACTGGAAATGGCTATATGCAAGAAGTATATGATATTCTACAAGGTTGGTTTCTTTCTTTAATGACTTATCAAACTTTGTAGGTTGTTTAATTCCAAAGCCATCCGTCTGGAAGAACAGTAGTGGTACTATTTAACCCATAGCTGGGAGGACAAGGGGGGTTCATACCTTTCCCAAGGGTATTTGTCCGAAAGTGAACATAATAACGGAACTGGAATTCGAATTCACTTACTACGATTCCACAGTCCATCGCTTTAACCATTACAGCACGAGCACACCCCCCGCAATATTCCACAAGACTGAAATGGTAAATTATGAGTTAAATATTTTAAGGAATAATAGTCAAATTGCTTACAAAATGCAGAAAACAAAACTAGCATGATAGAGCCAGGCATTTAATCGAATTTTGCAAAGATGGGACATTTCAATTCATGCTCTGTGCTAACTTCCACCACATCTCCATTACAAAATTGATGGTGAATAAACAGTTCTGCAGCTCTAAAGTAAATAGTTATATTTATCCTATATTACTTGTAACCAATTTGATCCGGAATGATAGGATCCCATGTTAGAATACCATCAATCTGTCAAATACGTATGTTTGATAAGTATTAGAGTTAGGCAAGAACTGATGAAGCTTTATGACAGTATGAGAATTATTTGTATTAATAATTGGGAAATGAAGCAATAATTGTTAACAAAATATCCTTTTTATAAGATATTTAATACCATATAATTGACTAAAATTCTTCAAACAATTAGACTGAAACCATACGACCATTATTATTATTTACTTAACACTATATGACTTCCAATTATTTGTATAAATAATACTTGAAACAATGTGACCGTGTGCGAATTACTAATATTAAGAATAATTAGCTATAATTGCTTACAAATCCTTATTACCGCTAGTTACTGGTAATAATATAATTTCTTACATGACCTGAAGATTGACATTGACATTAGACAACTGAACTGTGTTTGTCATGCAGTGAAATCGACCAACCAAGTTTAAGTTTTCAATGATGATTGCGTATGTTTTGTTCACAGGTCATGCCCAAACCTCTCTTGAAGATATATCAGAAATTTTTTCAGCATGAAGGGACACGTTAAGCTGCGGATATAGGAAGTACTTCCTGCTGATCCAAACATCTTCAGCTACTGAATTGGTATTTCTTTATGTATCTGTATATTTTGTCTCTTTTTTGGTTGCCTAACTTGAATAACGTCTTCTTAGCATTTTGAATCCCATAGCAATGGGCTGACAGTCTCCCAAACAATGAGTGGAAATTTTGTTCCATTCATAAAAATAGAGCACGATAGTATTACTAGGGACTATTTCTTTATCCCACGTTTGCTGATGTTTTGCAAATTGCAATCTACCGTTATGTTGTTCATTTTCAGAGGTGGACACAGCAGTTTTTTCTCGACAAAATACTGACTTTGTTGTTTGCTTGATGGTCTTTTTGTGAACATGAACTGCTTGTTCTGTCTACAGCTGACATATGGACTGATTGCATTTTTTTTTGGAATCATATAATATGTGACCTCTCATCACAATCGGACATCTTAGGTCAGCTATTTCTGTTACTGACGTCAAAAGTTGTTTTTTTTTTCGGGAGAGTTTGATGTCGATTAATTTTCTTATCCATTTCTTTTTATTATTAGTCTGATACTGAATGTTTACCAAAAAGTAACCACGACGAAAATTGTACAAGATTAGCTCTTTCCTTACACTGGGTATATTTTATATCTTTATTTTAACCACAGTAAGTGATAAATTGAACTAACACAACTTAGTGGCCCGGTCGCAGAATTGACCGACTGCATCTCTGCAAAGGAGTAATACTCCTCCGACGAGGTGCCCGTGGTGTAATGTTTATCGTCGCAGGATATGGACACGGCGACACGATTTCAAATCCTGGACCTGACTGATTGCATTTCACATAGCACTAATACCCTTGGGAAAGGTATGAATCCAAATATTCTCCCACCAGCTATGGGTAAATAGTAGGGCAGACTAGGTTCTTCAGCCTTGGTGAGGCAACTAGTCTAGGAGAAGGAAAACTCTGAATTGAAACCTGTTAAACTCCACTTAAAAATTGACCTCGTGTCATATCCTGCCCGAGCGGAGGGGTTGGGTAAATATGAATACTCCTCCGACGAATGCCTTGGATATGACGTTAAACAATCTGATGGTGAGACTCCAGTGGTGCTGGAGTTTTGGAGAATGCGGAGTACTTCTTCATTACCATCACTACCAGGTCCACTCTGGCCCGGAGAAATAGCACCTGATAGAATCTTATCTATATGTCAAATAGAACTAAACTGTAATTATGCTAAACTGAATTGTTTTAAATCGAACTGTTTTAAAATTTAACTGTGTTTTAAAAACAAACAAAAAATGCTTATACTAAACCTATTTGTTTGAAACTTTAATAAAAATGATTTAATTCGTCGTTAAATGCCCTGGAAAGGGTTGATACGCCGTAAAAAAAACAACCAGCCAACCTACAGCTTGGATGCTTAAAATCTTTCATATTTTTTAAGAAAGGCAATGAATCAATAAAACTACTAAGCTAAAAATTTCCTCTCATTACAGGAGCTCAGAATAGAACGATTTTACCTCCTGCACAGAGGGTTGACTCTTTAAAGAAACAATTGTCCTGGGTACGATACTAAAGTGCATCTCATGATGAAGCTCTAATTCTGGAAATATGGGGAATTTGGAGTAACACTTCATTGTCATTACTTCCATGTTCACTCTGATCCAGAGTGGTGGTACCTGTTAGGGTCCTACCAACAGATCAAATACATATATATATATATATATATATATATTTGCTACTTATTTGTATTTGTTAATATTCAACTTATGTATATAACTTATGTTTGTAAAGTTTATATATCAATTTATTTGTAGTAGATCATTTGCAACTTATGTGTATTAGATAATATTACTTGATATTATATAAATGTGTTCAGAAAAAATGAAGTCTAAGAAAATAACTTCACTAAAAAAATATTAATATAGATGTACAATGTACACAATTCCTTAATCTCTTGACATAACATAATTCACGACAGGTTGGCATGGCATTTAAATCATTCAATAAATTAATCACCAAATTTATGATGACAGGTCAAATATTTTTTAGAATAGTGTCTCTAAAGTGAACAAACAAAATCAAAAACCTGTATCAATTTATTCTAATCACGTAATAAACTTACATATATAGGTATATATATATATATATATATATATATATATATGTGTGTGTGTGTGTGTGTGTATGTGTGTGTGTGTGTGTATGTGTGTGTGTATGTGTGTGTGTGTGTGTGTGTGTGTGTGTGTGTGTGTGTGTGTGTGTGTGTGTGTGATTGAACTGGTATATTTCCTTTTGTGTCCATGTGAATTCCTACTTGGAATGAAAAGTATTCTCAGTAGTGACTTGGAAGTATCAGTCGTTGTTAAACTCTCTTTAGCGTCGCCTACCTGGAACACTGCTGATGAATTTTACAGAAATAGATTAAAGAAACATAACCAACAGCAAAACAAACCGCCGGATTTATAAACTGCGGTCGATTATTTCGGTCCTTGCGGACACAGAAAACATTCTGAAGTTACTATCTATTTTGAAAAAATCAACATTATTCCAACATGGAAAAGTAATTAACCATATGATAATAAGACTTTAAACTTGCCCTTCAGTGTTCACACACCTTCCCATATATATATATATTTATTTTTTATTTTTTTCGTAGAGGCACGTGCGTAGCACGTCGCGATCAAGGAGGCGGCTTAGCTCTTCCAAAGCCATGCCGAGGTTTCTATCGGAGCCGGTATGATGCAAAAAAAAAAAAAAAGCCGAAATCGGCAACGAAGACAGTGCATCACTGAAAACCTACCTTGATCCATCTAGGATGTATGATTGAATATATATATATATATATATATATATATACAAATCAGTTACAGAGCAGTATAATGAATTGAACAGGTATGTTGATATCAGTATAAATAGTCGTCGAGGGTAACCCGAAGGCTCCCTTTTCGATAGCTACTACACCAAGGTGTAGGGGAGGGCGCTACTCCTTCCCTGTATTGCTCTACTTTACCCTTGATCCGTACCTTATAATGCTGAGTGTTAAGCAAGGAGTCATCAAGTACCATTTTTTGAGTCTCTGGTATGACTCGACCTGGGATTGAACCCAGGTCTCCCGGGCCATTGGCGAACACTCTAACCGCTAGGCCAATGTCCGGTTTAAACTCGTTAAATAAATTTATATCAGTTGATCTTTCTTTATTCCTCTTCATAGACAAGTCAAATCTGGGAACAACAATTGAATAAGTAGCTAAGTCATTAAGAAAACTCTTATTTCTTCACATCAGACATTTTGGGTCAGATTTATTTTCCCATATCTGTTTGAATTTACTTGAAAGGAAATTGGTTATTTTATTCCTTTAGCTCTACGCCAAAGCACAAAAATATGCTTCAGCAGAGTCCTATGTTGTCACTAAGCTTTTATTTTAAATTACAATAGGACTAAATATTGAGGTAAATAACTTTATTGATAGTCCTGAAATAAATCATAATTCTTTTCTTTGAAGAGACGGTTTAGATGATAACTATTGAGCTTAGCTCAATACTTAAGTCATCAGATAGGAAAAAGTCACTCTCTCAATGGACGTTTTAGAAAACTGCATTAAATTGCATAAAAACTATTCTTTTATGTTTTAGAAAGTTTTAACCGAAAGCTTCTTTCATATCAACCGTTAAAAGCCATCTATTAGGTCAAGTAGTTATTATCTTATCAATCTATGCAACTCACCATCATCATCATCGAGGCGTGTGGACTGCAGGAAATGCTTTGACTCTCTCTCTCTCTCTCTCATTATCCATCGCAATCAGCCAACAATCTTACAAAGTCTTTTAGTTGGTAGACGAACCAAACATGCAGGACACTGCTGGAGAAGCCGAGACGAACTCATAAGAGATGTACTCTTATGGACCCCCACACATGGCCGTTCAAAAGGAGGACGACCAGCACGAACATACATTCAGCAGCTATGTGAGGATACGGGATGTTGTCCTGAAGACCTGCCTGGGGCGATGAACTATAGGGAGGAGTGGCGAGAGAGGATCAGGGATATCCGTGCTACCAGCGCGACATGATGATGATGATGATAGGTTCACTAAATTTGTTGAATATAAGATTTTGTTTATCGGTCCAAACTGATGTGCCTATAAGTATGATGCTTGTAGTGAACGTTCTTACTGGGTTTGTCTTTGTTTTTCCCAAAGATCGTACATGACTGATTTGGTCGACTAATAAGATAAAAATTTAATGGCTATACAAGTGTTGTTTTGCGGCGTGATGCTCCCGGAAAGCGTTTGCCCAGTCGGCTGGGGCTGTAGAATACAATGACTGCTTCTCTGCAGAGGGGTAAGACTCCCCAAACGAGTCTCCTAGATATGACACTAAACAATCTGATATTGAGGTTCCAGTGATGCTGGAGCTTTGGGGAATGCAGAGTACTCCTTTATGGCCATCGCTCCCATTCCACTCTGGCCTGGAGTGGTATCACCTGATAAGGGTTTTTTCATTGGGTCATATAGGACTAAACTGCGTACTTACGCTAAACTGACGTTTAAAATTGAACTGTTTTGACATTTAACTGTTTGTAAACAAAATCTATACCTATACTAAAGTGAATTGCTTGAATTTTGAACTGTTTGTCTAAACGTTTGAAATTGAAATTTTGTCGACAATTAAACTGTGTTCTCATAATAAACTGAATTGCTTGAAATAGAACTGATTACCTGTATAAGAGTTTCGGCTTGGTCAGGTGTATTTGCCAGTATCGCTATGTCATCGGCGTAGTCGGCGTCGGTAATTGTTGTTGCGGGGTATCTTCTGCTTTTTTTCTTCGTCAGTTCGAAGCCATTCTCTTTGATTTGGTCAATCGATGTTCTAAGTACGTAGTCTAGACAAATGATAAAGAGGTACGGGGCCAGCGTGTCCCCTTGTAGTACTCCTGCTACAATGTCGAAGTATTCTGTGTCTCCATCTGGTGATCGTACTTTTACTTTAGTGTTTCTATAGAGAATCGTTATTGCCGCTACGGTTTCTTTAGGTATGCCGTACGCTAGTAGGATTTGTTCCATCTTTCCTCTGTGAATGGAGTCGAAAGCCTTGGTAAAGTCGACAAATATTAATGTCGCTTGTAGGTTCTTTGCCCGTACACCTTCAAGGATTCTGCGGATGGTTAATATTTGTGAGGTCGTGGATCTATTTATTCGGAAGCCATTTTGGTTTTTTCTAAGTATGATGTCGATTTTGGGTTCTATTCGGTTTCGTAGTAAGGCATTGTAGATTTTGGCAGCTATGGATGTAAGTGTTATGCCTCGGTAGTTTTTGGCTAATCCGAGGTCCCCCTTTTTAGGGAAGGGGAGTATGCATCCCTTCATCCATCTATCTATCGGATTTTGATTGTATACTGCGTTGCAGTGGCGGAGCAGTATGTCGTCAAATTGTCTGGTCTTCCATACTTCCGGTGGAATTTCGTCCAGCCCTGCAGCTTTCCTATTTTTAATTTTTCTGAGAACCGAGTCGAGTTCTTCTTGTGTGAACGGTCCTAGTTTAATGTCTAATTGTTTGCTAATTATTCTGGTGATGTGCTATAACCAAACGGGGGACATCTCCACTCTAAAAGGAACCCCACTTAAACTAGTAGACAAATTCACGTAGCTAGGAAGCAGCGTCGAATCAACCGAAAAGGACATCGAAACGAGGCTATCGAAAGCATGGACAGCTATCAATAGGCTATCGATTATATGGAAATCAGACCTAACCGATAAAATGAAACGCAGCTTCTTCCAGGCAGCGGTCACATCGATACTGCTATATGGATGCACTACATGGACGCTAACAAAACGGCTGGAGAAGAAACTGGATGGCAATTACACAAGAATGCTGCGTGCAATCCTGAACAAGTCCTGGCAGCAGCACCCCACAAGACACCAACTGTACGGCCACCTGCCCCCTATCACGAAAACTATTCAAGTTAGACGAACCAGACATGCAGGACACTGCTGGAGAAGCAGAGATGAACTCATAAGAGATGTACTCTTATGGATCCCCACACATGGCCGCGCAAAAGCAGGACGACCAGCTCGAACGTACATTCAGCAGCTATGTGAGGATACAGGCTGTTGTCCTGAAGACCTACCTAGGGCGATGAACGATAGGGAGGAGTGGCAAGAGAGGGTCAAGGATATCCGTGCTACCAGCGCGATATGATGATGATGATGATGATGATCTGTATAAGAATGGATTTAGCATTAAATAACCGCCAAAAGTTGATATGCAATAAAACCAAAAAAAAACAACCAAAGAATCAATCAGAAATTGTTTACAACCTCACTCAGCATCCTCGTGTTGTTCTTATCTTGCCTTTTTACAAAGCGATTCGTTAGTTTCTAAGTGGCGCAACCATACGACAGCACTGACATGGCTACAGCTAGCAAAAAACAAAACAAAACAACATTTTATCTTATTAGAGAGATCAGATTTCTATAAAGTCGACAACCTACACATAGCAGTCCACATTGTACCGATGCGAATGTTGCCAACGCTTTCAGTAGATGAGATGAAAGTTCTGAAAAGTTAAAAGTTCTTGACTCAAATAAGATTTTTACAAGAGTTTTGATGGAAGAGGGGAAATGAAAAAGTTCGTAAGTGGGTTGAATTGCCGGTAATTATGTGCAATACCATGTCGGTTCAAATCTTATAGTCATTCACTTCTTTTTTGGGTCTCGAAATTTTCAGTATCTCATGAGCATGCGTGTGTTTCAGAATACAAATGCTTTACACATCATCTTTACATGGATATTTTACAATGTATGCACCCCTACATTACTTGTAGATGTGTATGTTGCATTTGTACGCATATATGTATATTTGTTTGAGGTGCTGGCGACAGAAGAGCTGGTATTCCATGCTCAACCCGTTCTGTTCACTCACTTTTATTTCTATTCCAAGAAGCCGCACAAAATAACCGGTGATATATTTACTTCATTTATTTCTCATATATATATATATAATGTTTTATATTTTTTTCTTTTCATGGTTCTCTTTTTAAATATTCTGTCGTCAAATAATGTCCGTATTTACTCAGCCTTCCTTTGTAAAAGAAGATTCGCGTCTTTGAAGTTAAGGCCGCAGTTAGTGAATTAGCAGGCATGGTTGGTGAGATATAGAGGGTGCTATTTTGCAATATCTTATTACGCTGAAACGGGTGACGCGTGCAACCGGAATACTTTTCAGCAAATGTTTTATTGGCTTCATCAATGCACTTTACTATGCGTTGAAATTTTATGGGGTGATGAATATTGTTTAAGATGAATGGATTTTAAATGGGATAGTCTAGAATATATATCAAGGAAATGGTTTTCCATAGGAAATTTCAATATGGATATTTTTATGTGAGTGAGATATTTCTCGGAAGCAAAATCATTCAAGGGATATTTATTTTTTAAGCGTGTATATGCATTTGTACGCGTGTTCGCTTGTGTATACGGTCTCTAGCGTTTGGCCACCATGTCGAAGAGGGTTAGAATGCAATCTCTGTAGGAGAGTAAACAATCTGACAACGGAGTGTCTAGTTTATGACACGAAACTGCGTCTGATGAAGTGGCTCCAGACCTGGCAATCAAGGAAGAATGCAGTACACACTTATAGCCATTACTCCTAAATCTAATCTGACAAAGAGTATTTGTCCCTGTACGGATGACATCAATGTGTCAAACTTTTTCCTATTTGATATGTTTTAAATGTAAAGACACTCTTGCCGTAAATCCAAATTGAATATATGACTCTGGTCTAATGTGTTAGTGTGGGATTTTAAAGGGCTTTTGAAGGTCAGGGGCTAAGGGCAAGGCTGTGTTGCCGTAAGATATCTAACTCCATATTTTGGTTATATTATTTTACCCCACGTTGACTGGCCGGAACAATGCCTTGTCCAAAGAAAGTCCCAAAAGAAATATACAAAAAGAAAAGATAGAAACAAATAAGAGACGAAAACATTTCTTCCATACTTTCCTTTATTTACTTGGTGAATGGACTAACCAACACTACGTCCCAAGACGTAGCGTGGTGCCCATAACACCAGACAGCAAAATGATGTTGTTGGTTCGACGGACACTGCCTGACAAGCCCCGGTTCACAAAAAACCTGAGTATTTATCTCTCTCCACCGGCTCCAAATTCGCCACTCCAAAATCCTTCTAATTTTGGCGCGACCGCTTCCCATTGGCTACTTTACTTTTTTATTATTTTTCTTTTTTTCTGATTTTTAACCGGATGGATGCGTGGAGCCTTATGCATGGCGACGCGTTTATGCATTTTGTATGTGGCAGCCGACGAGTCAAACTCCGGTTGGGAATTTTATTGTTAATTCCTAAATCCCCATACTAGTATACACGGCAAAAGTTTTTGAATCTTTTCTAAAAGCTTTGAATCCTTACAGCTCCCACCCCCATAGTAGTTTAGAAGAAAACAAAACAAAAAAAATTTTTTAAAAAACTAAGTAAAAGTACCAATGCCACAAAAAAACACATATTAGGACCAGTATCAGAAGACAGGTGAAAATATAGCCAAAAACTCCTATAAATATACATTAGTCCTGGACTTTAACTAAGTTAAAACTTAAGGGAAAAGACCCCACCCGCTTTTTTACGTACACATGGGAAGCAGCATGATGGACGTAAAGGTATGCGAATAAACCCTTTGAGGGCCCAACGCAATGCTTAATCTTGTCCTGGACGTGTGAGTCTCGGGGCTCAACGCTCAGGATCGTCATTTCGATCGGGGAACTACTGCTGCTCATCTATAAGAGTGGCTTCTATAGATGAGAAATAAAAACAGCCATCGAAAGATAACCATGACCCACACTCAAACCACATACACAAACCACATCGCTCTTCGTGCGGGTAAAAAAGGGGCGCGTCCTTCTGAGGTTGGAGCCCTGACCTCAGTGTTCGAAAAATACGCTTCAGAGCCCAAACAACAAAAACTACTAAAATGCAAACAAACAATATAAATAGTGACATTTAACGTTAAAACCTTAAAAAGAATAGGTCAACTACCAGAGCTCACTGCATCAGCCATAGAACATAAGATAGACGTACTATGCATACACTCACACCGATACACTCACACCTAAGATATCAAATATCATGAAACTGGCAATGGATGGACGCTAGCCACTGTATCAGCATGGACAAACTCTGTCAATGCCACGGTAAGAGGGTTAGCAATGCTTATAGGACCAAGAGCGTTAAAAACACTTAATAGCATTGAGAGATTACAACCTAGGATGATGGCAGCTACGTTTAATGGCAACCCCAGAGCAACAATGATCTCCTGCTACAGCCATACCAATGTTAGTGAAGAAAACGAACTAGTCGATTTCTACGACGAGCTATCCTCTCTAGTGCGTAGCATTACCAAACACAACGTGCGAGTTATTGGCGGAGATATGCATGCCCAAATCGGGAAAAACGGAAACAACAAATACAGCCTACAAAACACATCAATTAGGAATGGACAACATATAACAGATTTCATGATAGAAAATAGATTAACATGCCTCAATAAAAACTATCAAAAGAGGGAGGGAAAATTATGGACCTACAAATACGCGAACAATAGTAAAGCACAGATAGTCTATGTCTTTATAAACAAGATATGGAAAAATAACGCAAGGAATTGCGAGGCATACTCCTCTTTCGAGAGTGTGTCCTCCGATCACCGAATAGTCACGGAAAAAAGGCCACACGAACAGCGACCACCAAACACTATGACTGGGCCCTTCTTAACAACAGAGATATGAGAGATAAATATATATTAAAATTAAGAAAGAGATCTGAGACACTACAAGAGAAGACAGAAAAAGGTACCCCAAATGACGAATATGAGAATTTCGTCAACGCATACCTCGAGGCGGCCACGAGGTGTATTCCAACAAGACCTACAACTAAATATAGAGTCCCTTGGGAAACGTTAGAGGTTAGAGAAAAACGTGAAGACGTGAAAACTGCCTGCAAAAGCTATCGGAAGAACCCAACAAACACAAATGTCCGAAAACTAAAAAAGGCACAATATCAATTTGCAGGCATATATCTAAAAGAACAGACAGAATACATACAAAATCAGATAAATAAGAGGAGACACTCAGAGGAAGATAGGCAATCGAGGATTGCCAGGCAAACAATAGACGAAGTGAGTAGAAGAAAGATAACAGCGAAAGCGAAATTGAAAGCTACAAACAAACAAGAAAGAATAAAACTGTGGAAACAGCATTTCGAAAATCTACTAGGAAACCCAGCGAAAGTTACGCATGAACAAATCACCAGAATTATTAGTAAGCAGTTGGACATTAAACTAGGACCGTTCACTCAAGAAGAACTCGACTCGGTTCTTAGAAAAATTAAAAATAGGAAAGCTGCACGGCTGGACGAGATTCCCCCAGAAGTATGGAAGACGACATATTGCTCTGACACTGCAACGGAGTCTATAATCAAAATCCGATAAACAGATGGATGAAGGAGTGCATCCTACCCTTCCCTAAAAAGGGTGACCTTGGATTAACCAAGAACTACCGAGGTATAACACTTACATCCATAGCAGCCAAAGTTTACAATGCCCGACTACAAAACCGCATAGAACCCAAAATCGACAGCATCCTTAGGAAAAACCAAAATAGCTTCCAAAGAAATAGATCCACGACTTCACAAATATTGACCATCCGTAGAATCCTTGAAGGCGCAGGGACCAAAAAGCTACAGGCGACATTACTATTTGTCGACTTTACCAAGGCCATCGATTCCATTCACAGAGGGAAGATGGAACAAATCCTACTAGCATACGGCCTACCAAAAGAAACCGTAGCAGCAATAACAATTCTCTACAGAAGCACCAAAGTGAAAGTACGTTCACCGGAGGGAAACACAGAATACTTTGACAACATCAACCGAAAAAGACACCGACACACGGCTTACGAAGGCATGGAGAGCTATCGATAGGCTTTCGATCATATGGAAATTAGACCTCACCGATAAAATGAAACGCAGTTTCTTCCCGGCAGCCGTCGTATCGTTACTGCTATATAGATGTACTACTTGGACGCTAACTAAACAGCTGGAGAAGAAGCCAGACGGCAATTACACAAGAATGCTGCGAGCAATATTGAACAAGTCCTGGCGGCAACACCCCACAGGGCACCAACTATACGGCCAACTGCCTCCCATCACGAAAGTTAAATGAACCAGACATGCAGGACACTGCTGGAGAAGCAGGGACGACCTCATAAGTGATGTACTCTTATGGACCCCCACATATTGCCGACCAAAATCTGGACGACCAGCTCGAACATACATACAGCAGCTCTGTGAGGATACGGGATGTAGCCCTGAAGACCTGCCGGAGGCGATGAAATATAGGAAGAAGTGCCGAGAGAGGGTCAGGGATATCTGTGCTAGCGGCACGACATGATGATGATGATGATATACAAATCTCTCTGGAGAAACTACTCAAAAAAGAAAAAATGATTGTACAATTAACGTGATTCCTTAACCGCTCCACAAAAAATAGCCACAGACGAGTTGATTTGTGGTACAAATCAATCAATCAACCAATCAAAGTTTTGTTATTCTGATCAGAGAGATAAATCTTGTAATATGTCATGTCTTTTCATCCCGGCCCATTTTATCCTATATTTTATGCATTCAATATCAAAATACTCTAAGGATAATAATTCTATTTAACAAAATTCGAACATGGCCTGAAATCAGAAGATTGTGATAGAAATTTAGAATCAAGTTTCTAACAATTTCACTATTTATCCGTAATTGTAAACCCCTTTTTTCACTGAAAACTAATCAACGCAAGTCAGCGCTTTTTTCTTTTAACGAAATCTTCTTTGAACAATTTCGACAATCATTACATCCTTGCGGAAAATCAAAATCCAGTAAATACGTGTTGATTTCTAAAATCGAAGACATATATTACAACCAAAAATCATGACGATTTTTTTCCTATACACAACTTTTAATGCAATTATTTTATACAAATATTTTCGATTTGAACGTGTACACAAATTTCACCGTTTTGGGACAATATTTCATCCTAATAATCGCATTAGATGTCTGGCAGAATAATTCTTTTTTTAATGTTTCCTTTTTTTGAATCAGTTGTCGATATTTTACATATACTCTGACAATTATTTGCATGATATAAAGAAATTTTAAGTATTCATAGTAATCCAGAAAATATATTAAATATGTGAGAAGTTGGGTAAGGTAAGATGAACAAAATCTATACATTGTACATGTAGCGCATATTTTAGATTTCACAATGTTTTAGATATATGGACTTAGTTAGAAGCACACACACACACACACACACACACACACACACACACACACACACACACACACACACACGTACAAATTTACGTAGCTAATACTGCAGAAAAAGGCAATACTGTTTATATATACATATATATATAGATAGAGAGAGAGAGAGAGAGGGAGGGAGAGAGAAGGAGATAAGTAAACCAAACGCAAAACTTGATCCTTTGGTTTTAAAATCAATTATAAAAAAAATGACAGCTTTCTGTGTATTTCTCTCTCTCTCTCTCTCACATAGACGCGCGCACACACACACACACACACACACACACACACACACACACATATATATATATATATATATATATATATATATATATATATATATATATACCGGGATCATTAAATAAGTTTCAAGACTTTTTTCGTATGGGCAATTTTATTGAGAGTACACACATGAAACTTTAGTCCCCTCCGAAGTAATCTCCTCCGGCTGCAATGCACTTCTTGTACCGTTCCAACAACTTCTGGAAAGCCCCGTGGAAGTCCTCTCATGTGAGCGTGTCAATGACCTTCGTCACAGCCTCTTCCATCTACTCAATTGTCTTATAACGACAGCGACTGAGCTTAGGGAATAAGCAAACGTCACAGAGAACAAAGTCTGGACTATAGGGGGGCTGAAGAACTTTCTTGATGCCAATCTTGGTCAAATAGTCTGTGACAACGATGGAGTTGTGTACTAGTGTATTGTCTTGGTGGAAATGTCACTGACCCGATTTGAACAGTGCTGGCCTCTTCCGACGAAATCTCTTGCTGAATTTCCTTAAAACCTCAACATAGTTACCCTAACCCTAACCCTTAGCCAATCAACTCTGGTGTTCTGACTTCCTTACTCGTCCTACACCTCTCATCATCCCTCACAGACTCCCTAACTTCTTTGTATCACTTATCCACTCAAAAACTGATGCTCAATTCATGCGGGATTATGGAAAAGCAGTCTGAAGCATTCCATACGTTTCTGTGGCATTTTTCCAAGTTTAAAACAGAATTTTATTGCATATAGTTCTTCTAAAGTGTCCTGACGTCCAGATTGCATTTTTGAAATTCACCAGCAGTGACAATCAGGTGTTAGTAGGATGTATTCCAATTACTGCTGTGGATGTTCATTTGAAGCTGAAATAAGAAAAATTGGTCAGTCATCTCAAGATATATAGCAATGACATATTGAATTTTCAAGAGTCTACGACAATTTTAAATGCCTGTACAAAAAAATGTGTAGAAACTTATTGAATACACCACCTATATATATATATATATATATATACAGAAACACATACACACAAAACTCTATATCTTTAAGAAAATACAACAGGGATTTTTCTGAGCTGTACCCGTTTTATTGCTATTGTATTACGATGAAGGCAGGTTAGGTATTGCTTGAGAACCAGGGACGAACTCATCCTCAAACTTCTCTGGTGAGATCCCACATATGAAGATACTACTGTTAGACTGCAAAACTTTTATTCTTTAGCTCTTTGCAGAGAATGGATTGCAGCTTGAGGAGCTTCGAAAAAAGATGAATAATCGGAACAGATGTAGTGAGAGAAAGAGAAAGAGAGAAAAGAGGGAAGAATAGTGAGAGATTCAAGGAAATCTGTGCAATTAGCATTGCTATATATATATATATATGTGTGTGTGTGTGTCTGTCTGTGTGAGTCGATAAGGGACTGAGAAAGCTGCTAAGTTACTGAATATGTACGATATGACATAACAGGTAGATAGATAGATAGATTGACAGAAATTTACGTTAAGTACAATGATAGATCAGGTGACTGTAGGATAAGAGATAAAAGATTGTGTATGTGACAAAAGGAAAGCTAAACAAACTTCAAGAAAAAACCTTTAAGAAATCGGTGAATTCTCACGGGATAAAAATATGGACAGATTGCGAGAAAAATAATATTGTCCATGTTACAGTTGAAGTACATGATAAATGAAATAAATAAAAACTATAAGATAACATAAATTCCTCAGAAACGAAAGAAACCACAAGCAAAATTATGCATTTCGATGAATAGGAAGTCTTTGTCAATATCAGAAGCATTGAAATGACCATAGCGCAGGCGTTAAATAAATAAGCGCAATCCTTCAGCTCCCTTGTGTCTCCATTTTGAATGTTGTTTACTCAGAGTTTTTCCCGCGCAAATGCTGACTTCAATAGCGTCAGTAGAAAATGGCTGTCAGTTAAGCAGGGGAAAGCCGAACGAAAAGGAAAAGCGTGTAACAACAATAACAACAACAAAAACAAATAATAATAATAATAATAATGGCAAATTCGAATGAGAAAAAGAAAATGGTTGCGAAGTTGGAATAATCTCAATCTACTCACTCGTATATAAACAAATGTACACACACAAACACACACCAACACACACACATGTATATATATATTTTTTTCTTTGTTTTTGTACGTGTGTTAGTGCAATGAACAACATATACAATATATACATATATATATATATATATATATATATATATATATATATATATATATATATATATATAAAGCACACAAAATCTTTTCTTTGTTACAATATTAGAATTCCTTTCTAGCTGTAGCTGTGTTGTTATAAATGTTTCTCATATTCTCATCAACAAAACATCATCAACATAATGCCTACCCATCGTAATTTTCAGAGGACCAAGGATAATCAAAAAATACTATACTATATGTAGATTGTCACATAAACTTCAAACATATAGTAACATTTGAAAAGATCCCGTTTTCTTAGATGTCTTTTCTGCTTCTTCTAATAAGTTTTTTGTACAATTTTTACTTTCTCCGAAATGTAGATACGACTCTCATATCAAAGTTTAATTATAACTCTTATCAAACTGGGCTATTCATCTTATGAGTCAGGTTGACTGGGGTTCAATCCCAAATCGATTCATACCAAAGACTCAAAAATTGGTACTTGATGCTGCCTTGCTAAACACTCAGCATTATAAGGTAAGGATCAAACACAAAGTGGAGCAATCTAGGGAATGGAGTAACGTCCTCCCCTACACTTTGGTGTATTAGCTATCGAGAAGGGAGACAGCGGTTCTCGCTCGACTATGGTTACCAATTTTACTTACTACTTATTTAAGCTATTTGGGTTGGTTTTATGACATATAGTGTTCTATGACAGCGCGTTGTTTTAATCGGATATAAATTCGTTGGTGTATCTTATTTTTTGCTACATTATCTTATTTCTGTATGTGTAAGTGACTATAGCTAAGGAACAAAACATCAAATTTGCTTAAAACAACGCTAAAACAACGTGGTGCTCTTGTACCTTTATATAAACTATCTGCCACCCACACATACACGCAATAATAAGCAACTATAACCCACACAAACCCACGTACACTCCCACACACCCTCATGCACTCAAACACTTAGAATCACCCGTAAAGATTCCTACAAAATCCATACGGTTTTTTGACTTTATGTTTTCGATTTTCGATTAATTCCATTTTGTTAAATGCCTGATGAGTGTTCTTTTGCAAAAAAGCTCCATGAAACCCAGGGTCGCAGTCTAGAGTACCCGAATATATATATATATATATATATATATATATATATATATATATATATATATATATATATATATATTATATAATAGCTCTATCCTAGATATTGAACACTCTCCATATTATATAGCACTTGGTTTGACACAAACCCACAAAGTAACTTAGTGACAACCAACACTGTTATATATATATATATATATATATATATATATATATATATATATATATATATATATATCCCTCAACATCAATAGTATGTGACATAAGGTCTATTTTAAGTAGAGTTTAAAAACATTTGAATTCAGTGTTTATCTGCTCCAAGTGTAATATAATGGCCGAGGGATTTCGGTTCATGCTTTTGGGTTTAGTTAGGCTGAGAACCTTTTGGCTTAACACATAGTTAAGTGCAAACATTGATGTCGGTGTTAACGCGGGCGCGCGCGGGGGGACGAAAGTGTCACTCAGAGATGTCACAATAGCCCGAGAATAAACGGGGTGACAGGGTACGAATGACGTCACGCACCAGAAGCGCGTGGAGGTTTTAGATGAATTGAAAGGAAGTTAGTGAGTTTAATACTAGACGCCAAACGATGAGGATCGAGTTTTGGAGCTCGCAGACGTGTGTTTAACTCGCACCCTTAGGGGGCCGCTTGAGACTAGGGCCAAATGAATAAGACTGCATAGAAGATAGTGTCTCTCGTCCTTATGTCGAAACCTTTAATTCAAAGTTAATCAAAAGGTTTCGTACCCGAACAAGAAGTCGTTACGTGTATTCGAATTTCGAGATTCCTATGTTCTTTATATGTGCTATCGTTATGGACATTATATGTCCATTTTGCACATTACGTTAATTGTGGCTATGGAACACAGGGATAGTTGCAATACCAAGGTTAAATTGGCAGTCTATCCTACTATTTACTCATAGCTAGAGGGAAAGTAGTTAAATTCATACCTTTCTTCAAGTATTAGTGCTATCTGAAATGTAAACAGCTTTGACTAGATTTGTACTCGGTTCACCGTATCCATTTCTTTCGAAGATAACATTCATAGGAAGAACGTCTCCTCTTAATGGCAATTTATAAGATAGGAAATGCAATGTGGGACGTAAAAATGTGCCGTGTTAACAAAAAAAAAGAAGAGAAATAACGGAACGAACAGAAATGTCCAATTAGGAACGCATCAGAACATATGGAGAAAAAGAAAACAACAAATAGTATAAAATATTAGAACCGGACAGTAAAAATGAAAGAAAAAACTCTGTTACAGAAGGAATACTTGGGAAAAATCCCTTATCAGATATTCTGGATCCTTCGTAAAATTGACAAGGCGGAACTTGAACAGATTGATCGAAGAACAAGGAAACTGATGACGATTCACATGGCCTTATATCCGTGGCTGGCATAGACAGATATTATATGTCAAGAAAAGGAGGAAGAGGACTCGCAAGCAGTTAGGTTAATTCATATACAAAAAGGGTAAAGAAAGATTCATTCTGGCTGACAGTGACAGTAATATCAATAGAAATAACTTATGGATGAATAAAGAAACAGTAATAAAAAATAAACTAGAAAAAATTTTAGCAACCAATTAAATAAAGGAATTGCACATGAGACAACATGAGCATTGCTATGAAGGGGAAATATAAAACGAGAAACTGAATATTTCTTTCTAGCAGTACAAAATAATTTGAAAAGAACTAATTATGTCAAAGCAATAATTGATAATACGTAAAATGATATCAAATGTAGGTTATATCGTCTCATAATTATGACTTTTAATCACAGAATAAACGTATAAAACAAAACGGTATGAAAGGAATTCAGGACTAGGCAAACTGGGAACGTTTATTCACTGTGAATTGTGCATATACCAGAATTTTTCAAAGAAAATGAGATCAAAAAAGATCTCTAGGATTTTCAGATACGAATGGATCAATTAATCCCGGCCAAATTGGCCAGATTAAAAAGCAATTATCAAGAAAAAAACATATTACTTGTCATTTACGAAAATTTAACGTTTCATCGGACCACAGAATGAAAATAAAAGAAAACGAAATGATGGAGACATATTTTGATCTTGTTAGAGAGTTAAAGAGAAATCAAATATAAAGGTGACTGTAATATCATTTGTAAACTGATCCCTCGAAACACTCACTAAGAAACTGGAAAGGTGTATTAAGAAGGGTGCTGGATCTCGTTGATTTTTCTTCTTTCTTTAACATTATTCGTTGTATCCTTTTTTCTTTTTTTTTTTTCGAAATCGACTTATGTGGACGGGTATTTATTTTGGGTCTTGATGTTCGAAAGTATTTAATTTTCTTTTGTAGATTCTGTTATTTGAATGTTATTTTCGCCATATATATTTCCTATCAAACCAAATGCATGTATTACTTTTGTAATCAACTTATGCTGGGATTTGCATTCCTTTTTAGATCACTAGATTCCTTCATTAATAAATTATGAAGAAAGAGAATCCATCTTTTTTCTTTATTAGGTACATAGGTTCATTATTGTTTTATCTGCTTTTGGATAACATATGTCTGATGTACAATACCAGATAAATCATCTAAATGTTCTAGTCAAACTCATCACTACTGTGTCCTGGATAGTTTCGATGCTCTTTCTGATATTCAGTTGAATTATTCTATAGTCCAGGTTATTGGAATTGTTCCAAGTACTCCTACTTAGAAGCCACGTTCATTTTCAATAACATCTTTCTGTTTTTAGTCGGCTCCAACGCAGAATTGAAAGCCTATGAGAGCTTTTATATTACATCTAATTTATTTTTTGATTAAAATGTCAGCATATTTTTCTTGACTTATTTCAAAGTGTTTTCATTAGAACTTTACTCTGCTTCTGTGGGTAATCTTTTGTTCAGTTTTGAAAACTTTGGGCGATAACAACGAAGCAAAGTTATCATCTGTCTTTTTTTCTACTTGAAGCATTGTCCTACGACACATAAGATATAATGTTCTCATTTGTTCGTTGTAGGAGGAGTCCAGCGTATCTCATGATTGATGTAGTACACAAATTTGTCACTTTTATTAAATTGTTGTCATATATTCTGGTGTTTTTACACTCTAGTGATCTCCGTTGAATTTTTTTTATTGAGAGGTAACATTTCTGAAAAGTCTACAAATTAAGTCATCTGGGCGTTGCGACAAACAACCTGGACTGCAACATTTTACTCCAATCACGCTATTAGGTTCTCTTTCAAACAAACATTCTTGAACACTTATCTTTCCAGCTAATGGTTGAATATTATCTCTACTGTTCTTATACAAGGGCACCTATGGCATTTCATAAGCTGCAACAGTTGCTATGCTCTTACAAAAGAAGCAAAAACAAACCAAGCAGAAATCTAGAGAATTTCTAAGTTATCTGGTCGATCTCAGTTTTTCAGAGGTGTGAACGGTATCGAGTCTTACTTCTGATATATAGTTGCTGTAATCTTTTTTCAGCTTTTCGAGAATGTTCCAAGTATGTTATAATGCCAACTTCATGTACCCTAAATTCTTCAACTCACTTGAAAAAATGTTATATAATTAAGTGAATGATTTTTTTATATTAATAATTTTTCGTTAATTATGTTTTATTATTTAGTTTGGTAAGGCTTTGAACTACTGGGGTCTCTTAGTTCAGGTACATTGTCAGATAGTGCACTGAGTGTATAGTTCTGGTATAACACTTTTGAAAAAAAAAAGCAAAAAAAGACATAGATTGATTTGAACTTGGGTTGTCAACTCAACGATTCACGGCACTTCAGACGATTAAAAGCGACAAAAAATGTTGGAAATCTATTTTAGGCGATTGTTGTTTCAGGTAGTATAGAGAGAACATAAGATGGACAATAAGAACCTCAACTCAAAAAAAAAACCCAAAAAAAAACAACTGTGCTACCCCGACCGAAGAAGGAATAAACGGAAAGCAAAGAACTCAACTTCAAAGACAATAAAAAAAATGCTGCACCCCAGCCAAGAAGAGCGGAGAAAAGTAAAACGTAAGATATGTAACAGGTTAGAAAAAAAGTTTGACATAAGGTCCCAGAACCAAGAAGAAAAAATTAGAACAAGAAAATCGAGAAGGCATGAAAAGAAAAAAAAACATTAGGTACATTGCTCATGCTATGAATTTTATGTTTTCTCTGTCACTTTTAAATTGCGTGGTTCACGCCCGATAGAATTTATTTAATCATGAGAAAAAATCAAAAAGTTATGATAAGGCTGGTAAGTTTAATTGTACATGTTGATACAGATTACCGCTTGTTAGGGGACGGTGAATGTGAGGGGAAAGAAATAAGAAGGGGAAAAGAGAGATAAAAGAAGGGACATACAAGCTTGTCAACTTGTCATGACAAAACACGTGATGTGGTAGTATTTTGGGTAACATACGTATAAATGATTTTTATGAATGAAATTTAAATTCGAAAATGCTCATTGTAAAGAGTAGACATTTTATATTGGGGTATTTTTTTGTGTGTCTATCAATTCCGATCCCTGGAAGGATCTGGGCATCTAAGATATGTTTTTGGGAGAATGCTCATATACATTTGGATCCATAGTTAAATTTGTGGGACGGGTTTGATAGTTGGAAAAGTTATGGAAATGTGAAGTGTTCTGTGAAGTCTTCCTAGAATGGGATCGATATTTTGGGTACTGGCAGAAGCCATACCAGGTTTTGTGAAGGTCTCTCACTACAGAGAGGTCGAGAATTTTGAGGTACTGGTTAGTGGCCAGACCATCAGGTTGTGAAGGTCCCTTTAGAATTTTTTGCGTTTGGTAAGTGACCAGACCATTGTGTTAAAGAGGGTATTTTGGAAATAGGGGAATAGAAATTAGGGAGTATGTGTGTAAACTTGACGTCTCTCGTGGTATACACCGGATAATTTATGTACTTGGCTTTGAATCGTGCTTGAAGGAGAAATATAGTTGATCAGATAGATAAATAATAAAGTACCCTCGTTAACTATTGAAAAAGAGAAAGAAGGCTGTCCGAGGGGTTATGGAAAAATTAGTGGACATAGTAAAATGTTTGTATTGCTTAGGAAAATAACCTCCATGATATTTGAAGAAAAAAAGGGAACGGTTTGTGTTGGTTTACTCCCAACTCCGGTTTAACTGGACCAAATAATACACACACACACACACACACACACACACACACACACACACACACACACACACACACACATATATATATATATATATATATATATATATATATATATATATATATATATTTTGTTTGGTCCAGTTAAACCGGAGTTGGGAGTAATTCCTTCAGGACAAAAACTATCCATGAGTGAATATTGAAATTTTCCTGATAAATATATATATATATATATATATATATATATATATATATATATATATATATATATATATATATATATATATATATATATTAATGGGAGATATTATGAGAGAAAAACGTTAGAAGTAATGAGTTACGGATATAGAAGGAAAGCAAAAAAGAAGTAACGACGGAAAATGAGCAATTGATCAGTGGAAAAAAAGAAAGACTGAAGAGAAAAAGATAAATGCCAACTGGGAAACTAAAATAGACATTAAATCATAAAATAAGAAGAAACGAAAAGTTAAGGAAATATGCAGTGATAAGAAGGAAAATATAATTACTCAAATTTGAAAGATAATCAGAAGAAAAATAGACATTTGTACATGAAGTCAAAATGACTATCGGTAAGGATTAAGTAAAAAAAAGAAAAGAAAAGAAAAAGACGGAGAAAGTGAGTGATAAACAAGAAAGAATAACTGCTTTGTCTTTCCAAGGAAAAACGAAAACAAAAGAAGAAGAACCAGAAAAGAAAAATAAAAAAAAGAAAAGAAAAAAGAAAATGAAAGACAATACGAACATTTTTTTTACTGACTTTAATTTTTTTGACTGTTGACTGATTTGTTGTGTTCATTTTTCATATGCTCTTTTGAATTTTTCTTGTTGTTACTGTAGATTTATTGGTAACACCGGCATAAGGAATAGTCTTAGACTACACGATTGTTACAGATTACGAAATCGGAAAGGAAGAAAATCAAAAGGAAAATCCTTTCACATCGATACATTAGTTTAAAATTTTTTTTGTTATCTTCTATAACAAAATCATTTGGGGGGGGGAGAAAAGGTGTGCTATATAAGTAAAGTAATGATTGTTTTTTGATCATTTTTCGTTAATCATATTTTATTATTTAGTTTGATAAGGCTTTGAAGTACTCGGGTCTCTTAGTCTAGGCGCATAGTCAGATGATGCCGTCTTACGCACGCATGGAAATGATATGACAATCATCATCTGTCATAATAAACCCCGAGATAGGATTTGCCGTCCGTCGGTGGGGGTCAGCATAGTTTGGTTAACATATGGTTCTATGATTTGTGTCTCTTTTCTCGTGTCGTCAAGGACTGAAACCTGAAATTACTAAACCCGTTCGTATTTGAAACGAGAGTGTCCGCCTGTTTTTGTATTACGATTTTTTATTTATATCTTTATTGCTATACAACAAAATCAGTTATGTTTTTTGCTTTCCGTTTAACAGTATGACCAAAATTTTATCTCCTTGCACGATTCCCATGGAATTTCTTTCCTTAATCATATATTTGCATATATTCCGATTGTACTGGTTTGTTACAATTCCTTATGTGCAACACATATTTCTGATATTCTCATTAGTCTTTTCGATATTAACAATTACAGAGTTAATATGGGTTTATTTCGTGCTGCTATCAATAAAGATCAAGTTTTACTTTTTAGGTTTCTCCTATATAGTTATTTACTGGTCATTTGGTGCACAATTTCTATGAAGTAATCTGGATTGTCTCTATTCTTCCTCTGATTTCAAAATCTTTCACTCTATTTTCCAAGTTAAGATTTGAATCACGTTCACTTTATATGTTTGCTTTTATTTATTCCCCCTGTTAATCCCACCGGAACAGCAAAATCAACTTTGATGGCAAGTTATATTTTTTGTTGTTTTTAGTGCTATATCTGATCTTGAGAATTGAATTACCACGACCAGAAAATCTGCCGAACACCTACGCTCGACATACAGGAAAACTGGACAGATCTGTGGTCGCTGGTTCGATCTCCAGTGGTGGAGATTACGACGTACACTGCTGATGAGACCTAATAAGGTCGAAACAGCTTTCCAGTGATCCCGTATGTTGAGCGTAGGTGTTCGGCGGATTTCCTGGTCGTGGTAATTCAATTAACAATATTAATTCCTATACTTAAAATATAAGAATATGTACATCCGATCTTGAGATCAGAATTTGGTGATCAACTTGTCTTAAAATACAAGAGAATTTTATGAGTCTAATATTCGAGAACAGATTCTGGTTTATGCATATACCATATGATACTATAGCCAAAAACCAGTCTTTAGTACATTTCTCTGTAAATCGCATTACGTAAGTCAAGCATAGTTTTGTTCTCATTTTGGTCTCTCTTGCTACATTTGCATTCTATGAGATTAACCGTTTCATATTTTTTCCAAATCACCTCCACTTGCTATTTTATTTTATATTACAATACTTGCTTTCATAAATTTGTCCTTCGGGCATTGTACTGCAATTTGTAAAGATTCAGTTCTTCATTTGTTGCTATTTCCATGTCTTCTCGTCTGCAATGTCACTGGTTTGTCGCTCAACATATCCATACACTTTTTTTCTGACATTTACATTTCCTCATCTTATTGTCTTGGTTGTTTAGTTAAACTTCTTTCGGCTGTTTGTCTTTTCACACTCTTTGTTATAAGCATGCCACATTTTTCAATGACAAACTCCATTCCTATGTTTTGACTCTATATTGTTGTTTGCATCAGTTGTTTTTCATTTTTTGCTAATACACTGATATCATTCAAGTACCCAACATTATTAAACTTTTTCGATGATTTGTTATATTTCTTGCCCTCTGTACATTTCCTAAGTATTTAGTTGAGCGACATCATATCTATAATGAATAACATTGATGAAAGCGAGTCTCTATGGAGACTACTCCTTTGGATCTATACTCATGCCAAAGTTTTTCCTCTGGCAGACAATTACACCAATTGCTTTTCCATGTCATTCGTGATAAAGTTTCAGATATTTGGTACATTTTGAAAAACTCAATTATCCACGTTTGCAAGACTATATCTTACGCCTTAATTTAGTCCATTCACGCCCCGACCAGATGGTTCCGCCACTTTTTGGTTTCTTTCGGCAGGTCTGTGTATTCTTGGTTATTTCGCTTCTTGTTCCTTTGCAGCATTTTTTTTGTACTTCCGCAAAAAATATTCCGCGAAATAAGAGAGAGTAATAGATATTTCTTATATCTGTACGGTCCGGTTTTCCCACAACATATTTAAATACGTAATCGATTTATAGTTGTAAGCCATGTTCTCTTTTTTGGGGGTCCTTCTGGATCAGGCTAGTTTCGTTTTTTCTCATCCATTCGGGCTCATTGTAGACATTTATATAGTTTTAGGGCCAGTTTCTTGCTTTTTTTAAAACCAGAATTCATTTATTCCATCTTGGCCCAGCGTATTCCACTTTATCATTTTCTTGAGTGTAGCTCAATTGAATGTTTGCCTTTATGCCTTGTTTACGTTTTTCTCTTTTCACATGTTATTCATCCATTCAGAATTTCTGTTATGTTCTTTCTGATTCCATATTTCCTCAAAAATTGTTTTGTTTCTCTTCCATCCGGTTGTTTATTTATCTTTGTGCCATCTTCCTCTAACATGTTGTTTTCAACACAAGCATTAACTGGTTTTCTTTCACAGGAATCTGAGTGACAGAAAGTTTTTTCCGGTTTCCAGGACGCTTCCCTGTATTCTAGCCGATCTTAAGTATGTAGTGGACTAGATACTTTTGCTAATTTCAAATTCCTTAAGTAATTTTTTCAAGTCTTTGGGGGCCATTCCAAGTACATCTATAACAATTGGATCACAATAAAATTCCTGTTGGATGTTTTTTAGTTTTCGATCAAAATTCAGATATTTTTTGACAATTTTGCTAACTTTTATTTTCACTCTGTTGTCTGCCGGAACAGCAAAATCATCAAATGGAAAATATTTTATTCTTGTTAATTAGCACTGGTTCTGGTCCTTCTGGATTTGGTAATCCATCTGTATCGCAAAATCTAGGGAATTTTATGCATGTAATTCTCTAGAATAGATTCTGGTATGAGCTTTACACCATTTTGCAGTATGGCCGAACTTAAATATTTTGCACAATTCTTAGTGAATCCCATTTCTCGCCAAATCGTGCCCAGTCTTTTTACTTAATTTATGCCAGTTTACTGCCTTTTTATTATATGATTATGAGATTCATCTTTGTCTGTATATAACTGACTCTTGCTTTTCTATTGTATACAATACCTTTCTGGGGGGTGTCCTCGTGGTGTAATGGTTAAAGCGATGGACTGCGGAATCGTAGTTAGTACGCGAGTTCGTACTCCAGTCACTCTATTACGTTCACTTTCGGGCAAATACCCTTGGGAAAGGTATGAACCCCTTACCCTCCCAGCTATGGGTTAAATAGTACCACTACTGTTCTTCTAGGAGAATGGCTTTGGCATTTAATAACATACAAAGGTTGATATGCCATTAAACAAAGAAACCAAACCAAGAAACTAATAAATTTCTGCTTTGATACAATTGGCCAGTATGATATCATTCTGTACTATTGTTAAAAGAGACTTATTATCTCTCTTGACAATTCCCTTTCTGTGCTTTGTCTAAGTTATCTAGCATGCCATCTATCAAGTTTGAAGTATTAATACTGTTGTTTTTCATTATTATAAATATAAATATTCTTATTATTAGCATTAGCATTTCTGTAGACTGCTTGACAACAACTCTCTTGTAATTTTCTGTATCATATCAAAGATTCCAACATTGCTCTGATATAGAATATCACTATTTCCTCATGTATTCATTGTATGAAATGAAATTCAGGCGTAAGTATATTTGGCGCATACTTTATCCTCAGACGATTCGGACATATCTAGCGAAGTTTTGTTTCCATTTACAAAGGCTACAATCAACCGGACATTGGCATAATGGTTAGAGTGTTCGCTAAATGGTCCGGGAGGCCTGGGTTCAATTCCAGGTCGAGTCATACCAAAGACTCGAAAATGGTACTCGATGCCTCCTTGCTTAACTCTCAACATTATTAGGTAAGGATCAAGGGTACAGTGGAGCACTCCAGGGAAAGGAGTAGCACCCTCCACTACAGCTTGGCGTAGTAGCTCTCGAAAAGAGACCCTTCGAGTCACCACCCCCCGACTAAGGTCACCTACTTTACTTTATAATCCCATTAGACTTGCCTTACCAGATGAAGTATTTTTATTTACCCGGTTTTTAAGTTTCTTTTGTCTTCCACAAAATGGATGCAAATCATAGTTTTATTCATGATCATGATGATTTTGTAAAATGATTTCACTTTTTGAAAACTTTCCGAGGAGGCCATCTTGCTTGATTTAAATGAAATATTTATTTGCAAATTCCCAGAATATGTTTTAGTTTTTAAGAATCTCTGTTAGTTAATCCTATGATTAAATCAAAATTGTTCCTAAAATTCTCAGTATACCTATCGTACTACGTTGGGCATTTTTTTTCTTTTAGATAAAACCCAGTTTTCCACGTAGTATATAAATACTATCTCAGGCAAAATTTATGGAATTGGCTCACTTAATGGAGGATTTATTAATTTTGCAGCTTTTTTGTATTCAATTATATATCATCTAGTATTATTATCTAATACAAATAATTTTCACACATTTTTACGGTTTCAAGTATTCTTATATACAACTACTAATTATATGATTTCAAGTAAATATTATTTTGGTCATTTGTTTGCACATAATTATATCATTTCAAGTAAAAAATTCTTAGTAAACAATTATTGATTCAACCAACTACTATTAATAGAAATAAATCAAATAATTTCAAAGTATATCCATTTAATCCATAGTTGAGCCTCTAAGAATTACGATCACTCTAAATTGGAGTGGACTGCAAAATTAAGGTAAAGATCTCTAGAACTGGAACCTTACCAAAAGACAATATCCGGGACTTTCCTTTTGTAGGTTATTTACCTTTCAGCTAGAAAATAGTCGTCGTATTCTACTATCCAACAACTGGAAATTTTCATTTTTTAGCGTTTTCTACATCTATTTCATTTGGAAACAACATCAATAATTTGGTTGGTTGGTTGGTTTGTTGGTTTTTATGTCATATCAACCTTCATATGTTATTTAACGCCAAATCCATTTTTATGTAAATAATCAGTTCTATTTAAAGCAATTCAGTTTAACATAAGTGCACAGTTTAATTATCAAAAACATTTCTATTTCAAACTATTCGAGCAGTTATATATAACAATTCAGTTTAGTGTAAGTACAGTTTCAATGTCAAAAACAGTTCAATTTCAAATAATTCAGTTTAGCATAAGCAGGCAGTTAAAATGTAAGTACAGTTTAATTGGGAAAAACATTTCTATTTCGAGCTATTCAGTTTAGTCAATCAGTTCTAATTCAGCAAAGTATAAGTACAGATTTTGCTTACACACTGTTAAATGTCAAAACGGTTCTATGTTATACAATTCAGTTTAGGGTAAATACAGTTTCAATGTCAAAAGCAGTTCTATTTGAAATAATTCAGTTTAGCATAAGCACGCAGTTTAAATGTAAGTACGGTTTAATTGTCAAAAACATTTCTATTTCTATCTATTCAGTTTAGTGAAGCAATTCAGTTTAGCTTAAGTTTGCCGTTAGTTCTATTTAACCCATAGATAGGTTCCTATAAGGTGCTACCACACCAGGCCAGAGTGGACCTGGGTGTAATGACAATGAAGGGGTTCTCCGTATTCCCCAAAGCCCCAGCATTATTGGGACCTCATCAGACTGTTTAGTGTCATATCCGGACACTCGTTGTTGGGTTAACCTTCTGTAGAGAAGCAGTCGGTGTATTCGACTGGGCAACCATAATTTTGGAAAATGTCTATAATTCAATTCATTGTTAAAATTTTTGATTGAATATGATAAACTAGAACAGATAAGAAAAATAGACAATACTATTTTGATATTTCAGAGATAGTTTCTGGTTTGTTCTCATTTTATTTGGTGATTAAAAAAATAATAATTAATGAATTCGTCTGCACAGTTCTCATTGTATTTTTTTCTCGTTATTTATAACTAACTGTTATATCATTTTGTTTTGTCATCTAATTAAAGTTATCCTGTCTAGTATATCACATATACAGCAGTTGAAATTGTACATGACTTCTCCACGCTATATATTGCCAAAACTGTGTTTAATTCTTTCTTTGCGTGACTATTTCCTTTTTTATTTTCACCACCTGGAGTAATTTCTCATTTATTTCGTTTACAATTTTTAATATTATTCTTATGAAAGTATCTGTTATCATTACAGTGTCTGGAAGTGTAATGGTTATCTGAGGTAGGAAATGGACACGGCTACACGAGTTCAAATTCTGGACGAGAATGATTGCATTTCACATAGCACTAATACCCTTGGGAAAGGTATGAATCCAATCATTCTCCCTCCAGCTATGGGTAAATTGTAGGACAGACTAGGTTCTTCAGCCTTATTGAGGCAACTAGTCTAGGAGAAGGAAAACTCTGAATTCAAACCTGTTAAATTCCGCTTAAAAATTTGACCTTGTGTCATATCCTGCCCGAGCGGAGGGGTTGGGTAAATAGGATCATTACAGAGTCATTTAAATTCCTATTTTATCGTATCTCCTTGCTTTCAGAAAAGAGCAAGTAAAATAATGCTGCTCAAAATAAAATAATTTTAACGATTTTCTACGAGGATTTCTTATTTAGACGACTTGAATAGTTAGTTTCTTTGTTTGATAAAATAATTGGTTGTTGTGTAATGTAATGCTAAGGACATCTGTGTAGAAGAACAGTAGTAGTAGTAGTACTATTTAACACATAGGTTAATGAGTCCAAGTCTCAGCAGGGTCACCTGGATCACTTCACATCCAGTAAGTCTATGACCAACGTAATCCAACAGTAAATATTCAGCTCGGGTTAATACCTCCCTGATGTATTAATAGAAACGTGAACGTAATAGCGCAACAAGAGTTTGATCTTGCTTACTAAGATGTCATAAATAACCAGCAATTTTTTTTCGCGGTGTTGTTATTGTTTTCTCTCCTTGCATTTTGTAAATCACTTCATTATCCTTTTTATATTTCACAGATAATTTTATGAATGATCTTAAAATATCACACAGAGCATGGATTTATAAACAACTAAAAGAAATCGCCCACGTTTCTTCAAATAATTTGATCTGTATAACAAGCCTAGACAATGATACTTTATAGGATTCATCCAACATTTGGAAAAAATAAAACACTGGCTTTAAAATGTGTGCACTACAGATATTTTCCCAGTTCAGTTATAGGTCGAGAGTATAAAAAGCATCTCAATGACATACGAAGTGATGGTAACTAAGCAATAATAGGTATTTTTAGAGTAGGTTTTTATGAAACAAGACACATGAGACACTCGAATTAAAAGTTGATTGAACGTATCTATCAAGCCTGTTTACCTCATGCGGGATGCAACAAGATCAACTGTTTAAGTTGATTACTCCTGATTTCAGTTAGGAGTATTACCTCTTCTAGATTGGTTGATGTACCAAGGTTAAAGAGGTCAATCGGTTAAAACATTTATCAAGTGACTGAGAGAAAGTACTTAGGTCCAAAACTTTTCCAAGATTATAACAGTAATTTGAAAAGCAAACAGCTATGTTCAGAAGCTCCATAACTAGAGCCTCACCATCCGATGCTGTTTAGACCCCTACCCAAAACATCCTCTTTTAGAGCGGGAAAAAGGTGTCTTAACACTTTATAGAAGATGTAATTCACCTTTTCTATGCTTCCTTGACAGATCGATAAAAATGAAGAAAATAATTCCAACTGAACAAAATAATGATAATGACTTCTTTTTTAACTGATATTGTTATGTTAATGAATTCAATGATTTCACGGTTTTTCTGTTTTTCACAATCTTTTTATGGAGAAACTTCCAGGCTCAAATTTAATGATGTGCAAAATTCTTCTCTTCATACTATATCTTTTTTTGTTCTTAGTAAATGTTCACATAGCTTTTATCTTTTCACTCCCTTTCTATTACAGTGTATTCTGCTGAGACAAAGTTTTCCATTATCCGACAGATCTTTTTTTGTTTTGTTTTGTTTTGTTTATGGTTTCAATTATTATAATCTGTTCTCTAGGCTTTCGTTCAGTTGATACGAATGAATTTCAATGTCCCATAGTAATTTACTTTCCTCTTCTCAGTGAAACTTTTGTTTCGCGCTGATTCCATTAGTCGATATTGTCGACTCTAAGCTGTTTGCAAAATTCCCAGCAGATAATTCTTAACTGGTGACATAAAGGTTTGTATTCGAAGTTATTTTCTGTACTTTATTATTTTGTGCTACCTGAGATCTTAAACCAATAGTTAGTTATGTCTGACAGTGACAACCAAGTGACAGAAAGTATTTGCCCAACCCCTCCGTAACAAACACAATTTGACATGAGGTCAATTTACAAATGAAGTCAAGCATGTTTCAATTCAGTGTCTTCTTTCGTAAAGACAGGTGGTCGTACCAAATCCAAAGTACATACCATATTCTACTGTTTAGCCATAGCTAAGTGCAAGAAGAATAGATAGTCTCAAGCCATTTAAAAGGCCATAAGCGGCTAGTTTAAATTTTGCGTTTTCTTTCTCTAAGACAGCTGACAACTTTTTAGCTAAGGTATTTGTAAAACTTCCAAGAACTATGAAAAGAATTAACAGAAATTACAATCTAGTGTTCCTCAATTTTTAATCGGTCAGTCTTCCTTCTATATCAATACAATTTTATAACTGTTTTTAATTAATGGTAAGTTAATTCCAAACAAACCTTTCAATTGCTTCATTTGATAGTCCTCTTTTTGGAGTCATGTTTTCTTTCAATTACGTATGACCAACTACTTGCTAAGCTTTATTGTCTGGTGTTTACGATATCAGAGAACATAAAATTATTAGTTTAACACACTTGGATATCAAAAGAAAAGAAATCATTCAACAAATGAGTACGCAACGTAATCAACTCTTTTTTTTTTTTAAATCTCTTCTTTTGAAACATATCAACTGGTTTTAAAGCTATTTAAACAACACATTTTCCTCTCAATAATTTTTTTCCAAGCAAAACCTATCTATTGAAATTAATTGAGAAAAGTCGACAAATAACTAACTTCGAAAAATATTCCTATTGTCTATTAATTTTTGTCATCCATCTGTCTGACTGTCTGTCTGCTTCTATTCTCTCTCTCTCTCTCTCTCTCTCTCTCTCTCTCTCTCTCTCTCTCTCTCTCTCTCTCTCTCTCTCTCTCTCCCAAATATATAATAGCTAATAGCTGATCATTCTGACTTCAGAAAATTTTCTTTTATAATACATATTAAATTATTTGAATTAACTGTATAATTTTTCCATTTATCTTCGGATCTTCAGTTCTCCCAATCTTTTAGCTTAGGTCTTCAGAACACTAACAAGCACGTTCAAAAGAATTTGTAGAATTCCATCATCTGATTAATTGTATTTTTGTTAACTATAACTGGTCGTCTGGATGGGATTAGGTTAACTTTTTTTTTTACAATCTTGGCGAATTGTTTGGGTCTAATATTTCAAAGCAGATTCTGTTTTGTGTATATATTATTAATCTTTGTTGTCTAAGCAGTCATTGACTGAATTGCCACTGGATCTAACTTTCCCCCTAATCCTCAATATTCTTTAACTCTTTCTATGTTCTTTGGCTGAATTCATTAATAATGAAGTTGTTTTATCTCTCGCTTTGTATGTCTGTCTCTGTAGGGACAGTGGTCCGACAAAATAATGGAAACACCTAGAATCCTAGTATTATAATTTTGAAACTCCCTAAAACCATCAAACATTTGTTATTTTTATGTTTTATCATTTATAATGAATTGTCCTCGTCTCATTTTACTAAATTATTTTTTACATATACACTCAAAAGGAATTAATCTAAATCCATTAAAATTGCAGATCTATCAGACTTTAAAAAGGTCAAATTGTTTGTGCTCATATGACAGGCACTAGTGACACAGAACCCGTTGAATTATTTAGTGTAATAAGCAGTACCGTGTCGAAAGTAATGACAGAATTTGATAAAGACGGAGAAACCTCCTCACTGAAGCAAAACTCTTAAAGTAAACAAAAGATGTCTGATTGGGACTGCCGGACTCTTATGTGGATTGTTAGAAGGATCACAAGAATACATCCCCAAAAATTACAGAAGAGCTTAATGACCATTTCCAGAACCCAGTTTCCACAAAATCTGTAAAAAGTGAGCTGCACAAAGCCGGATTTCTTGGGAGGGCTGCTATCAGAAAACCATATCAAAATGAATTTGTTCTTAATTTCTAGGTGTTTACATTATTTTGTCCAACCCTTTTGGTTCAATTCCAGGTCGCGTCATACCAAAGACTTTAAAAATGGTACTTGATACCTCCTTGCTTAAAACTCGGCAATATAAGGTACGTATCAAGGGAAAAGTGGAGAAATCCAGGGAAAGTAGTAGCGCCCTCCCCTACACCTCGGTGTAGTAGCTATTGAAAAGGGAGCCTTCGGGTTACCCTTGACTACAGTCGCCAACTTCATTTCACTTTACTTTCATATATCATCCTCATCATAATCATGTCGTACCGACAGCACATATATCCCTGACCCTCTCTCGTTACTTCTCCCAATCGTTCATTGTCTCTGGCAGGTCTTCAGGCCTACATCCCGTATCCTCACAGAGCTGCTGTATGTATGTTCGAGCTGGTCGTCCGGCTTTTGCTCGGCCATATGTTGGGGTTCATAGGAGTACATCACTTATGAGCTCGTCCCAGCTTCTCCAGTAGTGTCCTGCATGTCTGGTTCGTCTAACAAGGATAGTTTTTGTGGTAGGAGGGAGATGACCGTATAGTTAGTGCCTTGTGGGGTGTTGCCTCCGGGACGTGTTCAGTATTGCTCGCAGCATTAATCAAACGGGGGACAGCTCCACTCTAGAAGGAACCCCTATTAAACTAGTAGACAAATTCACTTACCTTGGAAGCATCGTCGAATCAACCGAAAAGGACATCGAAACGAGGTTAACGAAAGCATGGACAGCTATCAATAGGCTATCGATTATATGGAAATCAGACCTAACCGATAAAATGAAACGCAGTTTCTTCCAGGCAACGGTCACATCGATACTGCTATACGGGTGCACTACATGGACGCTAACAAAACGGCTGGAGAAGAAGCTAGACGGCAATTACACAAGAATGCTGCGAGCAATCTTGAACAAGTCCTGGCGCCAACATCCCACAAGAAATCAACTGTACGGCCACCTGCCTCCTATCACGAAAACAATTCAAGTTAGACGAACCAGACATGCAGGACACTGCTGGAGAAGCAGGGACAAACTCATAAGAGATGTACTCTTATGGACCCCCACACATGGCCGTGCAAAAGCAAGCAGGACGACCAGCACGAACATACATTCAGCAGCTATGTTAGGATACGGGATGTTGTACTGAAGATCTGCCTAGTGCGATAAACGATAGGGAGGAGTGGCGAGAGAGGGTCAGGGATATATGTTTAACCAGCGCGACATGATGATGATGATAATGATATATACATTGTATACATTGTATACTTGATATACAAATAGTTCTTTCCTTCAACAAGTTTTAACTGGTGGTCTCCACTAAAGTCTGACTGAGAAAAACTGTCATCAATTCTCCAAGTATCTCTTTAGCATTGTAATTGATCTCAACAACGCAGTGGACTGGATGTTCTCTGTACTTTCTCTTATCTCTAGTACCACCACTTTCTTTTCCAGGTTTTCCCAAATCTTACAATTTTATCATAATTATTGATATAATGCTCTTTGTGAGTATTTTTTACAGCTGCTTCTGCTGATAGTATTCGCTGGAGTGGCAACATGTCTCCAAAGTTTTTTCAGAAGTATTTTCTGTCTTCTTAACTATATCAACAATGTTGTGACCTGGATGGCCTCGAGTCGACTTCTGATCTCCAAATATTCCAGTCCCAAACGCGTAAATTGAAATTGATATCACCGTTATTGTCATGTTTCACAGATTTCTTAGCTCTCTTGACGAAGTCCAAGTTCTAGGTTGGCTTTTCAATTTCTTTGTTTTCACATTCTTAATTGCCGGGATGGAAAAACACATTTGACAGCAATTTCTCTTTTTTAGATGATTATTACATGGTTTGGTCTTCTGGCCAGAATTAGGAGATTCGCTGGAATCTTTAAAGCTCGACTGTTTTTAATCATCTCATTCTTTAGGATACATACTGGTTTGTGTATAAACCATTCGGTAGTATGGTCAAGTTTCACTTTTCTGACACAATTCCTAGTTGACCACCTTCCCCACGTGAGGTATCTGGTCTTGTACTCTTTAAGCGCCAGTGTGCTGTATCCACTTATTATGTTATGGATGGTTTCATCTCTATAACCACATAACCAACACATGCATATTATCTATTTTAGATTTAACATAATTGGTCGCGATTACGTTGTTTTATTCTGCGCTTCGAAGGGATTCAAATTCTCTCTTAGGGTTTCCTTTACAAAGCCTTGTCCAGCTCATGTGAGATTTCACCAATTTGTTGCTTGAAATATACATATTGTTGTTTTCTTTATATTTATCTTTCCTAGATTTTGCAGTTGTTCTGCTTGTCAGGGCTGTTATTCGCCGTTGTAATTATTTTTTAGCTCATTTTAATGTTGTTTTCGAGTCCTCCAATTGATGCATCCTCACAAACTTGAATGCTGGCATGTCTCCTTTCTTTTTTCTCGACGCATATTGTCAGTTAATATCATCTCTCAGACGTAAAGTTTGTTCAGAGTCTTCAACTGTCTTCATTATTATTATTATTATTCAAAGTTTTTCATTTTAGCGTTAGCTGATGGTCATTCACTGGGGTTTGAGTGACAGAAAGTCTCCTTAAAGTCTCCAGGACTCTTCTCAGTATTCTGGCTGATCTTCAAAATACTCTAGTTTAGATAGTTTTCCCTCATCTTGTTATTTCTAAGTCGGTGTAAGAAAACTTTGGTGGCTGTACCAAGAGCACCAAATACAATTAGTATAAACATCCCTTTCGGGTTCAATAATTTCTTTCAATTCCCTAACGAAATCGCGGTAATTATCTTTCTTTTCACATTCTTTAAATTTTACTCTAGATTCACTTGGAACAGCAAAGTCATCAATTCTTTAAGTTCTCTTTTTTTTTGTTGATTATGATAAGGTATGGTCATCAGACCGAGTTTAAGTGATCTGTTTGCATATCAAATTCTCAGAGAAGTTTGAGCGTCTCGTTCTCCAGCAAAGATTCTGGGTTGGGTATATACCATTCGTTCGCATGGTAGAACTTAAATTTCTTGCACAGTTCTCAGTGGATCACCTTGCCCATTCAGTCGTGTTCGGTCTTATACTCTTCCTGTGCTAGTTTGCTGCATTCACATATGTGATTGCCCGTTTCGTCTCTATCTCCATGTAACTACATTGCTGTTTTGTTGGGTTTTATCAACTCTTGCTTTGATATGATTGGCCCTTATTGGCTACCAAGAGCGCACCAGCCGATCATGACACTCACACCTGCATATATACATTTCATGGATTTTTTTGATTCGTCATTTTTTTTGGATAATATTAGGATAGCGGGTCACAATAAAATTAAAATTTTAAAGTTTTTCCACACGGAATAATTTTTATAATTCACCTGATATGATGAAATCCTCTGCTATTTAATTGTAGTCTTGTGGTAGCTTTTAACAGCAAACTTGTGGAATTCTGTGGCAATTCGAGCAAGACACATCCGAATGATGATTACATTGGCTGTTGACTCAGTAATGGGTTCAAATAATTTAAATATACTAATTTTTACCCAACCCTTGGTGTTCACACTAAAATTAACACACATTTTGAAAGGAAAAATCCAGAACACGCTTTTATAAACTCAAAGACAGGAATTCATAATTCTGGGCTTCCTTTTTTTAATTTAAATCACAAAAGATAATTAGCAAAGATTTTAATTCAAGGACAAACCAGTTTAGAATTACAAATTTTACAAGAACCCAAGTCTTTTCATTCAAAACTGCAGACAGTTTAGAGCAAGGGTTTGTCAACCCTTTCTGTCGGTATCTAACTCCTGGAGGTATTGTAACTTAGGTTGCAAGAGAATGTTCAGGTTGGGTTCTTTTTTTCCATAATAAATAAATGTAGTCACGTGACCTCACTAATTATTCCAGTCTGAAACCGCCATTCCAATCAAAATATATCAGTTTTTTACACTTCTAAAATTAATGCACATTTTCAAAGGAAACCTCCAGAAGATGCTTTTTGAAATAAAACAACTCAGAAACAGGAATTAATAATTAATGGTTCGTTTTTACATTTAAATCATTGATAATATTTTGTAAAGATTTTAATTTGAGGGAAGACCAGTTTAAATCAAATCAAGTATATTATTATTACTGTTACTCCATGGGATTTTTACATCAGCTTTAGCTGACTGTCTTTCACTGGAGTCTGAGTGACAGCAAAACTCCTCAAGTCTCCAGGACTCTTCTCAGTATTCTGGCCGATCGCAGTAATTCAGTAGTTTGGATGGCCTCTTCTTGGTCAGCCCAAATCCTCAGATTTCCTTGAATCTTAAAAGTATTTCAGCTGATATTAACAGTGCTGTGTTCTTGTGGCTCCAGCTTATCTTTCCTCCCTTTCAGGCCTTTCGTTATCGTTTTGAAGACACTTACTACAATCTATTTTTGAAATAACATGTTTGAAAACAGAACATTCAGTTTTAAGGAAAAATATTTGTCCTAATTTAAATTGAATAAAAACAAAGTAAACACCACTTAATGTGCTAATTCCATATTTTTGCTTAGTTTTCAATTTGTATGTAGATTTAGAGTAATCATCACAGGATATGAATGGATACCAGCAACTACTTTTATCGGATGTTCTGATTCCAATACTCTTTATAAAATTTGATTTGGTGGCATTTTTCTGTGTTTCCATTACTCTATTTCTATGTGAATTTTTAAATCTGTGATAAGTTTTTATATTAGATTTTTGGTGATTTTCTCTCTATCAATAGTCAACTATTCTTTGTAGTTTTCTTAGTTCTTCCAATGATTTTCCTTTCCTTCCCACTTACATCAATTTGTGCTTGATCGTTCCAGTAGAAAAAGCCATTAATCTCACTTCAGGTTTTTTTTATACCCTAAGCTTTGTGTCAAATTCCAGAATTCATCCCAAGGTCTGCTTTCTTTTAACTTCATTCTTGGGTTTGTTGGAATAACAAATTTTGTTATCTGATACAAATGGATTTCTTCACTATAATTAGATCTGCTTTTCTGGGTCGATTGATCATTCCAGTCACCAGCCCAGTCTGCTGAGCCTGTAGAAACCCCGACTGCATCTCTTCAGAGAAGAAAGACCGACACAAAGTGTGTCCTAGATATGACTCTAAACCACCTGACGGCGAGACTCCAATTCTGGAGCTTTGAAAAAGGCAGAGTTCTCCTTCATTGCCATTGCTCTCATGTCTGCTCTGAACCGTAATGGTAGACCTGATAAGTTTTTATCAATGGGTCAAATAGAACTTTTTGACATTTAAACTCACAGCCAACAAATGACTTATGTTGAATTGAATTTTTACAAATAAAATTCTTTGATCATTGAACTGTATGTAAATAAATGACTAATGTTTAATTGGTCTGTTATTTATACATAGAATACGTGAAACCATTCAACTGTGCACAAACGAATGAGTAATGTTAAATAGAATTATTAATGTGAAATTGTAATACTTGAAACTCTTTAGCTTTGTTCTTAAATTGAATTATTAGTATTATATTGAAATAATTAGAACTAGTTTACAGTGTGCAAATGAATAGTGTTGAATAGACTTAGTGTTATATAAAAATTCTTGTAACCACTTAATTGTGATAAAACAAATGATTACAATTAAAAAAAAAGTATTAGTGTTAGACAGCTTCGATTGAAACCATTTAACTGTGTGGTAACAAATGATTAAAAGAAAATAGAATTTTTGTGCTTAAAGAAATTCTTGAAAACATTTAACTGTGCATAGAAGAAAAAGCTCAGGTTCATTTAAAGATCTTATCAAGAAAAAATTGTTTATAATTCATATACATTAAATAGATATGTAAATACATTATTTATTATCAGATAATCTACAAGGTTTGATATGCCAGAAATTCAAACGAACCAAGCTTAGCGTTTCAGTCACAAAGTCTAAGATGATATTTATTTGAAATTTAGCAATGCTTCTGAGGAGACTTCTAGATAGAGAACTGAAAAAGCTGTGAAACATGAAAGTAACGGTTGAGCCAGTTGTGATTGGTGCGTTAGGCACAATAACTAAAGGATTATTAAAAGGCCTGGAGGACTTGGAAGTTGGCGGACGGATAGAGACTATCCAAACGACAGCATTACTAAGAACGCCAGAATCCGGAGACGAGTCCTGGAGACTTGAGGAGACTTGCTGTCACTCAAACTCCAGAAAAACTCTACAGGAGTAAATGATAATAATGAGAATAATAGAAAATGACACACATAAACTCCTATGGGACTTTGACATACAAACGGATCACCTAATCCCGGCCAGAAGACCGTACCTTATAATAATCAATAAAACAAAGAGAATTTGCAAAATTGTCGACTTTGCTGTCCCGGCGGACCACAGATTAAATCTGTCGGATTGTGAAAAGGTGGGTAAGTACCTCAACCTTGCTAGAGAATTGAAAAAGCTGCGGAATATGAAAGTGATGATTGTGTCAATTATTGGTGCTTTTGGCACAATAACTAAAGGATTATTAAATGGCCTGGACGACCTAGAAGTTGGTGGACGGGTAGAGACTATGCAAATGACAGCATTGCTGAGAACGGCAAGAATCCTGAGAAGAGTCCTGGAGACTTGAGAAGACTTGCTGTCGCTCCAACTCCAGAGAAAATCATCAGCTAAAACTGATGTGCAAAACTCTAAAGGAATAATAATAATAATAATAATAATAATAATAATAATAATAATAATAATAATCAGAGCCATTTTTGAAGAGCACCAGAATACTGAGAATAGTTCCGGATATATGAATAGATTCGCTGTTTCTCAGATTCTAATGCAAGATCATCCGCTATATCCTGTGTCAAAAATGTTCAAAGAGTATGAAATTAATAATAAAAATATGAAAAACTATCAAGGTGTTAAATAATAATAATAATAATAATAATAATAATAATAATAATAACAATTATAACACACACACACACACACACACACACACACACACACACATATATATATATATATATATATATATATATATATATATATATATATGGAATCTATTACAATCAAACTACAATCCTTTGCATAATCTCATGTATATTACAACCACTTTTCACAATATTTCGTGTTTCTGAGTTAGTCTCTTGCATGCGAATTTAAAATGACAGAAAGTCCGTTATCTATTACAGAAAAGTAAGCATTTGCTTTTCCTTTGCGTTTAATCCTTTGTGACAATTGTATAATGCATTTTATAATGTTATTCTTATTTCTGTATTTTAAGGTCAAGAATAATGATGGTTCACCTTTTTTTTTACCTTTCACATTTATAAAGCAAGTTCTTTAGTCTATGATTTATATTCTTGTCCTTTTGTATGTTTCTCTATCGATTTTCGGATTCTCGATTTGGGATTTCCAGCTTCTCTTTCACTTTTCATATCAGTTTGTAATCTTTATTTTCATTTTGTAATATTTCTTTTTCTATGGTTAGCACAATCTAAAGGATACCTGATGAAATCGTTCACGTATTCGTCTATTCTGATGGATCTTTTTGTATTTTCCCTTTTATCACATATACTGAAACCTCATCTTTCTGGTGGGAAATTGATGAATTTGTAACAGTTTTTGAGTTGTGTTAATTTCTTTATTCAGACTATCAGTCCTGACAATCCCTCAACAGATATTTCCCAATTACGTAATCTTTCTATAAGATTCCTACTGTTGATTTTGGTTATCCAATTTTTTTTTTTTTTGTTGTTCTAAGCTAATATGGACCAAAGTTTCCTAATGTTTGTTGTGTGATGATATCCACTTCCAGAATATCCAAATACTTGCTGTTTTTTTTTTTTCGATTGATCGTTCTGCCAATTTCCTGGTTTTGCGGTCTAGTCTTTTTGTTTAGTTTTTAACTTGTTCATTAGAAAGTTTTAATTTCTTTTCGATGTTTTGGTTGAAGAATTTAACTTACTACCTTAACGCTTCCAATTTTGGCAAATACTTTTATGTCAATTTATGTTAATAATTTATTAATTGATTTAAACAAAGCCGTCTAGGCTCATTTTGCATCCAAAAGTTACGAAATCACATTCATGAAAATAAATTCATCGTCACATTTTTTTGCATGGTTACTACTTTGTAGATTTTTTGTACGTTGTCACACTGAATGAAAATAATTTGTAAACAAATCTATTAGTACAAGAGATCAGACCATAAGAGGCAACAAAAACCCAGTTCAGAGTGGACCCTGGAGTAATGGCAATGACGGGGTACGACACACTTCTCATATCTCCAGAACTGGAACCATAGAATCAGATTTGTAGTGCCATGCATAGCGCTCCATTCTTGGGGAAATGATCCACTCTATTCCGATGTGGTGACCGGTCATTTTTTCTTCTTTTTACATATCGGTATCATCAGTGATATATATATATATATATATATATATATATATATATATATATATATATATATATATATATATATATATATAAATGCATGTGTATATATATATATATAATGGTGATCATAGTCAGCAGCAACCCGAAGGTTGCCTTTTCATTTGCTGCTGCGACGAGGTGTAGAGAAGGGCGCTAGTCTCTTCTCCGAATTGCCCCACTTTACCTTTGATCCCAAACATATAATGTATTAAGCAAGCACCAGATTTTGAGTTTTTGGTATGACTCGACCAGGGTTTAAGCCCTTGTCTCTTGGGCTATTGGCGAATTCTCTTCTGCCAAGGCCAATGGGCCGAATATATATATATATATCGTTATGATGATTTATAGTGCTGATGATGTGGCTCCCTAAGAGAACCCTCTCTCACAGTGTATTTTATTTTGTAGATTGGCGGAGTATTTTCTTGAAATTCCAGCATTTGAATCTTTATTGTAGATATCTATTTTGTATTGCTAGTTCGGTAACTGTACATCGTTTCAAATATGCAGCATCTTCCCAAATACAGAGAAGACTCCTTCAATACTGTTCGGTTGACTGTTCGAAATCTTCTTAAAATTATTCTGGTACATTTGCCACTGTTTTCCAAGTTTGTTTTCTGTTAGAGACAGAAACTAAAGCTTCATTTCCACACTTTTTTTATGACTAAGCAACGTCTTGTTTTTTGTTATTTTTTAATTATTCAATTTTTCTTTTTTACATTCAGTGGTTCCTACTTAAAAACCTTTATGTCTATATGAGTTTTTTTCCTCGTCACTAATAACTGTCTGTTTTAATTCAGGGAAAACTGACAGCAAATCTTCTCAGCTATCTATGACTCTTGCAAGTATTCTATCAAACCTCAGCATTGCTTTTGTCTGCACTCGCTGGACTGTTCCGCAATTTCACAAATCTCATTTCCTGATTATTAAAGATTTTTTGAACATCTGGAATATTTTTGGTTTCCCTGTTGCCTCTATATTTCATAACCTTTCAGGAATCTCACTGCGTCTTGGTATTGTTTCAGTATTTTGCATTCCTTTCTTCTATGATCCACTAAAACACCGAAATTCGCTTCTTAACATGTTCTTTATTTTTTTAATTCACTAAATTCACCTTCGATTCAGGTTAGATGCCAGTTTCTATCTAAAAATTTCAATGGATTTTGTTTTTTCAATGTTCCTGAGCAGGTATTGGACATTGACTTGAAGATTATTTTGACAAGTCGCATAAATTTCGTGGGTGAATTTATAGGAGATGTATATGTTGCCTAAAGTAAAAAATTCTTTGATGCCCCAGTAAAAATTCTGAATAAACTGTGGAGGTGGTATAACTGGGATAGCACTTGATTCTTAAAATAAACCGGATACAGGTTGATCCCAATTAGAAGTGCCATGTAAATTGCAAGAGGGCCATTCTAGAAGGAGACCTATCTGCCAGCAACTTATAGGTGGGAGGTGTGACCACGAGGAGTTGTGTGGGCACCCGGAACATTACATAAAGCACCGAAGATATCGACCCAGGCAAAACGAAGAGGAAATGGCTTCACAAAGAAGCGTCTGTCGTCCCTATGAGTGTGTGTGTGGATCTAATACGTCCCTAACTCTCTCTCTCACTCTTATCCGACCGTATATTTTGAGTAATAAAAGAAAAAGAAAAAGAAAAAGAAAAAAGCAATTGAAATTTTATACATCAGCTTTGTAGTCTTTCTCTGCTATCCAAGACTGGTCATGGTCTTACCTCATAGTATTTGGCTAAATGGTCAAATCTTTGTCGATTACAGAATTCCCAGTGGATCAAATTCCTCATTCAATTATATATGTTTTTGGATTTTCTCTATGTAAATTTTCTGCAATCGCTTATTATCTGGTCCACTTTTCATCCTTTCTTTCAAATGGGCGATATTTAGAAGGTAGTAGCTCAAATTTTCGTTTTTGTTTGTTAATACCGCCAACTTCTAATATGTTTAAAAATTTCAATCTTTTTCTTGTGTTCTTAGGTCTGTTTCTAAAAGTTACACCAGTTTCAGTTGCATCCGCTTGTTAGCTTACTTTTCTTCAGACTTTCCTCGTTAACTTGTGGGTAGAATTAGGTTTTATTACTTTTAAATGTCATTTTCTTGTTTTTATTATTGGATTTTACTTTCGTAACTCTCTTGAACTTTTGCTTGATATATTTATTTGAATTTTCAATCTTCTCTGCTGCTGTTGTTTTATTGCATTGTATCCACGTGAGTTTTCCTTCCTGTATCATTTTTTCTTGTGCACATACTTTTGTTATTTGTTCCCATTCCATTTCCCATCCAAAATGTGTTTCTTTATTTCTGATGCATTTCTTATTCAGAGGCTTAGTTGTTGCTAACAACCTTTGCTACGACACGTGCAAAATTGTTCAAGACGATAATGTTAACTGTTGGGATATCTTTTTGTAATGTGTTCGTCATTCTTGTTTCTTATTTGACGCTGTTCCAGTCTTGATTCCATATTGACAGTAATACATGATCTATCGTAGTCAAGATTTTTCTTAATCTCCACACTGTTTTTTACTGAGAAATTTACTTTCTGTACAAATTAAATATTTTACTTCCTGTAATAGTTTAGTACTAACTGTTCCATAAAATCTGTAGTAGAGTACATTTATTTAAAAATATTCCATGAGGGTTGTTTTGTAGGTCAATTATCATCATCATCACAATCATCTGGCACCACCAGCGCGAATCTCCCTCTCTCGCCACCCTTCTCTGTCGTCCATCGCTTCCAGTAGGTTTTCAAGACAACATCCTGTATCGGTACAGAGCTTTTGTATGTAGGTTCTAACTTGTCGTCCTGCCTTTGCTCGTCCATGTGCAGGGGTCCACAGGTGTATCTCACTTATGAGTTCGTCTCTACGAATGTCTGGTTTGTCTAACTTGGACAATTTTCGCGATGGGTGGTAAATGACCGTACGGTTGCCGCTTTGTAGGGTGCTGCCTCCAGGACTTGTTCAACATTGCTCACAGAATTCTTGTGTAGTTGTTGCCAAGCTTTTTCTGTATAAGTTTCGTTACCATCGATGTAGTGCATCCATACAGCGGTATCGACACGACCACTGCTTGAAAAAAATACTGAATTTATTTAATCGATCAGATCTTATTTCCATATGACCGATAATCTATCGATAGTTGTCCATGACTTTGGTGATAGGTAGCCATAAAGCTGCTGTTTTGTGGGGCACTGCCTCCAGGACTTATTCAATATTGCTCGCAACATTCTTGTGTAGTTGCCATTAAGCTTTTTCTCCATACGTTTAGCAATCATCCGTGTAGTGCATCCATACAGCAGTATAGATACGATTGCGACTTGGAAAAAACTGCGTTTTATTCTATAGGTCAGGTCAGACTTCAATGTGACCAATAGGCTTCTGATAGCTGTACATGCCTTTGCTAGTCGCGTGTTAATGTCTGTCTCGGTTGATGAGACACTGCTTCCTAGGAATGTGAACTTGTCTACTAGTTTCAGAGAACTACCATTTAGTGTGGAGATGCCTCCTTTTCGATTAAAGCACACATATTCCGTTTAGTGTACGTTGACAGGGAGGTCTATGCCTGTAGCAGCTCGTTCCAGACTATGTAGCAGGGTTTCTGCTTGGGCGGGTGTATTTGCCAGAATCGCTACGTCATCGGTGTAGTAGGCGTTAGTAATTGTTTGTGCAGTTAACTTCTGCTTCTTTCTTTTGTCAACTTGAAACCGTTGTCTTCCATTTTATCAACTGACGACTTAAGTATGTAGTCTAGACAGATAATAAACAGGTATGGGGGTAATGTGCCTACCTTTAGCACACCTTCTACAATGTCGAAGTAGTGTGTGTCTCCATCCGGGGAGAGGACTCTTACTTTTGTGTGTCTATATATCATCATTATGACTGCTATGGTTTCTTTGCTTTGGCCGTAGGCGAGGAATATTTGCTCCATCTTTCCTCTGTGTATGGAGTCAAAGGCTTTGGCTAATTTGACAAATAATATTGTTGCCTCTATTTTTTTGCTCGTACATTATCCAGAATCTGACGGATAATCAAAACCTATGACGTCGTGGATCAAATTCTCTGAAAGTTATTTTGGTTTTACCTAAGTATGTTCTCAATTTTGAGTTTTATGCGGTGTAGTAGAGCATTGTAGATTTTGGTTGCTATGGATGGATGTAAGGATTATACCTTGGTAGTTCTTGGCTAATCCTAGGTTACCCTTCTTAGTGATGGAGAGGACGCATCCCCTTTGTCCATCTATCAATTGAGTTTTATTTATTCACAGCATTACAGTGTTGGAGCACTATGTTTTTGAATGCCATGGTCTTCCATACTTATAGGTGTATTTCCTCAAGGCCTGCTACCTTTCAATTTTTAACTTTTCTGAGTACTGATAGAAGTTTTTCTTGTGTAAAATGTCCTAGTTTGATGCCTAATTGTTTACTAAAAATTCTTGCGATTGGTTTATGCATGACTTTCAGAGGGTTTCCGAGTAAGTCCTCGAAATGTTTTTCTCATTGTTGTATTCGTTCTTCTTTGCTGGTAGTTTTCAGTTTAGCTTTTGCAATGCTCTTCCTTCTGCTTACTTCGTTTTCCGTTTGCCATGCTATCCTAGATGGTCTATCTTTTACTGAGTCTCTAAAAGACATAAAAATCAGATCAATAATCTTAGAGAGATCAGTTATAGCATTATTTAACTTTTCTCATTGTTTGATCGCTTAATGTCCACCTCGATTTTAACACTTTTATCAAAATTGTTTTAGTGGTAAGACGGGGTTTCATTATACGCAATCTTTCAGAATCTAGAGTTTCAGGCCTTTTCGGGTGCTCTCTTTGGTGATAGATATTTTTTTCACTTACTTCTACTTACTTTTCCTTATATGTTCAAAACCTCAAGATCCGAGAACCATTATTCTATATTTCACTTGTTCTGATTTTCCTTTGTTACGTTCATTCCTGATGTCTCTTTTTTTGAGTTGTGGCCTGTGAATATGTTATCTTCTCGATAACATCTTTTCTCTCAAACTGAATTATTAATAATTTGGCAACATGAGAGATTACAAACGACGCCCATATATTATTATTATTATTTTCATTTTTTATTATTATTATTTTCAAATCAGCATTAGTTTATGGTCTTTCACTGGAGTTTGAGTGACAGCAAGTCTCATCAAGTCTCCAGGATTCAGCTCAGTATTCTAGCCGATTTCAATAATTCAATAATTTGGATGGTTGTCACTCGTCCTTTTATTTCTACGTCCTCCAGTCCCTTTATTAAAGGTTTGGTGACTGTATCAAAAACACCAATTTTAATTGGTGTAAACGTCACTTTCATGTTTCACTTTTTTTCAGTTCCCTATTTCTCTTTTTTTTTTTTTTTGTTGATTATCACTAGGTTTTCTAGCCAAGATTAGGTGATCTGTCTGTATCAAAACCCCAAAGAATTTTGTGCGTCTCATTTTTAGGACAGATTCTGTGTTATGCAATTTCCACTTGTTTGAATGGTCAAATATCAAATTCTTGCACAATTAGTAGAAACCTTCCTCACAAAGTCGTCTGTGGTCTTATACTATTTGGGCGAAAATTTACTGCATTGGCTTATTATGTAATTGATCGTTTCGTCTATATATCCCATAACTTACATTTACTATTGTGTTGTGTCTTGTCCATTTCAGCTTTAACATAGTTGGTCTCTATGGCGTTGTTTTTGAGCTGCTATTACAAGATATTTCAATTTCTTTCCTTAAGGTTTCCTTTTCTTTTTCCACGTCCAAGTCTTATCGTTTTAGAGTTCGCATATTTTTGTATGAAATATCAACATATTCTTCTTCTTCTTCTTCTTCTTCTTCTTCTTCTTCTTCTTCTTCTTCTTCTTCTTCTTCTTCTTCAAATTATTATTATTATTATTAGATTTAATTTCGGTTTCATAAAAACACTTTAAAAAATAGTGATTATATCTATTCTATTTTTTCTGTTTTGATGCATCTTTTAGTTGTTGAATTTTTCATTAATATTGATTGGAATCTCTTAAGGAGATGACCAGTTCCGTAAGTAGCTACTGTTTTGTACTTCCTCTAGACTTGAACTTCCAGGTATCTTGATAAGGTGTTTATCTCTACCTTTCTGGATCATACCGACGGTCCCTAATAGAGCTGTCTGGGTAGTAGTTTTGAGGTGTTACATTTATCTGTTTCTTCTTCCAGGTCTTTGTCTTGTCTTATTTTATAGAAATCTTTGAATATCTTATCCGTTGTCACCGGCATATTGATTGGAAAATAAGTTTATTTTCTTTTAGAGTTCTTAACCATTATATCTGTTCTAATGTTTTTTAAATTTTCTGTCAGTTTTGATCGAAATGTCCCAGAGAATACTAGCTTTTTTGACTTCTATTATTGGTACTGCTTGGTATATACACCATTTTTCAAGTTTCATTGATTCAGAATATTCGCAATTTTTTCTATGAATATAATTCTCTATTCTATCATATATTCCTTTATATTCTATCGATGTTAGGATTGTGTAACCGGATACTAATGAATCAGTTCATACAGTTTTGATTTAGTCTACATATAGGTTTTTATCCATTCTTTATTGTTATCTTGATAATTTCTAATAGATAGACTTTGGACCTTTGTTGCTATTATAAACACCTCTTTGAATCCAGCACTTTTCGGCAATTAATTAGTTTTTACTATATCGACATGAGAATTTTTAATTCTCTCGGGTTATGTAGAGGTTTTTCTTCCTAGGTAATTTTAAATTGACCCAATCTTTGTGTTTTGGCTTCTTTCTTTATGCATTGTTCTTCCTATTTTGCTTTATCATTTATGTCCATTTATTTAGGTGAAAAGAATAAGTTTTTATAATGAGGCCTATTTGTTACCAACAACCTTTGCTATGGTCTGTAAAAAAATGTTCAAAACTATAATAATTTCTGTTGGGATATCTCTTCGTAATGTCACGTGATGGCTCACGGAGACGAGGATGTGGGAATGATACTCCCCCCCCCCGTTGAACTAACATTATCTAGCAGTCAAAAAGTGACCGTTATGAGAGAATGTGGGTCACACAGATGTTCGCACCTAAGTGACCTTGGGTCGCCGGACATCGGAAGGGGAAGGAGAAAATGAAGCCAAATGATTGGTGGGGGGGACCCCAAACGGAAGTGGGGTTCCCTTCCCCTCAACGGAAGTAAATACAGAAAAAGGGAGTTTTTGAGCAAGTCTGGTGGCAGACGGACGATAGCCATTTTACTCCGGGCTAAAGACAAAAAGACTGAGACACGAGGGACTCCAAAATCCTTCAAGCCAGCATTAAAAACAGTACAAAGTCTATTAGCCCGTGAAAGAAGAGAAATTCTCCAGTGGAACCCCGTCAAAAAAATAAGATAAGTAACTTTGGGACATTTTTCCGTTACACCCAAATTTTGTTACCACTCTCTCTCTCAATTTGGAAAAGGATAAAAGCCAAGAAAAGACATTTATATTCATGGACTATCCTATAATATATTTTTGACACTTTGAACATATATATATATATATATATATATAACCGTAGTAAAGAACCTATGTATTTTCATTTTACCATGTGGTCTATGTTATTATTCCATGCTTTCCTTTCAGCTTCTATTCGCCTTACATTATCTTGCTTAGAACTGTCCTATTAATTCCTAAAGCATCACACGGGAAACCGGAGTTGCCGACTATAGCAATATTAATATTATTACAACTAAGACCTATAGGCCCGTATTCTTCTATTATCTAAGGGAAAGAAGTTTAGCGGCCTGGTGGGTGTGTGATAGTGTGAAATTTTGGACCCCTTTGCCAGCGGTGGCCAGTCTGGCCCTAAATTATTCCCTCACGTAATATGCCAGTTCTTATCTGCCTGAGAAAAGAACTCTGAACAGGACTTATTTCGGTAGGGGATCAAGTGCCAACCTGCCCCGTCTTCACACGTGCGAAAATAAAGTCCCGTTTAGGGATTTTAATCAATTTCCCCGTCACAGTAATTTATTTCATCTTTCTTGTTTCTAATTTGACGTTGTCCCACTCTTGATTCCATAATGACGGTAATATATCATCTATAGTCGTCAAGATTTTTCTTAATCTCCACCCCGTTTTGCACACTTTTATTAAAATTGAAGAAAGGAAATTTTTTTTTCTGTACCAATAGTATTTCTTATTTACCTGTTGTAAACGTTTACTACTTACATCAAATAGCTTTTTATCATTCATTTTATATTTTACAGAGCAAAGAAAGAGTTCGGTTTGCAAGAGGCACTCTAGTGAAGAGTAAACCTAATCTAGTCTTATTCCATGAGAGTATATTTTTCAACCTATGAACTTATCAACAAAGCGCCAACTATACGGTCGCCTACCTTCCATCACGAAAACTATTCGAGTTAGACGAATCAAACATGCAGGACACTGCTGGAGAAGCAGAGGCGAGCTTATAAGTGATGTACTTCTATGGACCCCTACATATGGCCGAGCAAAACCAGGACGACCGGCTCGATCATACATACAGCAGCTCTGTGAGAATACGGGATGTAGCCCTGAAGACCTGCCAGAGGCGATGAACGATAGGGAGAAGTGGCGAGAGAGGGTCAGGGATATCTTTGCTAGTTGTATGACATGATATATATATATATATTTATATATATAGTGCAATTCAATGGAGACTCAAACTCGGTTAAGCCGTCATAATAAATTTATTTCGGCGGAGAATATTGTTGGTATATTCTCCGTCTCGTCGGATGACTTTGGACACTAACTGGATAATTTAGAAATATTTATATATATATATATATATATATGTGTGTGTGTGTGTGTGTGTGTTGGTGTATATATATATATATATATATATATAATAGTTTTTTTATCTAATTGATCTGATGAAGTCCTGTTAATTTTTTTTCGTGTTTTTGAAAATTTCAAAAATGCGTAACAGGATTGAAATAAATTTATAATCCTTTGTGATTGGTTTCGTTGTTTTTTCTTAATGAATATATATATATATATATATACATTCACCAGAATACATATTATATACCCTGGGGAAGAATCGAAAACTATTTAGTCATAAGGAAAAACATCCAAAACAATGAATTTAAATTCATGAACAACTCTTATTAGATTTTAAAAAAATACTATACGAATATTAAAGAAGCAAATAATGAGTTGCAAACTAGTGTATTCAAAATAGTAAGAAAGGTGAAATTATATTTTTTTCAATCCTTTCGTGGGATGATCGAATTTTTGGTTACATCTCTGGTTTGTTTGGTTTCTTCGTTAATGGCATAACAATTTCCGCAAATTATTTAATGCTAAATCTATTCTTGTTGAAGAACAGCAGTACTACTGTTTAACCCAAAGCTGGTACGATAATTGGGTTTATACCTTTCCAAGAGTATTTGACCGAAAATAAACAAAATAAGGTGACCTGAGTTCGAACTCGCTAAGGTGGAGAAAACGATCATGTTAGCCGTTATTTCACAGGGATTCTGCCTATTGAATAATTTGAAAAAGCAATAAAATAAATACAAAAAACTACCAAAAATAATCGAAAACTTATCAAAAGAAGTCTTTGCTTTCTCAAATCAGCTTACTTATTAGAATGTTTCCGTAGTTAGATAGTCATTAATAGGTTGTTTCATATATATATATATATATATATATATATATATATATTAAATTACCATGACAAGAAAATCTGGCAAACACCTACAAGAGACATACGGAACACTGAACAGTTGTTTCGACTTTAGGGGTCTCATCATCAGTAGAGATCGAAACAGCAACACCAGAATGCAGAAAACGAAATTCTGCCACTGAGCCAACAGTCCATGCCACACATAAGCGAGCCAAATCAACCAGTCATAGTAAGAATGCGCGACCACATGGTCTAATGTGTCTTGAAAGTACGTTTTTATCTTTTAGAGGACAGGACCACCTCTAGGGCTACGCCTTCCCAAGTCAGTGTTATCCATGTTAGTGTTTGCCGGATTTTCTAGTCATGGTAATTTAATTAATATATTATCAATTCCTCTATTTACATATATATATGTAGGGGTCGGCGGAAAAATTGTTTAGTGGGAAAATTTGCTCTCATAGATGTGATTAAATGATCTTTTCTTTTCATCATAGGCTCTTTTGCAGATCACACTCTTTATGCATCAGGGAAGTTCCCGTGTTATATTGATGAACTGTTGTGTCGTAGTTAGCGAAATTGACTTCAGCCTCACTTATACGTTAACTTTCGGACTAGTTTCCATAGGAATGGTATAAAAAAAAACTCTTCTCCTCTCTACTATGTGCTAAATAGTATCAGTTCTCTTCTTCTACATGCATGTCTTTAGGATTGAATTTCCCACGCAGATTGATCTGCCATTATTAAAAAAGCAAACACATTACGTAGAATTTTAAGGGCTTAGATTGTAGTGGTTGAAAATTCAACAGCTGAAATGACATTAGACGAACTTTTCTGTTTTGAAATTTTTCAACACAACCTCGCATCTATCTATCTATCTATCTATCTATCCAGTGAACTCTAACTCTAACTTATACTCTAAAAATATGTGTGCGATTTATTAGGAAATGCAGTCAATAATTGAAATATTTCATAGTTTCGTATTCATGATTTCTCGCAGATTGATGTCCAAACGTTATTATTATTAAAGAATTTATAGAAATCAAATTAAATATTCGCGACTAATGATCATAAAGGGGAGAGAACCGGAATAGTCAGTGAATTTTCAAAAGAAATAAGAATATATTTAATCAGGTTCGTTATGATATCTCCAATGAGATGTAGTTTTTGATAAATTACCAATATCCAAATCAATTGAAGAATTCGGATACTTATTGAATTTCAAAGAGATTATCATATTTACCCAACCCTTCCGCTCGGGCAGGATATGACACAAGGTCAATTTTTTCCTTCTCCTAGACTAGTTTCCTCACCAAGGCTGAAGAGCCTAGTCTGCCCTACTATTTACCCATAGATGGAGGGAGAATAATTGGATTCATACCTTTCCCAAGGGTATTAGTGCTATGTGAAATGCAATCAGTCCAGCATTTGAACTCGTGTCGCCGTGTCCAATTCCTACGGCGATAACCATTACACCACCGCACCTCCAATTTCAAAGAGATTATAAGCAATTAAATATCCTTGCCGCTTTTAAACGGCATTCTAGTCTATCCAATGCACTTATAAGGGTCTGTCGTTCATGTGAAATTATGTTGACGGATAAGTACTTCTATATATTACTTGTAAAACTGACACTTGGTATCCTTGCTCAAAGGCTGAGTGAAAGAAAAAACTTGCAAAAAATTTAAAGAACAATAAGATTTACGCAACAAGTTGGTGGTACCAGCAAGTGCTTTGATTTTTCTATTGGATTAGAATACTTTAAACTATAAAATTAAGCATAAATTACCAGTATTAGACAGCGTTCGCCAATGGTCCGGGAGACCTAGGTTCAATCTGAGGTCGCGTCATACCAAAGACTTTAAGAAATGGTACTTGGAACATCCTTGATTAACACTCAGCAATATAAGGTACGTATCAAGGGTAAAATAGAGCAATCCATGGAAAGGAGTTGCGCAATCATCAACACATCGGTGTAGTAGCTATTGAAAAGGGAGCCAACTTTACTATTTTACTAGACAGGACTACTTGCTACCATATAACTATGTTTAAACAAAGGATCATTATAAAAGGCATGTAGAAAAATTCCTCTTCAGAAATAATTTCTGTAGAATGTCACACTTTTACATAGTGATGAGAATAATCATATAGTTACAAGTGAATAAAAGGTCGTCACTTAAATAGATAAAATAAATGAAATCCTGAAACGAAAGTAATATTAAATATTTGCATATTTGTGTGCAAGTATCAAAACCAAGACAAATAACCATTTTATCATATTTACCAACCCCTCCGCTCGGGCAGGATATGACACAAGGTCAATTTTAAGCGGAGTTTAACAGGTTTGAATTCAGAGTTTTCCTTCTCCTAGACTTGTTGCCTCACCAAGACTGAAGAACCTTGTCTGTCCTACTATTTACCCAGAGCTGGAGGGAGAATAATTGGATTCATACCTTTCCCAAGGGTATTAGTGCTATGTGAAATGCAATCAGTCTCGTCCAGGATTTAAACTCGTATCGTCGTGTCCAATTCTTACGACCATAACCATTACAGCACGGGCACAAATAACCATTTTATACCCCCACTTGTTGCCCAGTTGGCTGTGGTTGTAGAATACACTGACTGCACCTCTGCAGAAGAGTAAGACACCACCCCAATAAGTGCCCTGGATATGATACTTACCAATCTGATGGTGAGGTTCCAGTGAGGCTGGAGCATTGAGGAATACGGAGCAACCCTTCATTACCATTGCTACCAGGACCACTCTGGCTCGGAGTGGTAGGACCTGGTAGGGTCCTATCTCTGTGTTAAATAGCACTAACCAGTGTACTTACACCAAAACTGAATTTTTTGAATTAGAATTGTTTGACTTATCGAATAGCTTGAAATAGAAATGTTTTTAACAATTAAACTGTGTACTTACTTTTATACTGTGCACTTATGCTAAACTGAATTGTTTGAAATGAAACTGTTTTTAACAGTGAAACTGTACTTACACTATTTTGACATTTAACTTTATAATCAAACTCTGTACTTATACTAAAGTGAATTAGCTGAATTAGAGCTGTTTGAATAAACTGAATAGCTTGAAACAGAAATGTTATTGAAAATTAGCCTCTGTACTCATGCTAAACTGATCTTTTAAAAACTAGAACTATTTACATAAAAATGGATTGGGCGTTAAATGACCTACACAGGTTGATATGCCTTAAATCCAACCAACCAACCAACCAACTGCCACTTAACGCGATAGAAACCTGACACCTACACATTTGCCATTGTTTGTTTGTTTTTTTTGCATATCTTCTACCATGTAGATTTGCTGTTAAAATTCAAATATTAGATGAATGTTAAAGACGTAATTTCAAAAACCAAAATTTTATGTTTAAATTCAAACATGTAGTGTAAGAATTGTTAGAAACTATGCCGATTTATGGAATTAAAATTCGATTCCTTAAATTAAGATTTTCGTGACTATTGAATATGTTTTGGCCGATAGAAAAATTTGCCCCATCGGCGAGTTTTGTTATATATCCACTGTATTTCGCTATAAATGGGTAAGCTTTCTTCCCCGCCAAAGAAAGATGCAAAATGGTATCTTTTGAAATATTCAAAGAGGTATATCAAAATATCTTTTATTAATTTTGTTTTACCTCAGAAGAAAAAACTATAAAAATCATTTCTTTCCTGATACAATCGTGAGTTCAAACTGAAGAATTTTGGAGTTTTAGCAAAGTTGGAAATTATTGCACCCAAAAAATGTAAGAAAATATCAATTTTATAAACATTTTTTTCCAAAATTATAGACTGTATTGCAAATAATTTAACAGAAAAATATTATGGACCATAATGTTTAATAATACAATCTAGTACTTAAAATTTTTACGGTCCTCCTGATTTTCTTAACATAGCGCCAAAGACATTTCTCAGGTATAAGGATTGGGACATGGTAATCAATTATATTGTGCTCAGATCTGTTTATCCATAATTGTTCAGGGTATCTTACGAGAAGCATTTCCTAGATGTTTATTCATTGATGAAGTTTCTGCAGCGGAGTTTGTTTTCGAGATGTTTACCTGTTATTCTAAGGCACACCTTTCTTATTTTTCTTTCATTTCTTTTTCAAGGATGATTTCAATTGCTAATATTCCTAGGTAATTCTATTCTTCCTTGAATCAAAGTTTTCTGGTGATGTCCTGATTTAGTTGTTTTATAACTTTTGATTCTATTTTCTCTTTTCATTATCAGCCAATCACATATTTCAATCAAAAATTCGGTTTAGATATTCTACCTATTTAATCTTATAGCTTGTATAAGAGTTTCTAGAGCACTTTCATTTTTGGCAAATATTTTGGTATCATTCATAAAAATAAGATAGTGTGTTTTTCGTGTGATGCAAATTAATGTTATTTTCCACTTTATGAGAGTATTGTACGCCAGCGCTAGCTGATGGTTTCTCGCTGGATTTTAATGACAACGTGTTTCCTCAAATCTCATGGACCCTTCTCAGTATACTGGCCATTCTCAATAATGCAGTAGTCTCGACTCGTCCTCTTATTTCCAAGTTGTCCAGTCCTTGTACTAATCTTTTACTAACTGTACCAAGAGCACCAATTACAATTGGTAATATTTTCACTTTCAGGTTCAACAGCTTTTTCAATTCCCTAGCAAGGTCGAGGTACTTATTCATCATTCAGCATTCTTTTAATTTCAATATGTTTTCCGCTGGGACAGAAAATTCCACAATTCTGCAAGTTCATTATTTTTTGGTTGACTAGAATAAGATCTGGTCGTCTGATCGAGATTTGGTAATCCGAATGTATCTCTAAATCCCAAAGCAGTTTTCGCGTTTCATTGTCTAGGACAGATTCTGGGTTGTGCATATACCATTTACTCGTATGGTCAAACTTCAACTTCTTGCACACTTCCCAGTGGATCACCTTGCCCACCCAGCAGTGCCTAGTCTTATATTCTTTCTGTGCTAATTTGTTGTATACGCTTATTATGTAATTAATCGTTTCGTCTCCTTCTCCACATAACCTAAGTCTGCTATTTTGTTGCATCTTATTTATTATCGCTTTGATATGGTTAGTCCTCATGGCGTTGATTTGTGCTGCTATTAGAAGATATTCTATTCCTCTCTTAAAATTTCCTTTTCTTAGCCACGTCCACGTTTTCTTATGTAAGATGTCGATTGGCAGTCGTTTAAAACCTCTACAGAGTTGTTTTTCTTCCCGTTTTTATTTTCTGGTAATTGTCGTTCTACTGCTCCTCGTGTCGTTCGAATTATTTCTTGTGGCTGTAATTAGTCTTCCTCTGCGCTTTTCTATGTAGCCTTCGAGTTGTTGTATCAAAGTGTCCACGTTGTTTTCAATGCTGGCAAGTCCTCTTCCTCCCCCTCTTCTTGACACTTATAATCTGTCGACGTCATCCCTTGGATGCAATGCCTTGTGCATGAGCATTAGTTTTCTTGTTCTTGGGTCGATTTGTTTAAGTTCTTTTTTGGTCCACTTCACTAATTGTCCGGAGTATCTTACTAGGGAGAGAGCCCAGATATTTATCCCTTTGACAAGTTTCCTGCAATAGAGTTTTGTCTCGAGTAATTTTTTGGCTATTCTGATACTTTAAAAAAAATTATTTCATTTTATGTTGTTTGCTTCAATATCCACAATTATTTTTAGGTTACATTTTCTCTGAGCGTTCCGATAACAACTTGATTTCGTAGTTGGATTCCTTCCGTTATGTGTTGTTTGCCACTTTTCGTTACTAGCATGACGCATTTTTCTATGCCAACTCCCTTTCCAACACCTTGACTGTATATATATTGGATTAGAGTGGTCTTACTTTTGGTAATCCATTCGGGTATCTCAGTTTTCTTTATGCATTTATTCATTTTAGAAGCAGGTCTGTCGTTTATTGAGGTGAATTTTTTAAACCAAAATTCATGTATGTCATCAAAGCCAGGGGTTTTCCAGTTGGCACTTTTTGTAGGTGTTTACTTGAGCCCCTCAATGTGTATGTTCACCTGAGTGACATCCTCGAGCATTTACAACTGTGATTCCATGTTGTTTATCCATTCGTCATTTTTGTTATGATCTTTCTGTTCCTATATTTTGCTTCAAAATATTCTTGCCTCTCTCGAAAGTTGTTCTTTATATGGCTTCGCCCAATCTCCGTTAATTTTTGGTAGAATTTTTTCGTCGTTTTGGAACGTCTTGTTTTGTCTATATTGTTTGGTGTTGTCTCGGTATATTTTTAGTCTAACTTCTTTCGCCAGTTATTTTTAGTTGATCTCCGCGATCTTTTTTCTGAGTTCTATTTGCCGTCCTTTTTCAGTTTCGTCCTCAACATTAAGAATGTTCCGTTTTAGCAGTCTTGCTAGTTGTCGTTGTCTTTTTATCTGCGATTCAAGTCTGAGTTCTTACCTGGGTTTCAACTTTTTGCCAATGGATTACCAGGGGAAGCCTATTTTTTCACAGACTAATTTTGCTCCTGCGTATTTTAAATCGTTTAACTCTGTGATATTATTTGTCGGCATATTTATCAATAAGTCATTTGCTTTCTTAGTTTCGGACTTGACAGTCCTTCAGTCTTGGTTCCTAAGAGAAGAAAATGTGGTTTTCCTTTCAGACATGTTTGTTTTACTGGTATCTACTTTATTTTTTTCCTCTTGGGTCAGTGTTTGTGCTTTGTGTTTGCGTTTGTGTGTTTGCGGTGCAGGAGTCATTGTCATCTAGTGTTTCGTTAGGAGTCTTTGGCTTTCCTACATTTGTTGTCTTGGGTACTGTGGTAGAGTCTTTCTTTATGTGCTTGCCTATATATTTGTTGTTGGATTTCTAGTATTTCAAGGTCAGAAAACCAACTATTCTTTTTTACTATCCCAATCTGCTCAGCGAGCCTTAGTTTTATTGTCTTAAATCTGACAAATTTTGTCCAGATTTCTGTCATTCTTTTTCTCTACCCGCTTTTGGCAGGGTTGCTTCTAAAATAACAGTATAATGCAAGTGTGTTATCTTCCCTAGACCTTTTTCTATGCTGTGGCATCTGGTGTGAGTGGTCGATTTGTTCACCGTTTGTGTACCTGAAAGAAGAATTATTTGTGTAACTGGAAAAAGAACAGCCAGCATTCGCATCATGCTATCAGATCCCCCATATTGGCTATCAAGGGAGCACCTGCCGATCATGACACCTAAACACTTCCTTTGAGCTCCATTCATGTTTCGATTTGTCATTTTTCATGGGTAGAACATTGTGGCTATACCAGACCCTGGAGTTGTTTATTAATTGTGCGCCTGACATAGATGTGACCGAGAACAGTTTTGGTGACAGTTCATGAACAGCGGACCAAAAATAAAAAATTAATTCCAAAAATCTTACGTTGTAACTTAGTGAAAGTCTCTTGTTTTCTGCAGTTTTTGAATGTTATATCTCGAAATAAATACCTGATCTAGCTTCAAGTGGTCCTGTATCACCTTTATGCTTTTATATTTATTGCCCTTATTATGATTAACTCATTAGAGTTTTTCACATCAGTGTCAGCTGGTGGTCTTTCCCTGGAGTTTGAGTGACATCAGTTCTCAAGTCTCCAGGACTCTTATTATTAGTAGTAGTATTAATACACTGGATTGTGATGTAGACAGATTATGTGTCGAGAAAAGAAGGGGATAGATGAAAACCCAACATGGAGGATTGCCAAGATTTTATCGAGAAATTCACCAGAAAAGCAGGTAAAGACTATTTGCAGCAGCTAGTAATAGTAATGACAAAATAAGTTCAGACAGGAAGCATAAAAATCGAAAACCGTCACGGAAAGAAAAACAACTGCGTGGATGTTTCAAGTGACAAACTGGCGATATTACACCAGAGACAACCTGGACATGGCTAAAAAGATTGGGAAACTTCAAGAGATAAACTGAATCTAATTTAAAAGAAAGATCAAGTATTGCCATACAGACCAATTATATAACAGCAAAAATTGATTGAACGTAACAGAATAGCAAGTGTAGATTATGACTAGACAATGATGGTTTAGTTTCGTTTCACAGTTTAATGGCATATCCACTTCGTGGGTTATATAATGTTAAGTTCATTTTTAGAAGAAAAATATTGGTACTATTTAATCTAAAGCTCAGGAGATAAGTTTTTATATTTTTCGCAAGAATAGGGAGATGAAAAGGTTAATAACATATGTGAATTCAGCAAACTAGCACAAAAGGAATAAAAGGAAAGACACGACTGGATGAGAAACATGACACAGGGAATTGAGCAAGACATTAAAATTTGACAATGGTAAATGATCATATACATATGCACAAACCGGAATCCGTCCAAAAGAATGAAACGCTGAATTTTGAGGGATATTTTGAAATACAGAAATAATTATCAACTCCCATATAGAAAACCAGACCTAGTTTTAACGAGAAAAAGAAAACTTGTTCTCTTGAGGATTTTGTCGTTCTTGGAGTCCCTAGTGTGAAAATCAAAGAAAGTGAAAAGATTAAAATAATACTTGGACTTTTGCAGAGAGTTGTAGAACACGAGGATGACAGTGATACCAATCAAAGACGATTCATTCAGAATGGTCCCCTAAAATTTGGAAAAATACTGGAGAAATTGGAAACCAGAAGAATAATGTAGGTCATCCAGACTGCAGCATTGTCAAGAGGAGCAGGCATACCCAGGAAAGTCTTGGAAAATTTGGGTTGTTTACTGTATCTCAGACTCCAGTGAAAGACCACCAGCTAAATGTGATGATAAAATACTTGCAAACCATAAAATAGCAACTTTGAAAAATACCAATGGTTCATTATCTTGATTCTAATTGATTTTTTGCTGCATCTAACAAGGGCCGTCCCTTCTAAGATAACAAAGCACACATCGGAAACACGAATAAAGAATAAGCTCCCGGTGAGATTCGATCTTACCTTAGATATTTTGTTATTATTTCCGATGCGTGCTGTTCCTAGATGTAGTAGAAGTGACGATATTAGTGGATTCAGATGAAAAGCAACAAGAATTAGGAAGATCGAGAACAATATTAGAAAAATTAAAATTATTAATGAGTTATGTTGCCTCATCTCAAAATAAAAAAAAGAAAAGAAAATGTTTGAAAACTGTGTCTTTACCAAAACGTATTCAGATGTTCATGGTGATGCGTGATTAATTTACATCATAGTAAAAGCTTGCTTGAAGCACATTCCTTCTGTTTTCTCAATAATTGCTAAAATGTTCCACTTTACATTCAACAATTTCTATACATTCTTTGCTAATCTTTTAAGAGTTTCACTTCTTTTCCAGTTTTTCAATTTGTTAACCAAAGTAATCTCCCGTCTCTGAGGTATAGAATATCTATTATTTGTGGATGTTTTTCAAAGTTCTCCTATCAACATAATTTTGGACGTCTAATTGAGCACATGTAATATTTCGCATATTACAATTCATCGTTTCCTTCATTCTTATATTATTTTCCTAACAATATGTTTTTTAGTATTTATTTTCAATTAATTAGCATCATTGAGTTAGATATTTCTTAACCTTCAAAAATGTTTCATTATTTTTCTGGTTTGACATTGATATAATTATGATAATACATATAACTTGCTTTATTACTGATAACTTTGTAGCTAATGATTAAAAAAAAAACATATTTAGGCTTAAAGTCTACTTATATGATTTCGTCAAAGTTATATCCAGTTCATTTTTTTCTCAACATATGTTTGGTCTATTGAAACTGGTGTTTTTTTTTTTTGTACATCCCATATTGTTTTGGTTCTTTTATCTCTGTTAATCCTTAACATTACAAATGATATGTAGATTTTTTCAAGGACACAACTCGGTGAAAATAAAGCGATACACGTCATAATAAACTGAACATATTTTGTGTTGTAACTTCCATTTGTGTCTTTTGGTAACTTACCTATTTACCCCACCCAACTGCCACGGCTATGATGCGATACAAGGTTTATTTTAAGCGTAGTTCAAAGTTATCTTTCCTCACAGGTGGTTACCGCTGCTGACCTAAAGAACCGTGTTTACTCTATAATTTACCCATGTCTGGAAGAAGAACAGATGTATTCAAGCTCAGTTCCAAGGGCATTAGCGCAGAATGAAATGTAAACAGCCACGTTTAGGCTGTGAACTTAATTCACTCGTAGATTAAAATCTAACGTCAAAAGCGTTTTTAATCCGTAAAATCTTTACAGTACTCTATGCATAATATGCGGTATAAAAAGTCAGACGTGTGGAATGTTAGCTTACGTGATGACCAAACTCGTGAAACTCTAAGTCGTGAGTTTGAATTTTTTTTTTAATATTATATATTATCTTTACAGAAATTCTCAGAAGACCTGCATTTTTATGAATTCATCGTGTTAAAGACTTTTAGTATTAAAAACGTTTTTTGTATTAAAATTTAATCATATAGTTATGATGCGTAAATATCGCCGAGTAAATATTGAATGGCTTATATAATTAATTAGACCCGACAGCTATTTCGTTGCGGAGTTTATTGGAACGTCTAATTTACGTACGGTATTACACCTTCCTGAATCTGGGATGATGTATCCCTTTGTTTGCTCTTGTAATTTTCCTGATTATTCTAGGAAACATGTCTTGCTTTCCTTTGTGTGTTTCTCGGTTTCTTCTATAGCGAATTGTAGTTCTAAGTTCACTTTTTTGTTAGCCTCTTCTGGCGGTTCAATATCCCTTTCTGCAATTTCACGGTCGAAATAATAGGTCTCCTTCTGCTCTTTATTCCTTAATTCGTCCTCCATTTCTTTATCTTCGGATACGATTCTGGATCTAAACTCATCTGCCAGAACTTGCAGCTTATTTTTCACTAATATCGCAGTTCTGCTCTTTTTATGAAAGGAATTTTGTTTTCCAGAATTTAATTCTTTGTATTTTCTATACCAATTATTTTCTTTTGCTGAAAATGATTTTTGTTTTGAGGGCTTTGATTTGTCTCCCCATTAGCGCAGAAGGACTTTGCTTTCTTCCTGCATGTAGAATCGTTTGGTAACTTAGCAGTAATCTGAGAACGTTGAAATATATGCTTTCATTACATGCCTTTCATTAAATGCCTTTAACCCTAATTCAACACTTTGCGACATTTTTTCTTCAATCTTGTTAGAATGAAGATGGTAAGGAGGTATCGTATTAGATATAACTATTTCCTTTTCGTCATGAACGAAGATTTATGTCGCAAAATTTGGGTGCAATGTATGTGACAATGGTTTAAGGTACTCTATTTCCAAAGAATACTTCTTTTCAGTACATGATTTATGTTTGAGGCTATTAATAAGCTGATATCATTGACGTGTGCGTAATGAATTTGAACCCTTATCGACGGTTCTTTGTCTTAGGGCCATGAGTGAACTTTGTTTCTTTTTATTTTTTAATTCCAATACATTTTTGTCAAATTTTAATGTGTGTTTCTTTTGAATATCTCAGTCACCAGGATTGAAACTTTAACCTTCATTAAGTTGCCGTTATGCCACAATATACATCACCATTTATACTGTTTAATATGCCTTTTCTTAAAGTGTGTAGAAGTATTATGATATCTCTGTTGCATATTTTGCTCCTCTCTCTGGTTGATTTGTGTCTCATTTCTTTGAAGTGTCTCTTTATTCTCTCTAGTATCCTGCCTAATATGGGGCCTTAGCTGGTTTTTATTCTGAATGGATTTGGGGGACAGAACTTCATTTTGCTCCCAGTGTAATATTGTCTTTTGTGATTTTCTACGGATAAAGCGTCTAAATGACGTATTGTGTTACCTTTTACGTATACCATGTGAAAATCACATGGCATAAGTCTAATTGCTAATCTTAAAAGCCTTGATGATGTAAAACTTAGTAATTCTTTTCTAGGATTAAAAATGAATTCAAACGGTTCATGGTCCAATTTTAGCAAAAATTCTGCCAATGTGTCTGAAGATTGGAAAGTAACAGAAAACGTTTTGTTCTTCTTTCGGCAGATCACGTACAAAACATGAAGCCCTTTTCACGGATGACGGTTTTCCCTCTTTGGCTACATAATAATATTTACGACAAAATTAAGTAGATTACCGGAAGAAGTTAACGTTGAAAAGTTAAAAAAATAAACACTTTTTCGATCATTGGGTTTTGGAATAAACAGATATGCACATAGATTGTAATGATATAGTGAGAAATATACAAACCATACATTAATAACGTGATATTTGCGATGAATTCATCAGCAGCATATATTTCTTCATAAATAAGATATTCTTTGAAAAATAATTTGAAAATAATATTGAGTCAATTAACCCTGTCTTTATTCAATTTTCTGAAACGCAATGTTATATATTTTCGTTGTAAAGAGAATATTAGCCTTAACGTTTATATCTATAATAAATAGCATTTTTCAAATATATTTATGCGAAAATAATAGATGGCTATAGAAAGGATCATGGCAATCACCTTGAGCCTGTAATTTCTCTATCTCTCTCTCTCAATATATATATATATATATATATATATATATATATATATATATGTGTGTGTGTGTGTGTGTGTGTGTGTGTGTGTGTGTGTGTGTGTGTGTGTGTGTGTCACTCCATCCTCCACGAGCAGGATGTCACACAAGGGAATTTTTTAAAGGGATTTAACTGGGCTGAATTCAGAATTTTCCTTCTCTCAGACTGGTTTCAATAGCAAAGTTAAATAGACAAGTGTATGCTTTAACATGTAAATATAGCCGGAAGGAGAATAGTTAGATTCATACCTTTCCCAAGGTTATTAAGATAATGGGAAATATAAACAATCTCGTCAAGGAATTGATGACACACACACACACACACACACACACACACACACACACACACACACACACACATATATATATATATATATATACATATATTCTCAGGATCATGTGCTCAGTGTGAATCTCTTAATAACGGATACAACCAGAGCACAATCTTAATATTTTCGTTTTAGAACCAATCGGCTAGAATATCAAAAATTATATTCTATATTCTATGCAATTTTTAAACCCATTCTATCTCTCTCTCTCTCTCTCTCTCTCTCTCTCTCTCTCTCTATCTATCTATCTATCTATCTATCTATCTATCTCAGTCTGCATCTATTTATCTATCTATCTATCTTAGTCTATTCATATTTATATCTATCTATCTATCTATCTATCTATCTATCTATCTCAGTCTGCATCTATCTATCTATCTATCTATCTATCTTAGTCTATTCATATTTATATCTATCTATCTTTCTATCTATCTATCTATCTATCTATCTCAGTCTGCATCTATCTATCTATCTATCTATCTATCTATCTTAGTCTATTCATATTTATATCTATCTATCTATCTATCTATCTATCTATCTATCTATCTATCTATCTATCTATCTCAGTCTGCATCTATCTATCTATCTATCTTAGTCTATTCATATCTATCTATCTATCTATCTATCTATCTATCTATCTATCTATCTATCTATCTATCTATCTATCTATCTATCTATCTCAGTCTGCATCTATCAATCTATCTATCTATCTATCTCAGTCTGCATCTATCTATCAATCTATCTATCTTAGTCTATTCATATCTATCTATCTATCTATCTATCTATCTATCTATCTATCTATCTATCTATCTATCTATCTATCTATCTATCTATCTCAGTCTGCATCTATCTATCTATCTATCTATCTATCTTAGTCTATTATATCTATCTATCTATCTATATATCTATCTCAGTCTTCATCTATCTATCTATCTATCTTAGTCTATTCATATTTATATCAATCTATCTATCTATCTATCTATCTATCAAAAAGTAAAGAGTAAAGTTGGCGACCGAGGTGTAAGGGAGGGAGCTACGCCATTCCCTGGATTGCTGCACTTTTACCCTTGATCCTTTTCCTTGTAATTCTGAATGTTAAGCAAGGCGGAATGGAGTACAATTTTTTGAGTCTTTGATATGACTCAACCTGATATCGAACCTCGATTTCCTGTGGTTATATATATATATATATATATATATATATATATATATATATATATATATCACCTAATCTACCATGTAACTCTGTATAAATTGTGATGGAATCTGCTGAATCCGTTGACGTAAAAACGACAAATGCAGATGCTATTCGGGAATTTCATGAAATAACTCCAATAATATCAGAAAATGAAAAATAAACATAAGTCAGCGGGTTTAATCATACGGTACTTTATTTTCGTACCAATATTTCTGAAATGGAAACCTCCAGTCTCTAGCGAATCCAATATCAAGCCTAACTCGACCTACACTACCCTCATGTCTACTGCCAGGAATGGATCCAACGCTTGGGGAGTGGGACATCACAAAATGTGAACTTGATTTATGATAAAAACGTGGACACTGCAGCGCAGGCCAAAAGTTCGGACGGGCTGTGTGCCAAGTTAAAACGCACTGGGCACAAACAAACTGTTTCATTATTCTATGATAACAAATCAGGCCGACTGGCAATTGTTAAGGATACAGGATATGCCTGGTTGTTAGCAGAGACATTATTTAAGCCTCGAAAGCCTTCTGTGTCTACTGAAAAATAAAAATTGATCCTTCTCTTTTGCCACCAACGATGGTGAGAGAACAAAACTTTGATTCGTTTTTGCGAACCTAAACAGCCAGAAGCATTAATCATATCCTCTCTTGACTAAACCAGACCATTTTTATTAACCATTCGACCTCTCTAACCCGAATCTAGTTGTTTGTTGCATTCAGAAATCACATCTTCTCACACTGTAACTCGTTTTTTTTCCAAGGTAAAAATATTATGTATTTTTCCTCAGAATTTTTAGTTGATGCTTGAGTATGTGTAAAAGTAACGTTCATAAGCAGTTTTGGTTTGAATTTTTTTTGTCTAAGGTGAATCCAAGCCAACAGCATTAAAAATCAATAAAAGACACGAGATTCAACTATATAACACCGATCAGTAATAATAATGATAACAATAGATAAATTCTTCTTCTTCTTCTTCTTCTTCTTCTTCTTCTTCTTATTATTATTATTATTATTATTATTATTATTATTATTATTATTATTCCTCCTCCTCCTCCTCCTTTTGAGTTTTTCACATCAGTGTTAGTTGATGGTTTTTCACTGGAGTTTGTGTAACAGCAAGTCTCCTCAAGGACTCGTCGCAGGATTCTGGCCATTCTCAGTAATGCTGTCATTTGGATAGTCTCTACCCGTACGCACACTTACAAGTCTTCCAGGCTTTTTAATAATTCTTTAGTTATTGTGCCTAAAGCATCAATCACAATTGGAACAATCGTCACTTTCATGTTCCACAGCTTTTTGAATTCTCTAGCAAGTTCGAGGTACTTATCCTTCTTTGCACATTCCATCAGATTTATTCTGCGGTCAGTCGGGACAGCAAAGTCGACAATTTTACAAATTCTCTTCTTTTTGTTGATTGATATAAGGTCTGTTCTCCTGTCCGGGGTTAGGTGATCCGTTTGTATGTTAAAGTCCCATAGGAGTTTAAGTATGTCATTTTCTAGGACAGGTGCTGAGTTGTGCATATATCATTTGTTGATATGGTCAAATTTAAATTTCTTGCACATTTCCCAGTAGATCACCTTACCCGCTCAGTCGTGTCTAGTCTTGTACTCTTTATGTGGAAATTTGCTGCATTCGTTTATTATGTGATTGATGCTTTCACTGCATATATTATTATTATTATTATTATTATTATTTACTCCCTGAGAGTTTTTCACATCAGCATTAGCTGATGATCTTTCATTAGAGTTTGAGTGACAGCAAGTGTCCTCAAGTCTCCAGGACTCGTCTCAGTATTCTGGCCGTTCTTAGCAATGCTGTAGTCTGGAATGTGTCCAAGCTCCAAATCCTCCAGTCCCTTTAATAGTCCTTTAGTTACTGTATGCATCAATCACGACTGGGATAATCGTCCCCTTCATGTTCCACTTTTTTAAAATTCCCTGGCAAGGTCTAGAACTGCTGCTGGGTTGTGCATATACCATTTGTTCATATGGTTAAATTCAAATTTTTTGCACATCTCCCAAGGGATCACGTTGCCCAACCAGTAGAGCCTAGTTTTATACTACTTCTATTCTAATTAAAGACATTCGCTTATTATATGGTTCATCTCTTTCACAATATAATCTACATTTGCTAGGCGCCTTTGGTGGTGTAATGGTTAGCAAGCTCGACTAGCAAACCTACACGAGTGAGTTCGAGTCTCATTGGGTGCCCCTTTCATATGGCCTTGTGCCACATCTAAGCAAAAAGCTTAGTAAATTTCCATAATCTACATTTGCTACTTGGTTGCGTCTTATCTCTTCTCGTTTTTATTTGATTGGTTCTGATGATATTGTTTTGTGCTGCTAGTAGGAGAGATTATGTTTCAATGTTAATTTTTTTTTCCTTAGCTACGTCCAGCTTTTCTCGTGCTAAATGTCGTTTATTAGTCATTTAAATCGCTCATAGAGTTGTTTTTCTTCCTATTTTTGCTTTTTTAGTTTTTGTCATACTGTTGGTCACCGTGTTGTCGGTGTCGTTTTTGACGCCAGTAACCAGTCCTCCTTCGTGTTTTTCTATGTATTCCTCGAGTCGCTGTATCGATGTGTCAACACTGTCTTCAGTGCTGGCAAGTCCTCTTCCTCTGTGACAATACCCCTTCGGTACCCGTTACATCAACTTCTTCAAAAAAATTCTGTCTTGGCCAGTGAATCATCTAGTGATTCCGGTAGGGGTATCACAGATTTCTTTATTGCCACAAGAAATACATCCGCAGGAGGAGGAGAAAAAGAACAAAGAACAAGCGAACAATATGGCTTGGGTCAACTCAAAGTGCAAGAAGGGCAAGTTGTGACACTGTGCATCTGTAGAATATCGCTGACGTGCATCCTTCGCAAAATTTCCACAAACCACGAGGAATGTTGACTCATCTGTACTAGTCTTCCTTCACTGCTCCTGGACCCTGTCTTATGCTCACTGGTCTCTTCTGTTGTCCGTTGTCGACTGGCCACTGCTCTTCTGCACCCCCCTTCGCCAACTGCTTACTCTGGGCTCCTCTTTCCAACTCCCTGACTGGCGTTCCCTTGCCTATTCCCGGTCTCGTCGGCGATCTCGATTTTAAGCCCTTTGTTTGGTTTCGTGCCAAAACAGACAAAGGGATCGTCTGCTTAGCGAACCACCCACATAGTGTCACACCTCTTTCCTTTCTAGATACATATAGTCTGTCAATGTTGTCTCTGGTATGTAATGCCTAATGCATAGTCATTAGTTTCCTTGTTCTTTGGTCCATTTTATTAAGTTCTTCTCTGGTCCACTTCGGAAAGGGGCCCCCATATCTAACCAGGGTTACAGCCCAGGAATCTATTCCTTTGATAAGGTTTCTGCTAGAAAGTTTGGTCTCAAGTAGCTTTCTAGTTCTTCTCAGATATTCTTTCTTAATTTTGTCTTTCATCTCCTCTTATTTAATTGTGTCAGCCTCCAGAATGCCAAAGTATTTGTAAGTTTCCTTTTCTCCGAGCTTTTTAATCTTGTCTTGACTTGGTAGTTCCATTCCATCAGTCATTTTGTTTTCATTTTTTGTAAATAGTTTGATATCGTCCATGTACATTAGGTGATTGAGGTTTTCTTGTGATCAACTAAGTTTTTATCCGGATGTGGATTTTCTGTGTATGTAGTTAAATGGAATCATTGCAATTATGAATAGTAACGGTGATAGTGCATCTCCTTGAAAAATACCTCTTTGGATCTTTGTTTCAGCTCAGCTTCTTCCACCTACTGTCAATTTCACTCTCAAATTTTTCCTGGTTTTATCGATAAAGTTTATGTCTTCAACTGATATTTTGTACATTTTGAGACAGTTTATCATCCAGCTTTGGTAAACCACATTATATGACTTTTTATATTCAATCCAGGCTATAGCTAGATTATTATGTCTGGTTGTACTCTCATTTAGTATGTGTTGATAAAATTAAAGTAACTCTGCAGAGCCTCCGGATCCTTTGCGGCATCCTTTCTGCTCCTCGGGGAACAACCCGCAGCTTCTTTGCGAATAGCAAATCTCTTCCCTTATTGGTTAATATTGTCCCCATAATCAGTAAGCAGGTTGTGGGTCTGTAGTTGTTTCGAGCGGTTTCTTTGCTTGAGTATTTTTGGGTCAATGTGGTTTTTTCTTTGGTCATCAATTCAGGTACTTGTGCTCCTTGTAAGCATCTGTTGACTTCTAGTGCTAGTCTGTCGTGAATGGAGGTGGATTTCTTGAACCAGAAACCCTGTATTACATAATTGCCTGACGTTTTCCAGTTTGATATCTGTCTGTGTCAATTTGAGTAAATCTATATGTAATTCCACTTTCGGGCCTTCTTTGAGTCCTTCTAGATCTCTTCTCAAATTGTTTATCCGTTCCGCTTGTCCGTTATGTTCCTTTGGTTGCCATGTTGTTTTTGTTTTTTTTCCCAAAATCGTTCGGTTTCTTTGGCATCCGGTTGTTGGTTAGTTTTCGCGTCATCTCCTCCCAGTTGGTGGTAGAATTTTCTTTACTTGTTTTGGAATGTCCTGTTTGTCTGTATTGTTTTATCTTTTGTCCATATCTCTTTAATCTTCCTTCTTTCGCCAGTACTTTCTGGTTTATTTCCTCAAGTTGTACTGTTTGTTTTCATCGTGTTGCCTTTTCCTTTTTGTTCGAACATATCCAAGTGTATTATTATTATTATTATTATTATTATTATTATTATTATTATTATTATTATTAAAGCAATAATGGTTTTCAATTGAATTCAAAACAAAACATATTTTTAAAGATCTCCGATCTCAGTTGTGCTTTAGAGTTACTTTTCTCGGTCCGTTTACCAGCCAATTTAATATTGTGTCGACATATCTTCTCCTTATTACTATATTATTATATAATTTTACTCCTTTAAGAAGTTTTCACACCAGCGTTAGCTGATGGTCTCTCATTGGAATCTGAGTGTCAGCAAGTCTCCTCAGGTCTCCAGGACTAAGATGATTATTCAACCATATTGTAACGAAAGAGTCGTTGGAAAAGTCTTGATTTCTATCCTAATTTCCAACTTTTCTTGCTTCCTTTCTTTTGGGGACCGTTGAAGTTTTCCAGTTTCGACTGATATAACCTCATGAATTTTTCTCATCATCGTTTGTTGATAGGCTTTCACTACAGTTTAAGAGATAACAAGTCTTTTACGGTCTCCAGAAGGCATCTCAGTATTCTGGCCGATCTTAGCCACGCTGATAGTCTCGGCTTCTCCTTCGATTTCTTCCAGCAAGCCTTTGATACCGTTCCAAACGTAAAAATTAAATAAGTTTCATTGACATCTTCAACTTCCCTAACTATTTAGTTCTCAGGAAAGGTCACAGTAATTTTCTCATCATTTGTTTTTTCTTTTAACTCAGTGTTCCACAGTAATGACAATGTTCACTAATCTGAAGCTTCTCTTTTTTGTTGATTATCACTAGTTCAGCATTTCCGACAGGTTTAAGGTGATCTGCATGTAACTCAAGATCACAGAAAATTTTATTCGTTCTATTGTCAAAAACAGACACCATTAAGCAGCATAGTCAAATTAAAAGTATATCACCTTCCCACCCTGTCGCGTCTGGTTGTATTACCCATTTGTGCATGTTTGCTGCATCAACTTATATGATCAATAGTTTCGTCCCTATCACAACATAATCAACACATGCTATTTTGTTGCTTCTCATCCATTTTCCCTTCATCAAAATTGAACCTTACAATGATGTTTTGTACTGCAATGAGAAAGGATTCTGTTATGATCTGTGAGATTTCATTCAATTATCACTTGAAATATCCATAAATGTTTTTCTTCCATTTCTGTTTCTTACTTATTCTTGTTCTATGTATCTTCATATTGTCAGTGATCTTTCAGGCCACTGTAATTATCCTTTCTTAGTTCTTGTCTTGGAATCGTTGTATTGATGCATTCAATGCTGCCGGTTCCACTTCCTCCTTCTTTTCTCGACAGGTTTGATCTGACTATATCATCTCTCGCGTGGTGTCCCACTGAGACGATAGAAATAAGATTACTACTATCCTCGTGTTGGAATTAACAGTAGCAAGCCGTCAACGAATGACCGTTAAGAAAGAATGTGGATCACAGTGGAGACCAACAGAGGTTTGTACTTGGTGACTTCATTCGGGTCGCCCGACACGCGAAGGAAAAAGGTAGAAGCCAAACGATTGGCTGTGACTCCAAAACGGAAGTGGGGACTCCTTTCCGTCAGCGGAAATAGACAATAAGAAAATCAGTTGCTGGACAGGGTTCGTGGCGGATGGAGCTACAGCCAAGAACTCCGGGTGAAAGAAGAGCCCGTAAAAGAAGAAGGATTCCCCACAGGAATCCATCTAAATAAGATAAGTAACTTTGGGACTGTTTCTCCTTATACCCAATTTTATATACCCTCTCTCTCTCTCTCTCTCTCTCTCTCTCTCTCTCTGTCTCTCTTTGAAGAAAGACTGAAAACGAAAGAAAAGAAAAGAAGAAAGACATTTGTGTTCACGCACTTTTCATTTATGACATATTTGATACATTGAAAGTGTATATCTGTGTGTAGTAAAAAGGACTGATATATTTTAATGTTCCCACGTGGTCGAAATAGTTATTTATAGTGTTTGCTACGAATTTGTTATGTCATGTTTCTTTTCCAGCTTCTATTCACCTTATGATAAGCTCGCTTAGAATTGTCCTATTAATTCCTTTAAATATCACACAGGAAACCGGAATTGCCGACTACTATGATTAATATTATTACGTATAAACCTAGAGGTCCATATCTTCCATTGTTCTAGGGGAGGAAGACTAGCGGCCTTGGTGGGTGTGTGTGTAGTGTGAAATTTGGAAACCCCTTGCCAGCGGCGGTCAGTCTAGCCATAAATTAATCCCCTACATAATATGCCAGTTCATATATGCCCGAGGAAAAACTCAGAAGTAAGACTTATTCTACAAGGGATCAAGTGCCAGTCTGTCCCGTCTTCACACGTGCGAAAATAAAGTCCCGTTTTGGGATTTTAAAGAATTTGCCGTCACAGACCAAAAATAGGGGCTCGTTATCGGGATCGTTATTATAAATAATATTTATTTCTTGTAGTCGTATGACAATTCCTGCCGTCTAAATCTACCCTGGGAGACCGTGAAAGGAATATTGTCGAAACAGTCAAAATTATCCGTTGAGATAACTGTTTGGGAAAATTTAAGAAGAATGGACAAAATAGAGAACTTCTTAAAAGAACCCTCCATGGAAAAGTTGGAGAGGTTGAGAAAAACGAGAGAGTGAAAATTGGCGAGAAGCTTGAGTTAAATGTTCAGAACACAATGAGGAAACATGAACTCGTTAGAAAAATAGCCGAGCACATGGTGGACGAAAATGTGTTCGAGGAAGCAGCATTGGAAGAGCTACCAACGGAAATAATAAGAATGACACCAGAACAAATTGAACTGGAGAAAATTAAAATACAAGCCCAAATGGAACTACAGAGAAATAAGATGGAACTGGAGAAAGCTAAAATTCAGCAAGAAACAAGGCTGCGAGAAGTCGACTTGGCAATAAGCAGACGCGAAGGAAGCCATGACAGTTTCGAAGTAACGAAGCAAGCGAGACTAGTCCCAAAATTTGAAGAAGCCAATGTGGACGAATACTTCGCACATTTTGAGCGAACTGCTCTAAATCTCGGGTGGCCAAGAGAATTTTTGGTCAATGCTACTCAAGACTGTACCGACAGGAAAAGCACAGAGATCATATGCAACTCTGCCGACAGAAAATTGCCACGACTATTATTTGGTGAAAGCAGCGGTTCTAAAAAGCTTCGAGTTCGTTCCAGAAGCTTATAGACAGAAATTTAGAACGCATAGAAAAAAAGAAAACAAGTCTTATGTACAATTTCTGCGGGAAAAGGAGAATGTTCTAGATAAATGGTGTGACTCTAAGAAGATAGACGGAGACGTGGAGAAACTCCGGCAGCTAATATTAGCTGAAGAATTTTTAAACTGTGTGCCAGAAGAAGTCAGGGTTCACCTAAGTGAAAGGAAAACCGACGTGAATTATGAAATGGCCGCACGTGCGAAAATAAAGTCCCGTTTTGGGATTTTAAAGAATTTGCCGTCACACATCTCTAATATGTAAGGGCTCAAGCATCGACATCAACTTGTTCTCTAATCCTATTTTTTAAAATTCGTACATTTGAAAAATTGTCCTGGGTATTTTACAACGATGGCTGCCGAGGTTTTTATCTCTTTCATGAGATTTCTACCACAGAGCTTTGTTTCGAGAAGCTTCTCGATTATCCAAGGTACTTTTTCTTATTTCTTCGACCATCTATGCTCATTTGATGGTGTTTACTTCGAATTTTCTCAAGTACATGTTCGTTTCCTTTTCTCCGGGTGTTTTGATTATTTCTTGATATTCAAGGTTCTATTCCGTCCGTTATTTGTCTTTTACCACTTCTCGTTATGAGCATGGCGTATTTATATCTGCCAAACTCGATTCTAAAATCCTGACTGTATATTCTCAATGTATGTATTATAATCTTCATTTCTTTTTCATTTTTTTCAAGCAGACTGATATCGTTCATGTACCTTTTCTTTCAATTCTGTAATTTTCTAACGCAGAGTGCATTTTCTGAATATGAAATTGAGTAGAATTATTCCTCTTAAAAAAGTAATGGTGAAAATCTTTCTACCTGGAAAATACGTCACTGAATTTTCACTTCGTCTGAAGATTTTCCTCTTAATGTCAATTTCACTTTCCAGTTTTTTTATGACTTCCGTGTAGAATTTAATGACGGACATATATCTTGTACATTTTAAGACATGTATTACCTAAAATTCAGAGACCATACCCCTGGCCTTTTTTTAGTCCATCAACGACATGGTTACAGTTTTCTTTATGGATATGAAGATCGGTCTACAGCAAATCATATGTATCTCTTGTTCTACGATGGCATCCATTGTGTTCTTCACAATACAGTCGACGGCATGCTAGCGAGTAATAGATCTCCTCCGTGATTTGTGCCGTTTGGATTTTTTACATCATATGTAGACACGTTATCGGTCTGTATTTGTTGGAGCGTTTTTTAGCGGGCGGGGTATTTGTAGATATCGGTAATCGTCCTCTTAAACATAAATATTTCTTTCTTTTAAGCATCTACTCAGTTCAAAGGCCAGCCTGTTGTGGATGCACATGATCTTTTTTTAATTAGAATCTAAGTACGCAATCGTGGCTGGAAATTTTCCAATTCAATAATTTTTCAGTGTTGCTCTAAGCAATTCCAGTTTTATTATCACTTCACAGTCTTCAACGAATACAAATAATTCTTTTTCAATATTATTTTTCCATTTTGTCTTTCAGTTATGTTCTTCCCGTTCACATATTTTACTCCAAAATCATTTTGTTGGGTATGTTCTTGTAAATTCCCTTTTTAATTGTTTGTAGATTTTTTTCCTCATTTTGGAATGTCCTATGTTGATTGTGTTGCCTCCCCCTTTTTCGGTATCTTTCATGTTTACATTCTTTTGCCAAATTCTTTTAATTCATATCTTTTATTTGCATTGTTTCAATATCTCTACTGTTTGGTTTTTGTAATTCCTTCCTGTACGATGCGGCAAGAATTAGGTTGTTTAACTCTGTGATCCTCTCTTTTGGAATATTTAATAATACTTTCTTATCTTCTCAATTTCTATGATGACTTTTTACTTTCTGGGTTCTGAGAGATGGTAATGTAACCTGCATCTAAGTCATGATTTTCTGTTTAAAGTCTATATTCATTTTGCCTTGTGTTGACTTTTGCTTTATTTTTTTGGTATACGGTGTTTGGTATCATTTTAATCATTTCAGTTCGCTCAGGGTGTTTTGCTTTTCTGTATTTAGCCTTTTTATTAGAGAAGATGGGCATCATTGATCTTCTTCCCTATGGACTTTTTCATATATTTCTAAAAACACAAGATCAGGAAACCAATCTTTATTTCATATTATTCCATCTTAGTCAGAACGTTGTTAGCTTGAAACATTAAATATAGATTTTACATGAATTTCTCTCATTCATTTTCCATACTTTCTATGTTCTCTTTGTGTAGGATTACTCATTAGAAAACAAAAATTGTTTTCTTTCCGAGTCTTTGTCTTCTTTTGGTGTTTCTCAGCTGAGTGATTGCTTTCGCAGTTGTTCGTTTACCTGAAATAAGAACAACTTTCTTTCGTAGTGTGCAACCGCCACCCCCATGTTAGATTTTGTGGGAGCAACTGTTGCCTGAGTTTCACATTTAATTGTGTTTAGATTTGTCATTGTTCACGCGTAGCATATTATATCTATACGAGACCAGGAATTGTTTAGTATATTTGATCTTTTATGTCTACATGACAGAGGATATCTAACCCAGTAACAAAAAAATTCTTGATTTAAATTTAGTAACGAATAACTTTCAATGGTTGCAGTTTCTTTAAACCTGTTCAGTTTAAATCTTTACCCGTTCCTTAAGCTTCTACGTGGGGATAGACTGGCTTATAACTCTTACTTCTTTGAAGTTGTTTAAAGCCGAGATATTTTGTGATATTCATAAATTCACGATCTTTGCTTCATCGTTTCAAGGTAATAAAAATCATTTAAAGAAGTTGGTGTTACTCTAAACGCACCTCATCGTCACTCTTCCTCTCTCGATATCTTCGTTTGTTTGTTACTTATTGTCTCACAAAGGTATTTCAGTAAAAACGATTTTTTGTTCTTATTAAACAACGGGTTTTCTCTGTTCTTTGAGTTGGTAGACAATCTATCCACTCATATTACCTGGCCGTCAGAAGATCCGGCTGAATTGTGTCAACCCACTTCCATGGATCTTTCAAATACAGCGTGGGCAAGGAAGGATTCGACAAAGCATACAGTCGGAAGCTAATCTGGTAGCCACGAACACAATAGCCACAAGAAGTACTGTGACTCGTAATCACACTACATTGGTCTCCGTGGCTAGCTTAGGACCACATACTCAGCATATCAACAAAGATTTACTTAGTAATTTTCAGGCGTGTTTTTACCTTTTCATTCCAGTTGGGTGCTCTCTGATTCTAACAGTTTTCTTACAATCTAAATCTTACTAATTTATTGATTATTACGGGGTTGTTTTTCACAGAGTGTTATCTGATGGTCTTTCAATTGAGTCTAAATGTCAGCTAGTCTACTCAACTCTCCTGGAGTCTTTTCAGTATTCTTGTCGATGTTTACAATGCAGAAGTCTGAAAGTTTTTGATTTTCCTACTGATTTTCAGTTTCCCCAGTTTTTTTCAAGCTTTTGGGACCATTCTAAGCGAACCATTTATAAATGGTATCTCTGTCAACCTGACGTTTCATAGATTCGTTTATCTTTTTGGCATATTTTAAGTATTCATATCTCTTTCTTTTTCGTTTCATTTTCACTTGGTGGTCTGCTGGGACGGAAAAATCTAATGGACGGCAAAATATATATATTTTTAAGAAAGAACTTTCAAAATCAGCGGGCAGCAATGTTTGAAACGATATGAGAATAAAAACTATTTTTTTTGTTTTTTTTTTTTGCCTCCGGTTGTTCATTTGTCTTTTTGCGAACCTCTACCAACTTGTTGGTAGAATTTTCTTTCGTTATTTTGAAAGTTACGATTTTGTTTATATTGACCTACCCGGTCTGTATACCTCTTTTAGTCTTCCTTCTTTTACCAATATATTTTGATTATTTCTTTCAGCTGTGTTGTCTACATCTTTCCCGGTTGTTTTCTTAATCCATTGACTTTCAGCGCCTTTTATATTCTTTTGAAATTTCGCTTGCAGTCGCATTCTAAAAAATTTCCTTCAATCCTCGTTTCCTATCCAGGGTTTAATTGATATGAGAAGATAAAAAATCGGACATCCCCAGTAGGTATAACAAACAAGCAAATACTAAAACTAATAATACTAATAATAATAGGATGCGCTTTTGATATCACTATTGGTAATAGCGATGATGCCACTGAATCATATTCTCAGCAAATGCACAGGTTGATACTAACAACAAATGTAGACGCGGGAAGAACTTGAAAGAACTGAGAAGAAGAAACTATTGACAATGCATAAGGCCTTACATCCCAAAAATTACGTTAACAGACCCTTTATGTCAAGAAAAGAATGAGAAAGACGACTTGCCATCATTCAAGATAGCTTTGATTCATTGATACAACCATCAGAAGACTACATAAATAGCCCAAAAGAAGACTAACTATAGAGAGAATATGTAATTCAGATAACACAAGCATCAATAGTGCAAAAAAAAAAAAAAAAACGAAATCAAAAATGGGAAGAAAAACAACTATGTGGATATTTCAAGAGACAAACTTCCGTAATCTCACTCGAGAAAACTTGGACATGGTTAAGAAAAGAAAACTTTGAGAGAGGAATGAAGTACAAAACGATTTCATTTGGACTAACAATGTCAAAGCATGGTATTCTTTCAATGTCTATTTTTATTCTCATCCATAGAAGCCACCCTTATAGATGAGCAGCAGTCGTTCCCCGATCGAACTATTTGATCCTGGCCGTTGGACCGTAAAAAGGAATGAAGCAGAAGATACCCCGCACAAACAATTACAGACGCGGACTATGCTGATGAAAGAGGTTCTGGCAAAGCTGAAACCCACCTACATAGTCTGGAACGAGCAATTGCAAGCATAGGCTTCCATCTTAAAACAGACAAGACTGAATAAATGTGCTTTAATCAAAGAGGCGACATCTCCACACTAAACAGTAGTTGTCTGAACCTAGTTGACAAGTTCACCTACCTATGAAGCAGTGTCTCGTCAACTGAGACAGACATTAACACGTTACTAGCAAAGGTCACATGGAAGTCAGATCTGACCGATAAGATAAAACGCAGTTTTTTCCAAGTAGCAATCGTATCGATACTGTTTTATGGATGCACTACATAGACGGAAACTAAACTTAGGCAGAAAAAGCTTGACGGCAACTATACAAGAATGTTGTGTGCAATATTGAACAGTCCTGGAGGCCGCACTCACAAAACAGCAGCTGTACGACCACCAACTACCCATCACGAAGAGTATCCAAGTTAGACGAACCAGACATGCGGGACACTGCTGGAGAAGTAGAAACGAACTTCTGTAAACCCCTTCACATGGACGAGTGAGGGCTGGACGATCAGCTAGAACCCACATACAACAGCTCTGTGCCGATACAGGATGTAACATTGAAGCGATGGATAATAGAGACGGATGGCGGGAGATGGTCAGGGAGATAAATCCATTTTTATACAAATAGTTCTATTTCAAACAATTCAGTTTAGCATAAGTACACAGTTTAATTGTAAAAAACATTTCACTTTCAAGTTATTCAGTTTAATCAAGCAGTTCTAATTCAGCTAATTCATTTTAGTTTAAATATAGTTTCAATGTCAAAAAGTGTTTGATTTCAAACAATTCAGTTAAGTATAAGATGCAATTTAAATATAAGTACAATTTATTTGTCAAAAACATTTCTATTTCAAGCTATTCTTTTTTGTCAAACAGTTTTAACTCAAACAATTGCCTTTAGCATAAGTTTGCAGTTAGTTCATTTTAACCCATAGATAGCTCTATCAGGTGCTACCATTCCGGGCCAGGATGGGAAACAATGGCAATGAAGGGGTACTCTGCATCCCCCAAAGGTCCAGCATCACTTGAACCAAACCATTAGATTGTTTAGTGTCATATCTAGGACACTCATTGGGAGGGGTCTTACTCCTCTACAGTTGTGCAGTCGGTATATTCTACAACCCTAGCCGACTAGACAATACACAGACTTAAAATTCAAAACAATTTTATTTCATATAATTCAGTTTAGCATAAGAACGCAGCTTAATTGTCAAACCAGTTCTATTTTAAACTATAAATACGCAGTTTGAATGCAATAATCAGTAAACTCAAACCATGGTTTAGTTCTATTTAACCCAGAGACAGAGCACTTATCAGGTGCTACCATTCCGGGCCAGAGTGGACAAGGGAACGATGGCAGTAAAGGGGTACTCTGCATTCCCCAAAGCTCCAGTATTACTGGAACCTTACTATCATATTGTTTAGTATCGGACCCGGGACTCACGTTGAGGTGGGACAAGGGAACGATGGCAGTAAAGGGGTACACCGCATTCCCCAAAGCTCCAGTATTACGGGAACCTTATTATAAATATTGTTTAATATCGGACCCGGGACACACGTTGAGGTGGGACAAGGGAACAATGGCAGTAAAGGGGTACTCCGCATTCCCCAAAGCTCCAGTATTACTGGATCTTTACTATAAATATTGTTTAGTATCGGACCCGGGACACACGTTGAGGTGGGACAAGGGAACGATGGCAGTAAAGGGGTACTCCGCATTCCCCAAAGCTCCAGTATTACGGGAACCTTACTATAAATATTGTTTAGTATCGGACCCGGGACACACGTTGAGGTGGGACAAGGGAACGATGACAGTAAAGGGGTATGACACTTTCATTTAAGTGTCAAGGAGTTGGCTGGCGAAATTAATTAAAGGAAATTAATTAATTTTATTAAATCATGATAATAAGTATTTTATTAAAAATAAATTCATTTTTGGGTGTCCAAGTATTTTTTGAGAACCGTGTATAAAATAAATATCAAGTGATTAAGTACGAAAAAGTTTGAGATCCGATCAGGGCTTGTTGACCTATAAATCTGTCACCAAAAAATAAACATCCGCACAACTGCAAAAAGCTGTCAAGACAGCCATCGGATTTCAAACTTTAAACAAAAAGATGTATTTTTAAAATAGCGGACAATTTGGGTTGGTGTCACAAAGTTTGGCACAAGGCCTTGAATCACTAAATCATTGGTCAGCTAACCACGGGACTGCTCCTTGTGGCCCCTCCCAATGACTGTGGCTGATTGGCCGATTGTCTAAACCAATCAGGGGCAAACCGGGGGGATTGTTACGATGATAGCCATTGGTCGGCAGTCCCCATTGGCTGACCAATCAGAAACTAATTATTCGGGATTCGGGCCCATAAATGGAGGACACCCAAAGCGAAAAATTGAGTTGGTTCAGGAATTCGTCGCTAAAAGAACCAAATCCGTTGCCATTGCACTGCCTAATTGCAGTTAAAACTCCGCCAGTCAACTACTTTCACTCCCAGTTTGTGGTGTTTGACTAAAAATTATCTAAACAACTGTGTAAATAAACGTTTGTTACTGTTTATAACAAACGCCTTATTTTTGTCATTTTTAAAATTTGCTTGGCAACTTTTTCATCTCTCCAACACGAATTCCAACCTTCATCGACTGGACCCCAACCATCTTCTCTTTCCTCGGATCTGAAAGCAACGTGGGCGTGGAAAGAAACAGAGAAAGACCAGTCGACACATGTGGTAATCACGAAACCAGCGGCAAACTAGGTGTCGTGAAGCTATAGTACCACAAGGGTACTCCGCATTCCCCAAACCTCCAGTATTACGGGAACCTTACTATCATATTGTTTAGTATCGGACCCGGGACACACGTTGAGGTGGGGGTTCCTCTTCTGCAAAGAAGTAGTCGGTATGTTCTATAGCCTCGTCCAACTAGAAAACCTCACTGGTGGCGATTCACGATGATGATGATGAGGATGATGATGATGGCTAAGCAAGAATAGACAAGACGCAACAAAATATCAGATGTGAATTTTATGGCGATAGAGACAAAAAGAACAATTGCATAATAAGTGAATGCATTTAATTAGCGCAAAAAGAATATAAGCCTGAATGAGAAAGGTGATTCACAAGGAATCGTGCAAGATGATTAAATCTGATCATATGAACAAACTGTAAATGCACAATCCAAAATCCGAACTAGAAAATGAGATGCACCAAATTCTCTTACATTTTGAGATAGAAATGGATCATCTAATCTTGGTTAGACGACCAGACCTAATGATTGTCCAGACAAAAAAGAGAACCTGGCGAATAGTATACTTGGCCATTTCTACTGACCTCAGGATAAAACGGAAAGATATTGAAAAGAGAGATAAATACAGAGATCTTGCCAGAGGATTAAAAAAATACAATCGTACGTTAAAGTGATGAAGATACCAATCGTAATTAGAGTGCTCGGTACAGTATCCAAAGGTTTTGTACAAGGACTAGAGGACTTGGAAATAAGTAGTGAACATCCAAACGGTTGTATCATTAAGATTAGCCAGAATACTGAGAAGAGTCTTGGAGAGGTAAGGAGTCTTCCTTTCACTCAAACTCCAGTGAAAACCCCTCAACTAAAGCTGGTGTTAAAATCTCTCAAATTAGTAGTAGTATAAATATTCTGAATGTCCATTTTTTCATACGAGGAAATCGTGGTCATTCTTGGTTTGAGCGAAAGCAAGATTCCTCTCCCAGACTATTCTACGGTTTGATTCTTTTTTCAATGTCCTATTACCCAGACCATTTCCAAGGGTATTTGGGATTTTACAACTATGATTGCAATTACTGTGAACATTTTTTGTGGCTTACAATCCTCAATGCTTACGATGCCTCTTCCAACTTCTTTTCTTCTAACATAAAGGTTGTACCTACAAACGACTGAGTGTTAATTTTGTTGATTGATTCTAACTGCATGTCAACCCCTCTAGGAGTACTTTATACTTGGAAGTTTGAAAAATATATTTATTTCACTTTTATACGTACATCTCTTCATTTAGCTAATATTAATAATTTTCACTTACTGGTATTGTTACATGTACTCCTACCTAATATTAATATCTAAGTGGTTTAAATTAATCACGTCTTTTTAATAATTGTCATATATTTATAAAGTTTCCAGTAACTAATGATAATCCTTCGTAAATAATAACAACTTCATGGAACTATTCGTAATAATATTAATCCAGTATGATGTCAAATATTCTCATTGAATACAAATATTATAGGAACAAATATATTTGATTCATTGATAGGGTCATAAGATGTGCAAACACTCTAGGAATCTGCAGAACTGGAACCTTACAATCATAGGCAGTTCAAGCAATCTTTGAAGAACACCTCTTTTAAGGTGTTTCTTATCCCTCTGCGAGAGAAACAAACATTTTTTTAGCCCCACTTACTGGCCGAGCATAAAAGCGGGTTGTAATTATCAGTCCAGTCAGGATTTTCCAAATTATCGGCATTCAAAAAGATAATCAGTTTATTGATGTTTGTGTTTTTTCTTTCAACGCATCTTTCTTCATCAAAGTTTTTCTTTTGACTATAGATTTGGGAATGTTTTTTCCTGTGGGCATCATAACACTTGTTTGGCGAACTTTCAGTTTTTTAACTTGGGTAGTTTGGACCAGGAGCCATGGGTCCTTTCGTTGCTTGGTTCCTTTAACTTAGTTATTTTCTGGAGGTTTCCTTTTATAAATTCAAGACGTATTTCTGATTCTGGCACTTCCTTGGGTTTTGTGATTCATTTTACATATACAATAACTTTTCAGTCTTTTTTTCTTACTTCTGTTCCCATCGTTTGACGCAGTTGCTTCTTATTGGCCAATTTTATTTGTGTATTTTCCGTTTAATTGTTAATACAATTGTGGTAATTCATTTGTAATGTCCTACTTTGTTTTTCAATAGTTGATGTCTCCCTTGATTTAGTCGGCGTTTTCTTTCTATTTTTCTTTTATATCACATCTATTATTGTATCAACTCTTACAAGCTTTTTGCACTTGTTTTAATCGGTGTTTGAATTTTTTTCACGGAGGCCAAAGTAACATCAAGTAACCTCTAGTGTCCATGACTCTTCAAATTATCCAAGGTATTTTTATACTGTTGTGGTCTGGATGGTCTTGATTCATTCTCTGATATTCGTTCCATCTATTTTTTTAAAATTTCTCGGTACTTTGATGAAGGCACCAACTACGGTTGGTATAACTGTAACCTTCATTTCCCAACCATTTTTTGATTTCTGGGTAGGTTTAGGTATTTTTCAAACTTTTTATTTAAAAAAAAAAATTGTTCTATGTTCCGCTGTAAGATGAGAATCCACTAAATGGCAATTTAATTGATTGTTGATGAAAACACTATGTCTAGTCTTCCTACCTTTTCAAATCGGAGTCACAGAGAATACTAAACCACATTTTTAGAATGGATTCTCAAAATCATAGAGAATTCCCATCGTCAGAATTTCTTGGATAGATTCGAATTCAGGTATACACCATTTTTTATGCACAGTATATTTTACTCTGTTCAATAGTTTCTAGTCAATCACTGTTCTTACCCAATCATACCTACTTTTGTATTACTTTATGCCATATTCTGCATTCGCTTTATATGTGATTAACTTGTTCCTCTCTATCACTACATTGCTAATACTTGCTATTTTTCTGCGTATAATGACAACATTTGCTTTGCCTTTTCAAGTTTTTATAACAACATTTTATGTTGACATAAATCACCATAAAGCTTCTTTTTTAGAGTTTGCTTTCTTTGTCATTTCCAATCATTTCTTGTACTCTTTTCTTACTTTATCAGTACAAATCTCTTTTCAGTTGTTTTTCTTCCCATATGTTATGGGGACATATCCTACAATACCCCAAAGATGGACTCGTCCAACCTAAACATATTCTCCGAGCTTAGCTCGCTCGGGGGACACAACTTCTCGTTTCTAAAGAGACATTTGACAGACCGACTGTAAGCCGAGCGTGGCTAGTACTTCCTTTGTATGACTTCCTTTTTCTGCTAATACAATAACGTTTACCAATCACCCGCTGTTTGAATTTTTCTTCCACCGGTCTTATCTGAAGACCACAACACCATATTTTGTAGATTACATTTTTGTCCTTTAGTTAATTCCTTAGACATTATTTTTTCTGGTGTCTGTAACCAGACAAAATATGAATAGAGGCCATCCAGTCAAAATTACAATTAAAACCAGGTAGAATACTTACAAGAATCCTGAAGATGTTTGGTTACTTGTTGTCACTTGGACTTCAGAAGAAAATACAGCGAACATAGAACGAAAAAATAATATAGAATAAAATGAGATAAAAATAAGATATAATAAATGAGTAAATAAAAAGAAAGATGGAAGCTATTCTAAAATTTTGACTTCAGCTTCGTTGGAATAATTAATAATGTTGCTGGCTAATAAACACCTTAACATTTTCCGTAGTGTTATAGAAGTAAGAATTTCTATGCATTGCTTTTTAATATCAAATGTGAGTTCTGTATGTTTTATTTGAGAAGGAAACAAGAAGGAAATGCAGGTGGAATCAGTAAAGTAATTGCGACCACAGGAGGGTCCTTCCCCTGCGATAGCATCCAGTGCATGTTCGTTGTTTTTATTTCTAGTGGACAAACAACTCCCGCTGTAATCACTCAACTCAGAAACAGCTTCGTTAGACACAGACCAGAGAAGACAATAAATATTTACTTAACTGCTATTTTAAAAGTAATAATACACAAAGATGATATAGAAAAAAGAATAATACACATTTCACAGAATATACAAGATTTAAACAATTTGCTGACCGAGCTAGAAAAATATTAAAGAAATGCTGGTATTGAAATACTAGAATTACTTGAACAAGGAAATAGTTAAGAATATCAAAGGACTAGCAAAGGTACTAAGCAAAGAAAGACACGCGAGGATATATTGGAAGGAAAAGACAAAAACTAAACATCAGAGAAATTTGAAAATGCAAATTGAAAATGTATTGGCAAAAGAAGGGAAACATAAAGGATAACGAGACTGGCTCAAGCAAAGAAGAAAGACAGGACTTTCTAAAATAATGAAAAAAGAAAAATAGATAGAAAATTAACGATCACGTACCATCAAAAGGATGAAAATCAAGTAAAACAATTTTGGAGTAAAATACGGTAATGGAAAGTACATAACAGTGCCCTTAGGATAATCTCTAAAGGATTTGTAAAGGGATTGGAAGACTTGGAAATAAGAGGACAAGTAGAGGCCATCCAAACTATAGCATTATTAAGATCGGCTACAATAATAAGAGTCCTGGTGACTTGAGGAGACATTCTGTCACTGAAACTCCAGTGAAAGAACACCAGTTAACGCTAGTGTGAAAAAGACTTAAGAAGTGAATAATAATACCATACAATGATCAACAGAAAAAACAATTAGCAGGTAACATAAATGCAATGAAAAACAACTTGGGTGGGGAAAGTCAGTCTCTGGGAGTTTTGCAAGAAATTTCAATTTGAACTTACAAAAAAGTGATACATGAACATCCGGAATTCGTCTCGGAGAATAAGACGCATACATTTATCCCGGATTTTGAAATGCTAACAGATCACCTAATCTCGGCAAGACAACCAGACCAAGTGATAGTCATCAAAAAATCCCAGATAGTGGACTTTACCGTTTCAGCAGACCACAGAGTAAAAATAATTAAAAACGAAAAGAGATAAGTACTTATATCTTGCCAGAGAACTAAATATGCTATGGAACATGAAAGTGACGTTGACACTAATTGCAACTGGTTTGTTTGGAACAATGACTAAAGGCTTGGTTAAGTGACTGGAAGACTTCAAAATCAGAGAACAAGTAAACATCTTGTAGACTACAGCATAATTAAGCTAGAGCAGGATACTGAGAAAAGGCGAAGAGACTTGAGGGAATTGGCCGTCTTTCAGACTCCAGTCAATGGCCATCAGTGAACGCTTTTGTGAAATTCTCACAAAGATTAATCAAATACCCAAGAGTAAAATATGGTTGTTGTCTAAATTTCTGAGACAAAGCTTGATTTTTATCATTAAGGGTTTTCGGACTATTGTCTTCATCTTTATTGTTATTTCCTTAACGTTTCAGCCGATATGTCCTCCGGCCTTCTTCAGGTGTTTGTCGGACACGGGAACCTTCACGGAACTTCGAACTTAAAAAAATAAAGATTTGAAATCTGTGGATATAAAGCAACATATACAAATAAACAACATTACCGAACTGAAAACGTTAATCAATGCAAGAAAAAATGTCGACTGTTATAAAATTGGTATTTTGAAGGGATCCGAGCAGAAATACAAAACCTGGAAAATGCGGCTAGACGGACAAACGAAGAAACTGCGACGACAAACGAAACGGATAAGAAAATTAAGACATACAGGAAGCCAAAGAAAGAATATAAACAAAAAGACAAATTCAAACGAGTTTGACAATACAGCAAGAAAAAATAAACCAAAAGGTATTAGCAAAAGAAGGATGACTGAAAAGCTAGCGGCATAGGATCAAACAATGAAAAGAAAACAAGGAAGTTAAAAATAACGAAAGAAGATTCGAACATCAGGTTAATGGAGAGTGCACAAAGGCAAATCATTAACTTGAGGCAAAAGAAACAAAACAATATTGGAGTAAAATATATAAAAAAGAAACAATATAACGGAAATTCTGAATGGATAAATGATATAGAAAAAAATTTTCAAGAACTCAAACAGGCGCAGAAGTGAACGTACAACTGGACTTGCTAAAAGTAAATGCTGAAATGAAAAATTGGAAAACGCCTGGCAAAGATGGAATACATGGTTTCTGATTTAAATGACCGCTCCGATACACGACAGACTGGAGGGACAGTTGAGTAAATGCCTACTAGAAAAAAGCTTAACTAAATGAATGACAATAGGAAATCTCCTTTGATCTAGAAACCCCCCAAAATGTGCCATCCCTGATAACTATAGACCGATAACCTGTTTTCTTAGAATGCGAAAAATCATGACTGCACAGATTAGAGAAGAAATTTATTGGTTGCTGATATGCCAGGAATTATTTTCTGTTGAACAAAAAGAATGATTCTGCCGAATAAGATCGACAAATGACGTACTATATATATATATATATATATATTGATCAACTTAACTCAAAGAAGCCAAAATGAGTTGGGATATAATTTGGTCTAAGAAAATGTGCCCAATTCAAGCTAATAAGAAGTAAATGGTATAAATCAAAATATAAATAAAGAAAAATAATATAAGGAATCAATAGGGGAATAAAGAATTGTAAGAATTTAATTAAATGCAAAAAATGAAGTTAAACAGGACAAAAGTTTTAAGAAAAGAAAATGAATCTAAGATTAGGAAACTAATAACCTGCAACTGAATGCATCCCTTAAGAGCAGATATTGAATTGAAACTCTCTACATGAAGACAGAAAATTGGAAAAGAGGCTTGATAAAAGTAAAATTGACCAACGAAACCATTACTATAGGATTAAGGAAATACTTTGAACTAAAACAAATTGAACGCTACAGTTTGTAAACACACACAACACGCCAAAAATATTCAATTTCAAAAGCATAAAACATAAACCTATAGAGGAACAAAAAACAAAAGACTCTATCAATTAAAAACGCCTTGGAACAAAATCTTCTACATTGGAAATCAGCACACAGAATTACAATTGCTGATATAGATAGGGTAAAGATTAATTGATGGTTGAAAAATGCTGGACAGAAGCCTAACAACTAGGAACAATCAGAAAAAAATATCATAAAAAAACGTATCAATCTCAATATACATATTAAACGTCCAAAAGTATGAATCAATTGATCACATAGTATCCGGTTGCCTAATCCTAACAAATAGAATATAACGAAAGGCAAGTTAAAATATGAAGTTACATTCATTGGAAAGTTTGTAAGTAGGATGGAATATTGAATTGTTGAAAATGTTATCAACACCTACTATAACCAATAACAGAATCAAAAAGAGCTACTATTTTCCGAGATTTTACTATCGAAAGTGATGGAAAAATATGGAGTAAATGACAAGATATAGTGGGTAAGGATTATAAAAAAATATTCCTTCAAATTAATATGGCAGTACCTTGGGAAAATAACATATCAGTCAAAGAATATTGTCAAGTAAAGAGCTTGAAATAGAACCAACTACCACAGTAACAGTAATCGTAGGGGCCTTAGCTCTGACCAAGAAAAGAGTCGGATAAACACATTGGCAAAATACCTCTCATTCCCGCCTACATTAAATACAAAAGGTTGCACTTTGGTAAACTTCTCGTCTCTTCATGAGAGTACTGCCAATGTGACAGAAAAAAAAATTACCCATAAGAAACAGTAAAACAACATAAGCACAAAGAATATGTTTAATTATTTCCTCAGCCGTCGTCGTGAGAAAAGATTCGGTGAAGGATTGTAAGAAGCCAAAAATAAAACTTTAAATTAGATAATGATAATAATGATTATAGAAATAATAATATCATAAATGATTTAATATTTCAATTTTAATTTTTCAGAAATTCAGAAATGTAACAAAACAAAGGACTGGATTAAATCTTCGTTCGTCCCAACAAAAATATCTGCATACATTGGGGATTAATTTTCTCTTTGGTAATGTCTATGTTATTCTAATTCACAGAAAAGAAAGTTCATCCATGGAGCTTCATTTGTGTTGTGAACACTTGAGCATTTGTTGGTAACTTTTCAAGAGTTGTGTTTTTATAAAACAACCACTAAAAACCTAAGAAATACCACAGTGACAAAAAAAAGATGTTCTTGAAGAATGGTTATAATTTACAAATTAAAATATTAAGTAAATATAATTTTAAATAGTTAGCGTAAGGTTAATTGATCTTAAACTGCCTATAATCCAGTTTCAAGCGGTGTAATATCTGTTTATATTTCTCAATGGTTGATGGATTGGAAAGAATAAAAAGTTCGCCTTTGACTTATTTTTACTGAGCTGTTCGTTATTTGAGATGAAGAAAGAACCAAACGAACGAAACAGAACTAATGTATTTTAAGATTTTTATCTTTGTAACAGGACAACGAAAAAAAATTCATGTAGATGATATTGAATATATATTTATAAATCATTTCTGCAGCTGATTCTATACTCATGGACGATAGTATCTTATCTAGTTTCATTCCCCTTCCTATTTTCTGGTTTAGTGCTACGAACAAACAAACAAATAAACGATATATATATATATATATATATATATGTGTGTGTGTGTGTGTGTGTGTGTATGTGTGTGTGTGTGTGTGTGTGTGTATGTGTGTGTGTGTGTGTGTGTGTGATGGTATCCGTCAAATATTTACAGTATCCTATCTACAAAAATTCAGATCGATACCGCTATATATTTGAAGTATAAAATTTCATGATAATAAAGCAGGATGAAAAAAAATCATGGAACAAAATTGATTGTTGTCAATGATCAGGAATTAAACACGCCTCAGTTTGTTAGATACTACTGAACAAATGTCTTCTCATTTAAATTCATATGACTTTTACGTATTTGACTTTTTTAAGAAAGCTCTGTTTTCTTCTTGTTTTCTTTCTATTACCATTTGTACTTAGATAATCACGTCGAATTTCTGCAGAGGAGCTTTGTGATTAAATGGATAGGTTTTTCCACAGTTGCTCTGTCGATAACACATACCCAACCAGGTTCACTCGCACGCAGCTAAACACATACATACATACATACATACATACGTATATATATATATATATATATATATTGGTAATGAGTTTTTATTTTTCATTTCTACGTTTAAATTTTCATAAAGTGTAAACCATTACCATAGAACTATCATCTTTGATCTTCTCGAAAATTAGTTATGGCAGACTAACTATAAAAATACAAGATTTCAAATCGTCTTAATAGCCCAGTGATATGTATAAATCCTATCATTATCTTTCTAGTTATGCGTAAACTTTTAGACAGACTGGTTTCTTTAGCCTTGGTTTGCTAACTAGCCAAGGAGAAGGAAAACTCTGAATTAAAACCTGTTATTCTCCACTTAAAAACTGATTGTTTGTCACATTCTGTCCGTATGGAGAGTTTGGTAATTACATACACTATTTTCCACATCGTTTTACCATTGTCAACGGATTATCACAGACGATGGACAAGATCTTGCATGCCCTTCTTTTAAGAGATTCGCTCCGAAAGTAATAGCTCCTGTTTTGTTGTGTTCCCACTCAGTGAATTATAAGTTGGTGCATTTTGCCTTTTTACATGCAGCATCTCAGTTGTTGTGTGGCAAAACAGCGTCAAAATTAAAAGTAGATACGTGTCATATAAATCGATACTGTAGGAAAATTTCACTTGCAGACATCTATTGACGCCAGCTGAATGTCTACAGGGAATAAACAGTTGACATACATAACGTATAGGAAATTTACAGATGTCTCTAGAGCGTTACCCTAAGGACGACAACACTCCAAAATCAACATCAGGTAAATTAAGCATTGCTGATGGTATATATTAACAGTTGCTGTAATTCCCTGTTCTGTTCTTTTGTGGATCTTTTTTTTTTTTTATAAATATGCAGTAGTTTCTTTCTGCGAAAATGATTCCGAAAAATATATATCTTAATGCTCAAGGCTGTAGCTAATAAAAAGCTAATGCAAAACGATTGTTAAATTCCAAACCTCTAAGATGTTTCAAATGACATACTTCTATCAACACTTTTTAATATTATATGAAATTTAAGCCTATTCTTCAAAAAAAGATTGTCAAGATCAATCTAAATTTGATTAGGTTATCATTTGATATCGGTGATGAAACAACAGAAAAAACATACGACTAAAGGTTACTCACTTTTTTCTGCTTCAATTTTTCTTTTGACCGGTCTCCTGACAAAATGATATATAAGGCGGTTTTCTTAAGTTGGCTGAGGAAACATTCATTTTATATTAAATTAGAGTCCTTTCCTGACAGTATGATATCTGTAAAGTCTCATATAAGCCTCAAAATATGTATTCTTCCCTTGGCGTCAAAAGCCCAAATCCTCACTTTTTAAAATGTTACTTTACTTCTCATGTGACTACCCACAACCAATGAAATTATTGTTCATGCCTCTCTCGGGACTGGAACTGTTGCCTCGGTAAATTAATCCCAACGAATATCCGGTAGTGGAAAGTCCGACGCAAGACTACTAACACAATTTGTTTCTTGGCCTGATAAGTAAATTCAAATACAATGAAATCACTGTCACAACAGCTTAAACTAAAGGGACAATACACCTATTGGATCTTACGTAGTTGTTGCCATATTTTTTGTTACTATGACTTAACAGAGTAGGACATTTTCTATGAATAAAAAAAAACGAATATAATTCATAAGCTCGCATTACAGTGGTTAATATATAAAAGAGCATATTTTTGAATCTGAAAATCTGTGAGCATATTTTGGGATGAAACTAGGGGATATCAAGTTGTAAGCAGCTCAAAAGTATTTATTTTGTTGGTCTTCGTGGGAAGATTAATGTGTTTGATTAAGAATGTCATATTTTCTAAGATAATCAGTAAGCAATAGGAAGTCATATAAAATCCAGTACATTCTTTCGTTTACAGACATTTTAATAGATACTTGCTGAGATAATCGGCGTTTCTTAGGGTGGGTGATGTCTTCATATAAAACATTACTAATACCATGAGACAATTTTCAATAAAATAAAACTTGTAAAAACTTTGGAGAAGTATCAAAAACATTTTCAAGTTGGCCTACAAGTGAAGAAAATAAAGAATCAAATTAATTAAGAAAGGTACCATTATGTTGGAAAATATGTTTTAAATTAGAAATGGAAATTTTTTTCATATAATTTAAAATTTCATTTCAATAATTAACCATAACTCCCACAATTTATCATTAGGTTATCCATTTGCCACCAACTCCCAGAAAAAAAAGAAAGAATACAAAAACGACCCTGAATGATAATGTTTTGGGCATTAGAAACTGGGATGATCTAAGATAAGATGAAGCTTGCTATCGAATATTTGGGTGTGTACATTTCTTTGTTTATGTTTTTGTTCTCTATACAGTCACGACAAACTTTGCATTTTAGATATGTATTTTATTTGGTCTTTCTCAATGACTTTCTTATGACTGTTATAGATAGAATTATAGCGTTATATATATATATATATATATATATATATATATATATATATATATATATTAAGAAAAAACAACAAACCGGTCACATTAGGATTATAAATTTATTTCCCTCCTGTTATGTCTTTAGAATAAATTTATTTCATCCATAGTATCTGAAAAAGCCCTGTTAAATTTTTTTGTGCTTTTGAAATTTTCAAAAATGTGTAACAGGATGGAAATGAATTTATAATCCTAATGCGACCGGTTTGTTGTTTTTCTTAAATAATTTATTGCCCTGTATTGTCTGTTACATTGAGCTCTTTACCAGGAAAATTTAAATGTTCCCTCTTGAATAATTTTCTTGTCCTATTGGAATTACTCCCAACTCCGGTTTAACTGGACCAAATAATACTTATATAATATAAAAATATATATGAGGGGTGATGGCATCCGTCAAATATAATTATCGCGTTATATATATATATATATATATATATGTATATATATATATGTGTGTGTGTGTGTGTGTGTGTGTTTGTGTGTGTGTGTGTGTTTGTGTTTGTGTGTGTGTGTGTGTGTGTTTTTTTGTAATGCAATAATCCTATCTCTAACAATCATAAGAAATAACATTAATAAATGAACTTTATTGGGAATTTATTTCATCAGGCCTTCTGATGGATTTGAACAGAATTGTGTTTCTTTTAACCGCTAAATTCAAGGGAATACATTTCATCTTACATAAGGTTCAAGGAGTTATGATTTAAATAAATGCAATATATATAATTTATTTATGTATATCCATATTTATATATATCCTAAGAAGCGCTTCCAATATATGATTGGTAATTACAGTGATTATTTTCTTCTTTTGGTATTAAATGCCTTATTTATTACTAAGAAACATATTTCCGGAAATATGTTTTTTTAATAATAAATAAAAAAAAGATTAATACTGAAAGACAAACGAAAGTAAGGAATCAATGGAATAACCTACTATATATTGGAAAATTTTGTAAGCCATGATATATATATATATATATATATATATATATATATATATATATTTATTTTTGTTAAATATATATTTTGTTATATATATATATATATCGTTATTTTATATATATATATATATATATATATATATATATATATATCATAACAATGTTAGTTGTCACTAGGTGCAATATTATAAGGAGAGTGCTCAATATCTACGATAGACCTATTATATAATATAATATGATATATATATATCATCATCATCATCATGTCGTGCCACTAGCACGGATATTCTTGACCCTCTCTCGCCACCTCTCCCTATCATTCATCGCTTTTGGCAGGTCTTCAGGGCTACATCTCATATCCTCACATAGCTGCTGTACGTATGTTCGAGCTGGTCGTCCTGGTTTGGTTTGGCCATATGCGGGGGTCCATAGGAGTACATTACTGATGAGTTCGTCCTTGCTTCTCCAGCAGTGTCCTGCGTGTCTGGCTCGTCTAACTTGTATAGTTTTCGTGACTGGAGGCAGGTGGCCGTACAGTTGGTGTTTTGTGGTGTGCTGCCGCCAGGACTTGTTCAATATTGCTCCCAACATTCTTGTGTAATTGCCGTCTAGCTTCTTCTTCAGCCGTTTAGTTAGTGTCCAAGTAGTGCATCCATATAGCAATATCGATTCGACCGCTCCCTGGAAGAAACTGCATTTCATTTTATCGATCAGGTCTGATTTCCATATGATCGAGAGCCTATCATTAGCTGTCCATGCTTTCGTTAGTCACGTGTCAATGTCTTTTTCGGTTGTTGAAACCCTGCTTCCTAGGTAGGTGAATTTGTCTACTACTTTCAGAGAGGTTCCGTCTAGAGTGGAAATGTCACCTGTTTGGTTGTAGCACATATATTCAATTTTGTGAGCATTGACATGGAGGCCAATGCCTGCGGCGGCCCGTTCCAAACTATGCAGTAGGGTTTCGGCTTTGTTAGGTGTATTTGCCAGTAATGCTATGTCATCGGCGTAGTCGGCGTCGGTAAATGTTTTTGCGGGGTACCTTCTGCTTCTTTTCTTTGTCAGCTCGAAGCCATTTTCTCTGATTTTGTCGATCGACGTTCTAAGCACGTAGTCGAGACAGATGATAAAGAGGTATGGGGCTATCGTGTGTCCTTGAAGTACTCCTGCAACAATGTCGCAGTATTCTGTGTCTCCATCTGGTGAACGCACTTTCACTTTGGTGTTTCTGTAGAGAATCGTTATTGCTGCTACGGTTTCTTTTGGTAGGCCGTATGCTAGTAGGATTTGTTCCATCTTCCCTCTGTGAATGGAATCGAAGGCCTTGGTAAAGTCGACAAATAGTAATGTCGCCTTCAAGGATTATACGGATGGTTAATATTTGTGAGGTTGTGGATCTATTTCTTCGGAAGCAATTTTTGTTTTTCCTAAGGATGTTGTCTATTTTGGGTTCTATGCGGTTATTGCCATCCACAAACAAACTGTTTCCTTATATCACAACTCTTCAGTGTGGCTAGACGTGTAGGACCCTTAAAGCTGGGATCGAAAGCCGCCCAACTTTACGTTAGATATAGTATCAGACCGCTCAGTCAAAAAGCGTACCACTTTAGCTTGGGAATTATAAGGTATTAAGTAGTAGCGTTCGTTTGTTTACATTTCATACCTTACAGGATACTAGAGTGCTCAATTCGTTCGAAAAGCTTTGCATTATGTGAACGGGGGTCTAAAATTCCTTCGCCTGAGTGCTCAACCCCTAATGGGGGGAGCGTATATATATATATATATATATATATATATATATATATATATATATATAAATCAAAAGGGAATAATGGAAAATTTAGATATACCATGATTATGATAACTGTCATATATCAATTAAAAATTTACAATGATGCAGACAATTTGTGTGGGGCGACTGGGAAAATCATTCACCGACATTCGAATTTTAGCTCTACAGATTAGAGAAACTTTATAAAAAAAGAATTATAAGTTGGTTCATTACTGGAATTTTCTTTCAACGCCATTCCATGTGCAATAAATAATTATTTGATTGGTTTAGGTTCTTTTATGTTTTTCAACCTTCATGATTTGGGTATTGTCCTCGTGGTGTAATGGTTTAAGCGATGGACTGCGTAGTAAGCGAGTTCGAATTCTAGTCGAGATATTACGTTCACTTTTGGGCAAATGGGTTAAACAGTACCACTACTGTTTCTCTAGGAGAATAGCTTCGGCATTAAATAATCAACAAAGGTTGATATGCCATTAAATAAAGAAACCAAGAAGAACAGTATTGTTACTACTTAACCCCTCCTTCAGGGTTAAATTGGTTTATATCTTTTCCAAGTGCATTTGCCCAAAATTGAACGCAATAGAACGATTTACAACGATGTTGCTGTCCAGCATATTAGCCACGAGGGTCCTCGGAGAAACACCCCAATATCCCACGGGAACCTTCTCTGCTAAGAGTTTACGTCAAAAAACTCTCTATAACATTTTTCTCGAATTTTTCTTCTTGCATATGTCAGAATGGAATCGTCGCAAAAATCAAAGTTGATACAATTTTGAGGGTCTTTTCATTTCGATAATTCATTCAGTAAATTGAAAAGGAAATTAAAAACGTTTTAATTCATTTCGTAGATCTTTGAGAAGGTAAAAAAAAACTAATTTTGAGGTTCTTTTCATTTCGATAATTCATTCAGTAAATTGAAAATAAAATTAAAAACGTTTTAATTCATTTCGTAGATCTTTGAGAAGATAAATAAAACTAATTTTGAGGTTCTTTTCATTTCGATAAATCATTCAGTAAATTGAAAATGAAATTAAAAACGTTTTAATTTATTTCGTAGATCTTTGAGAAGATAAATAAAACTAATTTTTGGTATTAAAAGAAGTTTGTGAAAAAGGAAAACTAGATCGATAAAAATAGATACGTACACTGGAAAAGAAAATAATTATTTCAGACCATTTTACTTCCAAAAATCCTTTAAATCACTCAATTCTAGGATTTCTAGTTACACAACACCAAGATTCATTTTAAAGAGAGCGTAAACTGACCCCATCTTGAAATTTAATAGAATATTGTTCTCTATGTTTTGCATAAGCGGAATATCGACACTTCATTAATTAATATTCGAAGAAATATCTTAAAAAAAAAATAACAAAATAGAATAAACAAAATATAGGCTGTGGGTTTCATTCTCAAATTACTCCGAAATACCTTAGACGGAATATTCATCTTCTTCCTTGTATAAATATTTTACAATATCGAAAACCGGAGACATGTTTTGTTTTTGTTTTTTTCTTTTGGGGATTTCGAATAATCTCTTCATATAGGCATATGTGTGGCAAGTTCTTGTGTAAAAAATACGTAAATCAACTCTGCCATTTTAGCGTTTATCATTACGAATAAATAAACAGAACTGTTCTTTATTAACTAGGAAATCTATGGAAATACATGCCATTTCGATTATTGTTAATGCGAGTTGTTGAATATTAAGGAAATAAAAACAGTAACAATATTGAGGAAGAATCATAGAATTGCATAGAAATTCTCATAGTTGTTTTGGACAGAATATTTTTGTTTCGCAAAGAATATTTTTGTTTTTATGTTTAAATTAATTTACAGAATGGTCTTATCTAGCCGAAAAAAAATAATAAGTAAAACAGTTTCATTAGTCGAAATTTGTTATCAGTTTGAAATTTTCTATTTGTTGAGATCCCTTTGTCCGTTTTCTTCTTTTTTCTTTTCTGGGGAGGATGCCAATAAAAGAGAAAAAAAAAAAGAAAAGAAAGAAACTGACAATAAATTGAATAATAGAACCATGGTAATGTATGCATTTCCATGAACACTTCGCAACGCACAGGATACGAGACAAGGCCAGTTTTTAAGGAATATAATTGCTTTAAATTCAATGTTTTCTTGGTCGTTTGTCGTATAAAAACTAAAGAGCCGAACCTGCCTTACTAAGTGTGGGAGAACATATAGACTCATTATTTTTCCCCATAAAAATTGAAAACAGCCTCCACGAGGTTGCATTGTCAATTTCCAAAGACGATAGCCGTTATGCCACGATCTTTCATACGAAACCGTGTGCATAAACATTTTTCATTCAACTTCTTCGATAAGGGAATAGCACAAATTCAATTCTGTAAGCGGAGTAGAGCTTCTTTCAATTCAGAGGTTTCTTTTTTTGAATGGTTGTCAAACCAATACTAAAGATCACTATCTAATTGAAGCTGGGGGGGGGGAAGAGAAGATATGGATTCATGCCTTTTCTAAAAACTTTATGCCGGTAACCATTACGTTACGAACGCCTGACTTGAAAAAAGATGTAGATGCAAGTAAATAAAACAATTCTTTCTCACTGTCCTTAAACATCACGCTGATGTAGGGAATACTTGTTTAAACATATTTATTAGGGGAATAGATATATATCCACTCTGTCCGTGGTGCTGAAGAAAGCACTGACAGTACCTCAGCAGAAGAGTAAAACCCTTTACTAACTAGTCTTCTGAGTGTAGAGTAAAATGCATCTAATGATGAGGTTCTACTCAGAGAGCTTTGGGCAGTGTACAATAGTCCTTCATTGCCATTACTCCCATGTTCCCTCTTAGCTGTAGCTTTAAGGTGCCATCAATGGGTCAAAGATGACGGTTTAATCAATTGATAAAGGCCGTTTTTTATCACTTAGTTAACATTATAACGCTTTGAGAAAATTATTTATTTTAGATAGGAATTTTTAATAAATAAAGTTACCAAGGTTAAATAGCAATAATTGAAAGCATTTAACTGTGAACAAACAATTAATTAATATTAAATAAATTATTAGTTTTACATAGCAATACGTCGAATCATTTAAATGAGTGTCTAAAATGATTTCATCGACTTGTTTAAAAATTATGACAACAAGAATATATTCGAAAATACACACACACACACACACACACACACACACACACACACACACACACACACACACACATACACATATATATATAGTTGCGATACAACGAAACAGTCTGTCTTTCGATGACAATATATATATATATATATATATATATATATCAGGCATTTAGTAACACACAAAGGTTGGTATGCTATAAATCACAAGCCAACATACTCCAAGACATCATATTCTTCATAACACAGATATGTCTTTAAGTAAATCTTGATTTTCCTGTTAAAGACAGCCATTTACAATGTCTCAAGAAGTTTGGCAAAAGATGAAATGTATGGGATGTCTCAAATACAACGTTTTAATAAACTAAGTTGATTGACATTCATTCTGACCAATCAACCATATTGTACTCTTTGTAACTTTAGTGTGGGCATAAGACCATGAGTATGGAATATGCAAACGCGAATATCGGACCATTTGGTACCATTTTAGCGAGTCTAGATTTGTGTTACTAGTTTCAAGTCAAAAATACACACAGACATGTTCGTGCTATCTTAATCAGCTGATGATTTTTACTTCATAGACGGATGCTTTGTTAATGATCTTGTTTTGTAGGTTAATGTTTATATATATATATATATATATATATATATATATATATATATATATATATATATGCAAAGATTGACCCACAAAACAAGTTCATTAATTAAGCATACGTCTCTCTCTCAGTCTCTCTCTCTCTCTCTCTCTCTCTCTCTCTATATATATATATATATATATATATATATATATATATATATATATATATATATATATATATATATATAGTGACCGTGCTGTTATCCTTCCCGACGTAGGAAATAAACACTGCAATACAAGTTATACTATCGATTACATTTTATGTAAACACTAACACGCTTGTGAATGTTATGAATATAATTGTTCTATCCCCAATTATGGGTAAAGTGTGATGCCAAAAAGATTCTTTAGACTAGGTCAAGTCACCAGTCTTGAAGAAAAAAAAACCCTCTGAATCTAAACATAATAAATTCGACTTGGAATTGACTTTGTGTAACATCATGCCTTTACACACACACACGTACACACACGTACACACACGTACACGTGTAAAAATAAACACAATACAAAATTAAAGCATAATTAAATACGTGAGTAAAATAAAGAATATTTTAATTTCCAGTACTGCTAAGAGTTTAAACTGTTTTTGCTAAAAGGAGGAAGCAGTTTTTGATCCTTACCAACCCTCTACATGACACATGCATTTTCACAATTCTAAAAGAACCAGTCCAAATCCACAACTTTCATATCGATGCATGGGCTTAATAAAGAATGAAAAATCAATAAATCCATCACATTGATATATTGAACCAATTGTTTTTATTTTGATTAATGTAAGTTGACACGTTTTTGACAAGTAAATGGATGGACACACACACACACACACACACATATATATATATATATATATATATATATATATATATATATATATATATATGTATGTATATATATGACATTATTCTGTCGGACGAGGTGTTTTCTAAGTCGACGAAAGTTCGAAAACGTGAAACTTGGAATTATGACGGTCATTTATGATTGTTAACATTTTGTGATAGATATCTGTATTTTTGTATTAGTCACTGTAAAATATTTTAGCGATTTAGAGGCACTTTTGGTTTTGAATTCATAATCTCCCCGCCCCAATATTTACAAGCAAATTAATGTTTGTCCTACTTTCTATTTTCCATTTATTGATTTATTATCCTCTTGGTATAGGATGTTAACTATTTCCTGGAGAAAATTGTTTTAATAACTTTACAAAGCTTTCTTGCTTTGAATTATCCTTATAGTTTCAGTCTTATTTTCGAAACGTGAATTTAACGCCAAGTCATTTTTTTTTTGTTTTTCCAGCATCGACGAAATTGTCTAGACAATCTGACACCTGACCAATCCTGTTGCTGAGGTGGGGGTTCACCCTAATCTGAAAGTTTAAATCCTTCAAACTGCCAACTAGAAGACAGTCTGATGATGCCTTTTCACACATCACTGCCCCACCCCGAAACTGTGTAGCTTCTGTTTACAGCATGTTAATGTTAGGATGAAGAGTGAATGTCTGGACGGATAAAGATGAAAAGAACAATTTATATATCCTATATCTTTGACTTTCTGAGTCAAATATACTGTATGTAACATAATGGAGTTATGCCTGAAAAGATCAGAAGTTTTCTTGGGTTCTGACAAAGTTAATGTTCCTAGCATTTCTTAATGTCTGCAATGATAACAGACGTGGCAGGAATTTATTTTGTATCTCAGTTTTATATTACACGTAATTCATATGCTCTATAGATACTTTATTAATATGCTTTTATTTCGGAACACAGGAATCAGTTTAATCGTCCTCTCAATTCTTTTTCAATTAGGTAAACATTATTTATGACAAATGTTATGCAATTAGCACGCTTAGAAAACTTTGCCACGTTTGTTTGTTTTTTTTAGCAGTTAATTAACAAATATGAGAGGAGACGTAAAACATGTTTTATTTAATTGCTGAAAGTTCAGGCTTCATAAATATACCTGAAAAACTAGATTAAATTATTCAAATTAGAGGTATTATTTTTCATCACCTCCAAGTTATTTCATTATATTTTCGACTACGTTCATTAGAAATCTAATAGAGTTGGTTTAAGGATGTTTCACGGGGCCAGAATATTCAGGAATTTAAGAAATCATGTTTGGTTTCTTATCTGCAGTAGTTTATTTATTGTTAAACAAAAACCAAAGCGAACGTCCTTCAAGAGTACTAATCCTATATTTTATTCTGGGGTGATATTAGTGTTGTATAGTAATTCCAACCAGTTCATTGGCCTAGATGGTAGAGTGTTCGCCAATGGTATAGGAGATAGGGTTCAATTCCAGGTCGAGTCATACCAAAGACTTTATAAACGGTACTTGATCCTCTTGCTTAACACTCAGCCATATAAGTTACGTATCAAGGGTAAAGTGGAGTAATCCAGGGAAAGGGATAGCGCCCTCCCTACACCTCGGTGTAGTAACTATTAAAAATAGAGCCTTCTAGTCGCCCTCGAATACGGTCACCAAATACAACTTATAGTTTCTCTTCAGATAATTAATATTTAACTCAATTTCACAGTGTATCTCTTCCTTACAATGATACCCCAATTAGGAATTTTGAAAATACAGTCCAATAATAGTATAAACTGTCTAATTTAAATCCTGTCATTTTCTTATTTGTATCTTTATAGAAAATTAACATTTCTATGGATTAAAAGATCTTCTTAACCAATCATCCAAAGTTTATTTCAGGATTTGATCTGAACATTTATATGCTCTCAATTATGAACGTAAAAAAAGAAATATTGCATCTATTTATTAATTTATTTTTACATAAGTTCAAGATTAGCCATTGTTTTGTTTCACTACAATGTTTTGCTCTTTGTAAGAATGACATTGGAGAATCTCATTGACTTGGGGTATGAGACTCTTCTACACTCATCATATTTTCCCAATATCTCACCCGCAAATATCTATTCTTTAATCATCTAAATAGTTTTTTTACGGACAAAAAAATCTTTACAAAGGAGAGGTAGAAACTACAGTTTATGATTTTTTGCCTCAAAACTTTTAGAATGTTATCGTTGATGTAGGAATTACTCTTATAATCTATGGCAGAAATGCATAGATAATCAGGAATCATGATTTGACTGAGTAAAATACAGTTTAAATTCAGGCAAACTATTGAATATTTTCCGAAAAACCTATTATCATCAATATATATATATATATATATATATATATATATATATATATATATATAAGTCTGTGTGTGTGTGTGTGTGTGTGTGTGTAGTTAGGTAGCCGTTGTTCATTTAAGCATGTTTGATTATATAGTAGACACATTTTGTCAATATAATTCAAATAAGATCCTTTCGAGATTTTTTATAATTAATTTTGAAAATAGTGACAAAATTTTAAAATGCTTTTAGACTTTTTTTTTTTTTTTTGGATATTCCATATATCTTGATGATTTTCTTGTTCGGTTGATAGCATTCTGTTTTTAAAATTCATCAGCAACTCAGTTTTATCCAACTCTGCGTTTGAATATATTTGCTATGTTATAAAAACGAAAAAAAAAAACATTCAGAATTCATTAAATATCATTCTTTACCCATGCAAGCAACTCCTGATTATGGCCTATGAAGGGTCTGTAATCGCTTGCAACGATTTTTGTAAATTCATTCACCAATTCCAACCTGAAACGAAGACACATATCTGGAAATTCGAAAGGATCTTAATTAGATTATACAGACAAAATGTGTCCTTACTATTTTATCAAACATATATATATATATATATATATATATATATATATATAGAGAGAGAGAGAGAGATAGATAGATAGATAGATAGATAGATAGATAGATATAAATACGTCATACATATAACTATCAATGATTTCATGACATTATGAGAGGTGGTTGTCGAGAAAGCCATATGCTTCATCGGGTGCATCGTAGTTCCCCTTGAAAAAACAAAGAAAGAGAAAATATATGTATTTTTCTTCTTAAAAAAGGAAATATTTGGTTTTCAAAATTCCGAAATATAAACATTTTAAAAGAATCGATTCCGGTGGCTAAATAGGATTTTAACGTTTATCTATTTTTTCTTAGGGGTATGTCTTCATAATCTAAATCCATGATTACGAGAGAAGGTCATTTGTCCAATAACATAACTTTGAATTATTGTCTTTCCGTTCTTGAATTTCTTTGTTTACTCTGGCACTAGATCACAAGCTGCTTAGTTTACCTCGTATTATTAATCGATAATGTTCGACGCTGCTGCAATGAACTGATCAGACTTCGAGTGACGTATCTACTTATCATTCCTTCTCTGGCAGAAAGCCACAGATCGCCTTGAGTGTTCTTAAACGATTACCCATCTGAGTTTCGAAGCGCAGTGATCATTTGTGAACTATTATATTCAACTGACAATATCTTAAGCCTTGCAGTTCCAATCTCTATATATTCTGGTCTATGATTTAAGTATCCATTCATTCTTTTCTTTTTAATAATATCATTGTCATATCCGTCGACAGTAATTTTTTATTGAAAATACCTGGACAGGCCAGATATGTAGGTTAAATCTTCTCACCCAAGTGGTCAGAGGACAACTTTTTTTTCCTTTACTCATCCTGGCATACCTGTAACTAAACCATGACAGTGTATCTTTTGTTTGATCATAGGGCAATGGAAATTAGCATCAGAGTTTCCTCATATACATTGGTATACCGTGGTGTAATGGTTAATGTCGTAGGAAATGGACACTGTGACACGAGTTCAAATCCTGGAAGATACTGATTGCATTTCACATAGCACAAATACCCTTGGGAAAGGTATGAATCAAATTATTCTCCCTCCATCTATGGGTAAATAGTAGGACAGACAAGGTTCTTCAGTCTTGGTGAGGCAACTAGTCCAGGAGAAGGAATACTCTGAATTCAAACCTGTTAAAATCTGCTTAAAAACTGACCTTGTGTCATATCCTGCCCGAGTGGAGGGGTAGGTAAATATGCTATACAAAGAACACAAATAAAATTGCATTTATTGATTCCATACTGTTATTATATATCTATATATCAGTCTATGTGAGTGAATATGCATGTTTATGTGTGTACGTATGGGCATATGTTTATGAGTGTGGGTATGTTGGTGTATGAATTTGTGCCTGTGGTATTTGATCTGTGAACAGTATTTGACAAAGTGAATATGTGGTTTTTATTACAGGATAATATTTCATATTATCACATGGTTGATTTAAGATAAAATTATCTCATGAATGTCGATGCTCATTTGATGTTTGATTTCATTTTTTTTTTTGCTTTCTTTGTTTAATGGCATATCAACCTTCTTAGATTATTTAATGCAAAAGCGATCCTTGCTGAAGAACACTTGTGATACTATTTAACTCGTAGTTGGAGGGAGGGAATAAAGTGGTTTAAAACCCTTCTTAAAGGTATTAGTCCGAAAGTGTTCGTAATTTTACGATTGGAGTTCGAACTTGTTATATTTTGAGGAGGCAGTCCACTACTTTAGCCATTACGTACGCCACGCAGAATTACCCCGTATACGATATTTTTTCAACGAGTACAGAGAAGTATTACAAGTGTATGATTTTTAAGACTCCAATCCCCTAAATTATGAATTATGAACTATCTTCAAAAAGAAAAAAAAAAAGATTGGATTGTTATAGCTATAAAACAAGCTTGGTAGCCATCAACCTAACTGAATGACCTTTTGAAGAGGTCAAATTTTGTAAACCACTATCTGTTGAATGAGGAAATGTACGCAAAATGTACAGAAAATCAAACTGCATTTAGCCAGACGTAAAGAGACAGTGATTTAATGGTAGATTTTCTTTAAGATAATCTCCTTGCCATTCAATAAAGTTATTTCAATGTGTTTTAAATTGACCAAAGCACATATTAGGCTCCACGAGGAAAATAGGGGTTTATCCCCTGAAATACAATTGAGCGTATTAAAAAGGTCCAATACCCGGAGCTGCTTTGATGAGAGATGTAATTTGTGTCTAGAAGAAAAGATACAAATAATTTTGTATCCTGATCCCGGTGACCTATTAAATCAGAGATGTGATTTAATAGCTAGATGGAGAGAGAAATGAATTTAGACTATAGTCGAAAATTTGAGTAGATATTCAAGGTTAATATTTAACTACAATTTATTAAATAGCTATAAATATTCTAATATGGTTAAAGAAGTCTTGCCACAACGGCAGGGATTTTTGGTACCTTTTAAGGAAAAAAATGATGACATATTAGAATTAAAATCGATAATTTTGTTAGAAAAGGTTTGAAATGTGGATATGTATTACTGTAATTACTAAATTGTTAATTTTATTGGTTTTGTAGTTGTCTTAATTAGAAACAAGAAAGAAACGGAAGTAGCCTTGCATGGGTAAAGGCTATATATAGCTGGAATGTGTTTCGTTTCTCCCTCTCTTTCTTTCTTTGACTATCCCACCTATCTAATTGTAATTTATTTTATTTTCCTATTGCATCTGCTGAAAGTCTTTTAAAATTTTTATAGCCTTTGATTCATATCAATGCTCTTAACAATATGGAAAAAATTATTATCCTAATGTGACCAAATATTGCTTTTTTTTTTTCTTGAAATAATATTTGCTCTGGGATTTATTTATATTGATCTTTTTACCAAGAATATTTAAATATTCAAAATTTGAATAATGTATTTTTGGTCACGGAATTGTTCCCTACACCGGATTTACTGGGTTGAAGAATACAATATATATATATATATATATATATATATATATATATATATATATATATATTGTAAGGGTGTTGGTTGTCATTATCTCACTTCGTGGGTTTGTTGCAAACCAAATGCGATAAAATTTGGGGAGTGCTCTATATCTGTGATAGTGCTATTTTATAATGATAATAATTAAAACATATTAGTTTATACACACACACACACACACACACACACACACACACACACACACACACACACACACATATATATATATATATATATAGCATGGAAGTTTGGTTGTGACCCCAGGTTTCGCGGCGTTTTATAAATGACAATCATTCGACACAGAACGAAGGATAATGAAGAAATCAAAAAAAAATTAGGGAACGTTCAAATTGTATACAACTCTTTATGTGTATGTGTGTGTGTGTGTGTGTGTGTGTGTGTGTATGCATATGCGTGTGTTTGTGTAGGTTATAGTTGCAAATTATTGTGTGTGGAGGTATAAGTTATGTTTAGTATGTGTGTTTATGAAGATATATGAGCCGCACGATATATTTGAGGTTGTCTCCTGGATGTATGATGCACGATGTGTAGCCAAAGTCGCGACAGATTGACCGAGAAAAATGTATTTGTTTCTTTATATATTAGTGTCTGTGTGTGTGTGTGTGTGGTGATGATTTTAAATCAGGAACAAAATATAATCATTGCATTTCGAAGAAAAAACGTTTTGATTTGTAAGCATAATAGGCGAGGGTTGAATGGGCCAAAATAGCAATAAATATCATGGTGATGAAATGTTATATTGTAATATGCTATGGGGTATTATGAAACATAAGTATTTTATGCTGGAATATGACTTGTGTTGGATTGGAATAATAATTTGTATTTCTTATTGTTATGTTTTGACCTGTTGACCCGGCCAAAAATGCCATTCAAGGTGATGCACCGGAAGGAAGTGACCCATTCTAATGGCAGTTATGAGAGGAAATCGAATGGGCGGAAATTGGCTGATGAAATGGGGCGAGGTAAAAAAAATCCCTTAATACTCTCATAGACTGACGCATCGGAAGAGAGTTACCTCTGACCTGCATGACAGTTATTTCCGCTCGATGACGACCACAGAGGCCATTCCAAAGGTAGCAGAAATGACACATCCCGGTCGCTAGATATGGGAAGAAGTTGCGGAGGCGTGGAGTTGTGTCCATATCGCCGCGTGGGAGTTTGAAGGTAATATAAGGCCGACGAATTGAACAGAAGGCAGACAGGCAAGAGGGAGGGCAAGCAGTATAGTTGGAGAGGAGAGGGACGAAATGTAGTAGGGGAAGCCAGCACCCAGGACAGTGGATTCCAGAGCTCTGGTTGTGCAGCCATGGAGAACAAGAAAGACACAACGCTGACGGCCATATCTCTGGGGTCAAAATATGTCAGTTATGTTCGGTCTACAGCTCCCTCTCACACGCAAACTTTGATTAACCCTTTTCGAAACCTTACAAAAAATGTGAGAGGTGAAATATTTTATAAAGACGTCTCCCTGCGTCTTTCTGTGTGCGTCGTTTATTACTGCGTGTTTATCAACGTGCGCCTGTCTATTATTGTGTCGTTATGATGCTGCATGATGCTGTAGATGACTTTATAACATTATGAAGTGTTAATGATATATTGCGTATCCATCATTTTAATACATGATTGTTTATACGTAAGAAATATTGTGAATATATTGTATTAAGGCGTTGCAAACATTGTTTGTATTAGATATGTTGTTTTTTTTATGTATGTGAGTGTGTATGGTGAGGATCTTAACTAACAAGAAAATTATCATCATTACATAATTAAGGAAATAAATATATGATTTGACGTGTAAGCATGATCGGTCTGGGACCTAAGGGTAATAAGTGGGGAGTTGTGTTGGGTTACTATCATTCTTTATTATCTATGTTGTGTTAATGTTTTGTTACGTATACGTTATTGTAGTATACGATACTGTGAGGAGACCCACTTTAACGTTTCATGAAAACATGGGAAACATAATGTCCACAGGTTGTGGATGTGCATGAAGATGGATATAAAGATTTAATGGAGGAATGTGGTACTTACATCACTTATTCATCTACGCCAAATGATACGCCAATATAACCCCCCCCCCACACACACAGACACGTACGCACATAAAGAGTTGTACACAATTCTTACGTTATTTTACTGTATTTTTCGATTTTTTCAATTTCTTCGTTTTCTCTGCCTGATGATTGTCGTTTATAATACGTAATGAAATCTATTAATTATATATAAAAACTAATATATATTTACTTTTTATATATATATGTGTGTATGTATGTGGGTATATATATATATATAATTGAAATCGATATCTTTATGGTATTCAGCGGTCCTAAAATGACAAGAATGACCTGATTACTAAGATAAAATGCAATAAAAACCTGTACAAAATGGAAAATATTCATATAAGAAAATACAAAATTTATATCTCTTGTATTTGTGCCATATTTTATTTGATATCTTCATTGATATCATCTAATAAATTTGATAAAAACTATTTAGTACTACTATATTCACTCATATGAGTTGTTGTTAATAAAGTTTAATGCGTATTGATGTTCGTGTAAACTTTCCATAGAGTGATCACTCAGTCTTTATTGATTACTTTTTTCAAGTTAATTCATGCAAGACAACGTTATGCCTAAGTTGGAACTACTTTTCTTGTGGTCTAATACGATTTACAGTGGAATTTTGCTTAGTAATTTTATAACACGTTCAATTAGGGTATTATTAGTTTTGAACATTGACAGACAGGAAATCGACTGTTTATATAAACATTTTGCAAATGTCTTTGTCTAATGTCATATCAAACTTTAAGGGTTATTTAAGACATGATAAACCAGCTCATTGATCTAGTGGGTAGAGGGTTCGCCAATTGTGCAGGAGACCTGCGTTCAATCCCAGGTCGCGTCATACCAAAGGCTTTAAAAATGGTACTTGGTACCTCCTAGCTTAACACTCAGCAGTATAAGATACATATCAAGGGTAAAGTGGAGCAACCCAGGGAAAAGAGTAGCGCCCTCCCCTATACCTCGGTTTAGTAGCTATTGAAAAGGGAGCCTTCGAGTCGAACTCGACTACGGTCGCCCGCTTTACTTACTTATAAGCCAAAGCTGGTGAGATGAGATGGTTCATGCCTTTCTCAACGGTATTATTTCTAAAGTGCGCGTAATTACGCTGCCGTATTTCGAACTCGTTAACTACAATGTCACAGTCTTGATCGTAAACCACAACAACACGGGATATACACCCACTTATATGTAAAATATTAATTAAAAATCAAATAAACTTGTTTAAATATTTTTCAAAATTTAATTATAAAAGGAACAATTTAAATACCTGTCTAAAATGCAAACTATTTTTTTAACAAGTGATGGGAATCCTATGTCGTATTTACAAATGTGGTGGACAGCAGCATCGCAGTAAACGAATTAAAATTCCAGTCGCCCTATTACTTTCACTTTCGGTGTATTATATTTGGAAAAGGCATGTCCTTTTATCCACCAAGCTATGGATTAGATAGTAACACTTCTGTTCTTTTAATACACGGCCTTAGCATTAAATAACCCACGAAGGTCGCTATGCAATTAAACAAAGAAATAAAACGATGAACCTCTAATAAATGACACTGACTTAACTGGTATTTTTTGTTTTGTTTATATCGACAATATATTGGATAGCTTAGACGTACAGAGATCCCAAGAGTAATAAACTTTTTTGCGATTTATGTCTCATGATTGGTGATAATGATTACTCTATGGTATTAAACTGAATTAAGAATAAAAGGAAAATAGTTCTTACCAAAGGAGAATTAAAACCTTAAAATCATGGGAAATAAACGGTGAAAAAACATTTTTTTGCATCAGGCAATAAATCTTAAAAACTGATTTTTTTCCTTAAGGAATAATAACGCAAAGAGACATCAATGCCAAATATATCAGACGATGAAAAACTAATTATTGACTTAGCAAATATTATTTCCCCAATTTAATTCAGATTTATTTATAAAATATTGCTGCATTTTAATCTCAATCTCTAACAAACGAATAGTGAAGAAATAAAGAATCTCAATTTAGGAAACCTATGTAGAATTAAAATAAGAATTATCTATCTATCCCACTATCTATCTATCTTACGACGTTTCGACTAAAAATATGATAAACAAATAAGAAAAAAAAGATAGAAAATTTATATTTACTTCGCTTTTCTGATTTTTACGTTCCAGTTGTTAGTATTCCTCTAAAGAAACTTCATATGGAAAAAAGATTAACCTTCTTCTTTTATGATATGAAAATGTAAAGCATATGCTTTTATATTTTATTTATTGAATAAACAATTTGAATGAAAAACACCAAAGAAACAGACAAATAAACAAAACAAAAAATGAAAAAAGGTGTGTCTAAATTTGCAAGTGAAAATTTTTTCACAAGTCGCTTCGTATTCACTCAAGTATTGGAAATCTATAAAAATCCAATAAATTGCTGATATTTTTTGTGAAGTTTTAAAAAGTGAAACTTCTAAGGAGTCTATTGAAGAGTGAATTTTTATTCATATCTATGAATTATTGATAGGTCAACAACTCAGTAGATTCATATTTGTGTGAGAATGTGTACAGCTTGTTATATTACTATATCAGGCTATATGCCTCGTTTAGTTAATTTTGGTAATTAACTAAACCTATATAGAAACGTGCACTTAAAGCAAGCACACCTCCGTTGGTAATCTATTAGAATTATCCTAACGTGGGACGTTAAGATTAAGACTAATTATGTGTCCTCGTGGTTAACAGCGCGGAAAATAGTATCGGTGAGCCATACTAAATTTCGGTTGGCAGAAATTTAGTTGACTTTGCATGGATGCAGTAAGAAAAAGGTATGAAACCTCTCCTCTTTGCCTTCATTTAAAAATGCTTAGGAAGTAAAGGAAAACTAATTTTATGGAGCTAAAGTGAACCAGGAGCAGAAATCTGGGGCTGGAAAACTGATCTTCTTTTCAAATTCATTCTGCCATCAAATGCAGAGTAATGAGCACCTAGTTCGACCGGCCTTAGGTTTTTTTATCAGTGTCGTCAATATATGAAAATATAAGCTCTTTTAATCTTCGGTGGTCATGGGCATGTTGGAGCGTTCTGGCTATATGAGCATGTATGCATAAAGTATAGTATGTATCTGTCTATAAGAATGTGGGTGTTGATCATGTCACTACTGATGTCTAAAAGAATAGGTATCGTATTAGCATGTTTATAAGTATGTATTTAAATAATTGATTAGTAATATAAAAAAGAAACCAAAACAAATAAAGAAGTTGAAAGCTTTTAATAGATGATATATAGAAAATAACGAATTCCTGATGAAGATGTAACAGTTCCTTTTTTAATGTTCGTCATAAATATAGAATCTTTGGCGCCACGACAATCAGTAAAGAAGAGTATACTTTTTAAACAATTTCCATTTGGTTTGGCTGGATTTTATGGCATATCAATCATTGTAGTTTATTTAATGTCAAATCCTATTCCTACATATAAAGTACATAGGATTTGGCTTAGTTGGATTTTATGGTATGTTAATCATTCTAGATTATTTAATGCTAAATCATCTTTATGCATATAATTGAAATATACATGTTTTGGTTTGATGGGTTTTATGGCATATCAACCTTTGTAATGCCAAACCTACTTTATTCATATATACTAAATATATAAGATTTGTAAACCCATTTTGCTGATAATATATTTAAACAAGCAAAAGTTAATTTATCCTTTCACACAGTTTAATGTTTTAAGTGTTTCATATGAGATATACCATATCATATTTACTTTTAATCATTTGTTTACGCAAATTTAATTGGTTTTAAGTTCTGATATGTATCACTAACATATCAAACATAAATCATTTATTTAAACGTTAAAATGTTCAAAATTCTATTTCTAATAATTCAATATAACATAAGTCATTTGAATGCTCACAGTTTAAATGTCAAAGAGTTCCATTCCACCCATAATGAGAACTCGTACTTGAGTGGACTTGGGATGGCAATCAAGGGATACTCCATATTCTCAAAAGCTCCTGGACTGGAGCCTCACCATCCGAGTTTTTTGTGTCATATTCAGGACACGCTTTTATGAGGTCTTACCCCTGTGCATGGAAGCAGTCAGTGTATACTACAGCACCAGCGAACTGGGTTCTTTCCTTTTGGAGGGTCTACGCGGAAGGTGAATGGGTTCATTAACGTAAACAAGAGTTCCATATATTCAAAAATGAAATCAAACTACCGCCCAGAGCAGTGCTGACTCTACTACCCGGTCTTATCTCCAAATGCTACGTTTAGCCACAGGGAGAAAATAGACCTGAGTGTCAAGAGCCAATTTTTGGACAGAATGAGATAAAAAAAAATTGTCTGCGTTATGCGTCGTGATGATGAGTGACCTCCACCCAGTTTCAAGTTGCCAGACATCTCCTACACGTCCCCCTCAGTAAAAGTGACAATAAGTGTCTAATTTCACAATTCGTTTTTACTTCTATATTTTTTACCTGAGGGGCTGACTTGTGGCTCGTACAGTTTTCAAAAAATATTTGCGACCGATTCATCTTGTTTTAAAAAAGAATCTTCACAACGTGGAGACGAGTCGGTAAAACGGTGAAACTGCAGGATGTGACAAACGTTTTCTACGGTGAGACATACATTATAATCGAATAATCAATCGAATGTTTCAACACAATTATTCTCTCCCCGGAATCATGGAACCAAGGATTTATACGTACCGATCAATAAACTCACGAGATTCGTAAACAAAGGAAATGGATTATAAAATATTTTGTGTTCAGATCTTTAAGTCATTAGCCTTCAAATGTGTATATAAGAATGTTAATTAATAATGAATGCTCGAAAGTTCATTTCAGTGAAATCTTCCCGTATTTATATGCATCACTTCATAAATTTTGAATGTATGAATTTTTAAATTTTTGCGTTCATTTCATTTGGTTTTAATAAATTTTAGTTGTTTACATTTTGCGAATCTAAACTTCGTTTGTTTTTTTTCCTTTTGACTCTTCATACAGTATTTTTCAGTCTCTTGAGAGTTTTCAGATAAAATTTGTGATTTCAAGTGAGAGAATATGAAAACAGTCATCTTTTTCTTCGAATGACATAAATACTGATGATACTTGTGGTAAAACTTGAAGACTATATGATTATTTCTAAAAGATAAATATAGAATTTTCAATATTTCAAATAATCAGAAATTGAATAGTAAAAAGAAATTTCATCAAGTAGAATAGGAATGTTAAGATAAAAAGGTGGATCGGTACATCAAAACGTCAGAGTTGAATAAGTACAGAAATCTCATATTTGAATAAAGAGGGAGTTGTGAGAACTGAGTTTACATATATAAAACTCAAGAAACAGGGTGCCTCTAAAAAATATACTTTTTGTTTAAGCATATCAAAGGAAATGTATTTGAGATACCAGCATTAGCAATACACAGTTTTAAAAAGTAATACTTACAGTCTGTAACTGTAATTTATGGGGGCGCTAATGTCGTAACAGTTATTGTCGTTGGAAGTGGACTCAACTACTTGCCTACAAAACCTGAACAGGGTTGTTTGAGTTCTACGAAGCACTTACACATTTTGACAGGTATAAATCCAATTATTCCCCATTCAGCCATGGGTAAATTATAGGGCAGACTACGCTTGTCAACTACGGTATGGCAACTGATAGCTTAATTGAAGATATTTGAAGACCTGGAAAGGGATGGGTCCCACCAAGTTATTACTGTCCAAGGCATACAACTTGAGTAGTGCTCCCCATGATCAAATTATTTTACGGAATCAGCGAATGAACGGTGACTTAACAGTGGATCCATCTTTTAAGATTCGGCACTTTATAGAGCCATGTTTATCTTACAATGTTTAAACATTTCAATACAGACATCACTGAACGCATAATTATCGTAGTAATTTATATAACATAATTTTCAATCGTTTTATTTTACCAAACTGACATATGAGAAGTTTAATAAATGTGACCTTCCGTCGTTTTGAATTTCTGTGAGTTAATTACATTTCAAATTTAACATAACGTTTAATGATATTGGTGATTCATTTTGAGAAGGACAGCAAGATTCTAAATACCATTTCGTTGGTAACAGCTGTCCATAATGATAGTAATGCTTCTTTTCAGGAAGATGTGAAATATTTTAATTAAAATTTTTTGGGTGACAGTTGTCCATGATGATATTGTTCATTCTATTTAGGAATGATTGGAGGATTTAAATTCCAATTTTATGGAGAATAGCTGACCATTACATTACTGATACTTTAGTCTACGAAGAATTAAGGATTCTAACTACCATTTCCTAACAGCTGGCCGTTGTGATTTTGATATTTCTATTTAGAAAAGAATGAAGTATTTTAATTACAATTTCAAAGGTAGCAACTGTCCATAATGATATTGATGTTACCGTCGCGAAAGGAGAGATATATCCGTACAACCATTTCATAGTTAACATCAGTGCATGAAGATTTGATGCTTATTTTTAGAAAGGTCTACTGGTTTCTTACGAGCATTTCAAAGATCTATTGTCTCAAAAGAATTGCACCTTTAAATAAACATACTGCTGTGTTGTATTTCTTATAAAAATCATAGATACATTGTCTAGTCACCGGTGATTTCCCGAAATGTATTCTAAGCAACTGCTTCATGAGAGGGAGAGGATTAATTTTCCTTATTGATCTTCTCAGGACAGATTCTCAAACATCCCCAGATATCTCAATTCCTTTTAAAGCCACTAAACAAATACGCCATTTCATCGAGTAATATATAAAAAAAAACAATTAGTCCACTAGCCCTTTCTGCCTGGTTGAAAATCTGATCCAAAGTATATAAGACAGAAAAGACAAGATTCAATATTATGCAGCAGATAGGAATAATACGCCATTTGAAAAGTCCCGTGGGAATCACTGCTAAGTTTTTTTTTTCTAAATCAGGCACATCTGTTTCATGTCCATACAGAGATTTCAATCTTCTTCACGCCACATAACAGATAAATACCCACTCCAAGAGATCCATTTTCCATTTGGCTTATTAAGGGATACGTCTTTTCACAAAATTAGATTTAATAAGAAATCAAAGCTCAGCAACCGAGGAAGATATACCCAAGGCAGCCGTTACAGCATCTTTTGGATTAGATGAATTCACTAGAAAGCCATTTGGATTATGTAATAGTACAAAGTCATTCCAACATTTAATCGATGAAGTTGTGCACATTTTTTATACATCGATGAAGTATTAATCGTAAGTAGAAATATGATCGAAAATTGTGACAACCTACACCGACAGTTTCAAAATCTAAAACTATTCAGACTAAAATGAATGAGGATAAATGTTAAACTTTTATTCAGAAAAAACTTACAAGATGTAAGAAAATGTTAGGTTTTCGTTACTAGAAACCTCTTCCCCTACCCCCCCCAAAAAAAATCAACAAAAGACACTACAATACCGATAATTTCAAAACTTGTTCTGACGTCAGTGTTTATAATAGACAGAGTGTATCCCCTGCAGAGTGTAAGAACTCTATTATAAAGAAGAGTTCTAGGTATGGCAGGAAATTGCGTCAGATGTTGAATCTCCAGTCCTTGAGATCTGAGCCGTGTAAAAAATCCTTTCATTGCATCATTACCCGATCCACTTTGAACCAAAGTTGTAGAAAGATTTTTAATGCCAATCATGAGTCAAATTTGGATTCATTCGAATACTTGCAATCATATCATCGTGTGCAAAAAATAAACCTTAAGACACGATACAAAAATGTAAATATAAAGAAACAATGTTCACAATTCCGTAACATTATAACATAAAACAAACTAAGAAAAGCAGATATTTCATTGAGATCAATGAATAAATTAATCAGTAGATTCTTAGCAAACTTCACTGATACAATTATGTCGATTTATCAGTCTGTTTAATAATGTATTTAATCATATTATCCCTAATTCTTAATCTACTAATGTAAAATGCGAAATTCACACATTAATGTTACTTTAAACTTTTTCAACAAAGATTTACTGGTTTCATTAATTAAGTTATATGAGTAACTTAGATGATACTCAGCTGATAGTTTTAAAAGATGCATCTTCTGAAGAAATTGGATCCGTAGGCATTAGACTAAAAAAGAAAACTAAACGGAATATTTTTTTGTGTCAAAATAAATGCAGCTCTTGAAATATGCAGCATATTCATCGACGAGTGGTTTGGTTTGATTTTATGTCATATCAAACATGGTGAGTGATTAAAGGCCAAATCCTCTTTATACATTAATATAAAATATATATGATTTGGTTTGGTTGGATTTTATGGCATATCAACCATTGTAGGTCAGAAAACGCCAAATACTCCTTATACATATAAGTAAAATTTTATGACTTCGTTTGGTTTGATTTTTTGGCATATCAAGCCTCTTAGATTATTAAATGCCAAATCGTTTATATATATATATATATATATATATATATATATATATATATATATATATATATATATGATTTTATTTGGTTGGGTTTATGGCATATCAACCATTGTTGGTTATTTTATTTTAAATCCTCTTCATACTTATATATCAAATAAAAGATGATTTAAAAACAAATTTGTTGATAACATTTGTAAACGAGCCTAAACTCTTTTTTGCACACTGTTAAAGATTTCAAGAATTGCATGTATTATTAACAATTAAGATTTACACGAGTCATTTGCTTTCACACAGTTTGAAAGTCAAACAGTCCTTTTTGAACCATAGGGGGAACCCTAAAAGATGCTGACTCTCCAGGTCACAGGAGACTGTAGAGCAATGACATTGAAAGGGATTTCTACCTTCCCAAATTTTCAGTATTACTGGAGCCTAACCACAAGATTTTTTTCTGTCATGTCTACGACACTCGTTCATCGGGGTCTTACTGTTCTGTAGAGATGCAGTCGGCATATTCAATAGCTCTCGTCGACTTGGCTCAAGTTAATCGTCTAACGCAGGAATTCAGACACGAAAACACATTCGTCACATGAGTAGAGTCTTCTGTTAAATAATTCTCTCCCTTCAGTCTCTTAGGCCGTGTGTAGGTAAACTGGATAATGACAAGAACGCGCGGAAGAGAATCATCGTTCAAGTGGGAACCAATCCCTAACGTATATTTGATAGGCATGAAGTAGACGGCTCTTGCTACCAATTAGATGGTCGATAGATTTTGATAAATTTTCCAATTACTGCTTAACTACTATTTTCAGTCTGGACTGCAACATCAAGTATGTCTTGCATCACCTTGCATACTGGACGAGAAGCTGAAATTTATCAGTCGTCTTTCTTAGGCCGCTAACTTTAAAAGACAATTCTCAGTTGGTAACATATATAAATTTTTACAATATTTGAAGTTATAATAAATTTTCAAGAAAACATTTCAAAAAGTGTTCATTACATTTTAGAAAGTCATGATTAACCGAAAGGTCTATAGGCGCTATACCATTGTGTTTTTTACTATATATATATATATATATATATATATATATATATATATATATATATATAAACCCTTCCGCCTCGAGCATGATGTGACTGAAGGCCAGGTTTTAAGCGTTGATTAACACGTTTGAATTCAGTCTTTTTACTCCAAGAATGGTAGTCATACTAAGGTTAAATGACCACTCTGCACTACTAATATGATATATTAGTATGCATCCAACTATCATCACTACTATTCAAATGATATGTTGTAATATATATATATATATATATATATATATATATATATATATATATATATATATATATATTCAACTCACACAAACACAGACACATAGACACAGACAGACAGACATACAGACAGACAGACAGACACACACACAAACACACACACACACACACACAAACATGTATATATATATATATATATATATATATATATATATATATATATATATATATTTGTGTAATGTCCTAAGTTTTTTGCATGCGATTACATGATAGTAAGTGTTCTTATGAAAATTTGACTCATCAGTCTCATCCAAAAAGTTTCTATCATTTCGGGTCAAAGTGAACAAGGTAGTGATGGCAATGAAAGGATCTTCCACACAATTCTGATCTCAAGGACTGGAGATTCAACATAAGATGTAATTTCCTGTCATATCTATTACTCCACTAAAGTGATATATAATTTAAACCTCAAACTACTAGTCATATGGATAAAAACAAGGAAGTTTAATCATCTACGTCATCATGAGTGAGTTTTTCTTCGTATATGATTTCATTCGGTGAATTTTTGTGGTAGGTTAAACATCCTCTTTCATTCAAGTAATTAAAGAAAAGAATTATTACATTTCTATTCTTTCCAATCAAGTATAAGGGGAAAAATCAAATACCCGGAAGGAGTTATATTCATTCGAGCATATGTTTCTTCACAATTTTAAGATTGAAATTAACTGATTTCCTAATTACATTGGCTTTTAGAATAAAATATAAGAAAATGCTAAAGATCTTGAGAGAAATGTAGCTTTGAAAAAATGTATTATTTTGTAAAGAAAAAAATTTGATATATATTCTTCAGAGAAGAATATCGATATATTTCGTAAAGTGAAAATTTTGTCATACAATTACCATAAAGCTCGACTGGGGATGTAAAATAGATTGACTGTATCTCTGCAGTGGGGTAAGAACACCTACCTACGGGTGTCCTGATATGACAGAAAACAATCTGATGGTGATTCTCCTGTAATAATAGAGTTTTAACAAATGGCCTGAGAGAGTTCCAAGATCTTTAACGAACGCAGACAGTAGCGGAGTGAAACGATTTGCATAATACTGCAACTTTCACACAATAATCGGCCGACATATTTCTATAAAGTATCATCACTATCATCATCTATATATAAACACTTTTTAATGAGGCTGCCTTTCGACAAAGTAGCCCTGGTGGTCAGTTATGTAACCGACCAAGAAATGACGAGAAGTTTCGCAGTTTTTAAAGACTCTCAAACTAGATATATATGGATAATTAGAAATACTCAGTGACTAAATTATTAGGAGAGAGACATGAATTCCAGGGCTGAGTGAACCTTTCCACCTAAGTATGGGCAATGTTTTATAAAAGAATTGATCTTTTCTTTAATGACTAATGAATACTGCTTCTTATCTTTTAGTTTTTGATCCACTTCCACAGGGACATTGACATATCGACAATAAATTAATTGTTCTTTTTTTTCTGTGACAACGTGTTTGACTTTTCCTTTCCTGATATGAATATCATCGTCATCTCTTCAACTGGAATTTGTCTGTTTCTCACCACAAATTTTAACACCAGCACTATTAAACATTGTTAAAATAAAATTTCAAAGTTCCAATAAATCATTCTTAATGTCATCTTAGAAATGTTTTCCCAATAGTGAAAAAAGGCCATCATGCTCATCATCATGTCCCACTCCTAGCATGGATTTCCCCGATTCTCTATCACCATTCGTCTTTCTCATCCACCGCTTCCATTTGGATGGTTTTACAGATGGTAAGTAGTTGGTTGTGCAGTAGCAGTTTTGTGGGATGTCGCTTCCATGACTTGTTTAATATAGCTCGTAGCATTCTTGTGCTATTTCCCACTTTCTTTAGCTCAATACACTTTGTAAGCGTCCATATGGTGATTCAATTTAGTCGAATTGAAATAACCACTGCTTGGAAAAAAGTGCATTTTCTTTAATCGGATAAATCTAACTTCCATATGTTCGATAACCTATCCATAGCAGTGTATGCCTTCGTTAGTAACATATTGATGTCCTTTTCTGTAGATGAAACGCTGTTTCGAGGTACGTGAAAACGTCTTTTAAGCTTCAGAGAACCACAATTCAGTATGGAGGTATCTCATAGTCTGCGTCCGTAATAGTTTGAGTGAGGTGTCGTCTGCTTCTCTCCTTTTTTTAATGTAAAGCCATGTGATTTCATTACATACGTCAACGTTTTAAAAAATGCTATCGTGACCAGTTAAATATTTAAACTAGTCAAAACTCACTAAATACATTTTAAGAAAATATTTTCCGAAAAAGGTATACTAAACTATGATCTGTATCCAATCAACTTCACAGATATTCAGAAAAAGTATGATTACCTTAACTAAACACTTCTAACAGAGATGCTCTCTCTCTCTCTCTGTGTTTCTCTTTTTCTCTTTCTTTTTCTCTTCCGTTCAATGAGATTGGACTGTCACATTTGAAGGGAGGGACACGGAGTCGCATCAACGTTCCCATAAAAATATAAAAAGATATTGATGCTAATTTCATGAGGAAGTCTGTTGTTTCTGATCGCCAATTATTTGGGTCTGATTAAAATTTCTATCGGCTGGTATCTTATGATACGATGTTTTTAAAAAGATTAGAATAAAAGCCTTCATTCCAACATAAAAATGTAAGACCAATTCCGAATTTTTAATGGCTTTTTTTCTAAATTCAACATCTGCAACCTTGATAATGCTTTCACGTAGGGAATTGAATTTCCTACTACATATAAAAGCCAAAAGTCATCTCTTTCTTTGTACCCTTAATATTATCATCGACGTGACTTTTCGTAATACTTTCCTTGAAATATTAATAGATTCTATTTAGTTTTAGTAATTTCTCTTTTTTAACATCGTTATCTCATAAACTTATATGTTATTTTTATTTTCAAACCAGCAAGATGCTGCCAGGAAAAATTCTACTTATACTATCCTAACAAGTAGAATATTTCTTCTCAAAATCATACGGTAAGGAAACTTTTTCAAAAATTAATTTTCACCTTGTTCCAATCTTGAGGAGATTATGTATTCATTTTTCCTGAAATTACTTGAACAAAGGTTTGGCTTGATTATTTTCCACAAATTCTCGAAGGGCTAAATCTGGAAATTGTCCAGTCCAATACAACTACAGAATTTCATGATCTTAGTAAAAGACTTGATTAATTTACCGAATGAAGAGTTGCAATATCCTGTTGGCATAATACCAGCTTAGGATGAAGGGAATTAGAAGCCTCTTTAGAATTGCATCCTTGAAGTAAGCGTCAATAACAGTTCCATTGCATAGAATCAATAATTTAACACCTCGAAGAGCCGAGAAGCCCAAACAATTATACTACCACATTCAAACTTTAATTTAGTTCATAGGAAATATTTCCCGATGTTTTTTGAAGTTTGATATATTGAACCTTCGATTGTTTAATTCATGAATAATTTAAAATATATATTCAAGAGGGAAAATAATATTAGGTTTGAAATTAATTTTTTGGTACCTGTATAACTCTTGTTAATTCTATCATATATATATATATATATATATATATATATATATATATGAGAGCTTCTTCAACAAATTAAAAAGAGAAGCCTAATCTCTCTGACCTCATGAAGGTATAACTGGAGCCAATATTCTTCAGTGAAAACAAAATGTCGGATAAATAATTTCCTGTCGGTTTCTTGGCAATCGCATTGATTTGTCTTTTAAATCTCTGGAATTTTTACATTCAGATAATTTTTATTGATGCTTAACTTCTTTCGATAGTCCTCCCACCAATACATTGGAATATCCAAGTTTTTGGCTTATTTATTGTCTCAAAGCTACGCGTTTCAAGTTAAAGTAGCAGAAGGATTGAATGTTACAAGCATTAAATTTAAAATTACATTTTTCACGAAAAAAAACACATAACATTATAAATTCTACTACTTCTTAATAGATGGATTAAAAAAATCAAAAGCGTATTCTAAAAAGCTTTTTGCATAAAAAAAATCAATCTGTTGTAGTTCATTATTTCTTTGTCAATTATTTACACGTGTTCCGTATTTTTTATATCAAAAATTTCACATAGTTTCAGCCATTTTATTTTTCGTAACCAGTTTGTAGTTTTGAGCCAACTGACTCAGACATGAATTTCTTATTTACCGCATCTAAAACATTTACGTGAACTAAAGGTTTCTAAAATAATTGACTCATGATTTTGAATTTAATCTGCCGACACTGTAAATGCCAGAATGGGACTCTTGAATAGGCGAGATAAGACAAAAGAATATTAAAATTTTAATGGTCAATACAACTGGTTGCCAAAAATTTGAACTAATATTTACAATAGTTCAATCGATGACACTTCTTTTCAGCGCATTGATATCTGTATATTGGAAGTAAAATGAAATGTTTCAAAGTTAATTTTGTGAAACTCATTTAATGCATTGACCCCATATGTTAAACAAACCTATCGTCATCATTCAACAATTGATCTTCAAATCGTGAATACAGTCACAACTAAAAAAAAATGTTAGAACACAACCTAACAAATTTCAAAGTAGCTGTGTGGAAAATACATGATTATCTTTCTTTCATCCAATTTTCTATTTCTACAGCAGTCAAGCCTAAACACCAGTTACATATGTTAAGCTTGCATATATATATATATATATATATATATATATAAGTTGGCCAAGCATACTCGATGACGACTCGGATGTTCCCTTTTCGATAGCTATTGCACAGGGGTGTATATGCATGTGCAATTCTTTTTCCTGGATTGTTCCTCTCACTCTTGATTCGCACCCTTTAATTGCTGAGTGTTAAACAAGGAGGTATCAAGTACCTATTTTTGAATCTTTGGTATGATCAAACCTGGGATTGAACTCTTGTCTCGCAGGCCATTGGTGAAAACTCTAACTATTATGTCATATATGTAGATAGATTATATTGCACATTTCATAATTTCAAGTAATTCCCTTTTTGCTGACATGAAATTTCCGATAGATAAGTATTTTTCTGCTGACCGAATTCGCTGTCTCTGTTCTAACCTTGTTTCACTTCTGTGAAATAACATTTTGCAGCCTTTATATTCATAGAATCATTATATCTTAACCACTGATAATCGTTGGTTCCTTAAAATCATAAAACAGAGTTATTCTTAAGTTCCTCTTTCTCGTTCGAAACCTTACCCACTAAAGTCATTGTTCTCTTAGAACTTTAGAATAATTTCAGTTTCACTTGTTTCTCTGTAGGAACGAAAAAGAACAACAATATAAATATATATATATATATATATATATATAGAGAGAGAGAGAGAGAGAGAGAAAGCGAGATAGAGAAGGGGATAGAGAGAGAGATTGTTTAATTTTCATGAAGGGTTCTATGACAGTGACGGAGCGTGAGAATTGTATGAAATTTATATGTTGAGAGTTTAAAATTCTCCTTACAGGCAGTATTATTGGAAGGATAATCTCACGTTTCTACCAACTTGAAGGAGCATAAATGAGGTTCATAAAAGGAAGAAAAAGATATTGTCAATATCTACAATAAAGATTTTCTTTCGAAATGAACTTTTCGATAATTTTATTAACTTTAGAAGCCACACAACTACAGTGACTTTTTCACAGTTATTTCTCCTATATGGTTGTCAGTTAGAAATCATTTTTTTGAATGCCTAACAAAGTAAAATTGATCTCGAAAATGGAAGATTTGATTCATGCCTTTTCTGATTATACATGAGATAGCTTAGACAAAATGCCACAAGTGTTCTTTTAGAGTTATTCTGGCAATTATATACAAATAGCTGTATGATCAGCTAAAGAACCACATACACACTGGATTCGTAAATAAATTTACATGATCAAATTAGGAAAAAACACACACAATCTGATTTAGAAAATAAATTTATATAATCAGCTATGGATGAACCTCATACAAATTCATAAATAAATTTATATGATCAGCTAAAGAAGAACCACATACACTCTGAATTCGTAAATAAATTTATATAATCAGCCAAGGAAGGACCGTATACACTCTGAAATCGTAAATAAAGTTATATGATCAGCTAAGGAACAACCACATACACACTGAATTCGAAAATAATTTTATATAATCAGCAAAGTAAGAACTGCATACAATCTGAATTCGTAAATAAATTTATATGATCAGCTAAGAAAGAACCACATACACTCTAATTCTTAAATACATTTATTTGTAAATACGTTTTAACGTACTCTAACGGGCCAGGAGTTGCAAAAGAAAGTTATCGTTATTGTTCTTTCAATGGATTTTATATATTTATTACTTGTGTTGGATATTTTCTTTTGATATAGGCCATAAAAATTTTCCGGAGAGAAATATATAATTGTTTGACGTTACATTTTCAGAAAAAATGAAATCCTACATACTGTTAAACGCTTTAAACATTTCAATTATTTGATTGAAGGGTTTTGCCTCCTGGAAGCGTTTATCCTATGACTTTCGTTTGATGTTGAAAACTGGAAATTAACTTGAAAATTTGACCAACCAACTTGGATTTTACTTTATTTGATCTCACTATTACTGTTTAATATGACTAAAAAATGAATGGATAAAAAATAAATGAAAAAATTAATGAGTAAATTATTCTTTTAATTCTTCCTTTCAAAAATTCATCCTCTACTGACCGTTCCGCCAGACTCATTGAATCAATTTGTATGTTTTTCATTAGCGAAATGAATTCCACAAAACGTGTGTTCCTTTGAGAATCAGGGTCTGTTATTTTGTAATTTTAAAGCTATTAAATGTTTTTCTTGCCCAGCCAACTGGGAATGTAGGATACATCGTCTGCATCTCCGCAGAGGGTTAAGACCTAGCTCCAACAATTGTCCCAAATGTTGTTAATCAATCAAATGGGGCGGCTACTGTTATACTCGAACTTTGGGGAATGTGAAGCACCCATTCATTGCCATCGCTCCCAGGTACAATCAGCCTCGGAGTCGAAGGAACTGATAGAGTTCTTTCAAATGGTCAAAAAGAATTGTTTGGCATTTAAACTGAGTGAAAACAAATGACTCCTTTGAAATAGAACTGTTTGGTCATTTACTCGTGTGTAAAGTTAACGTCCTGTTTATATCAGTGATGTTCAATTGAATCATTAATGATACATAGCAACACTTGTAAATATTTAACTTTGATTCATACTCCAAATGAATTTTTAGCAATAGGTCTGTCTAATCATTTAACTATCTGGATCGGCAAAATGTTTTTCAAATCATATTTTTGATGCATATATTAAAGTAGGGTTTGGCATTAAATAAGCAACAATGGTTGATATGTCATAAAACCAAACCAAAGCAAATCACTGCTTTCCCTTTTATCAATAGATCCTATATGGTGTTTAATTCCATGCTAAGACAGAAAGGATGTTACAGCCAGGCATTATGGAGATTCTTTCTGTGGCGTTATTTAATACAGTAACCGTCTTCTATTTCCTTTACACATGAAGACCGATTGCTGATTTCGTAGACTCTATAGCTATTGTCGTTGCATACTCATATGCGCACGCATGCTCATATAAATGCAAAATCATAACAACGACACAATAAAGACGAGCGACACATATTTTTTTTAGAAACATATACCTCTCACTTTATTGAAAGGGTTGTGTGTGAGAGGGAGTTGGAGACCGAACAGAACTGCAACATATTGACCCCCACTCTTATGGCCATAACAGCGTTTCTATCTCGTTCTCCTGGGCTGCTCAACCGGGAGCCTCTCTGGGACATGTTCCTCATTCCAGCATCTTCTTTCCAACTGCAACTGCTCAATCGGGGGTCATGAGCCTCCCCCTCTACTGGGTGCAGTTTTCTCTACGGCATCCTATCTCCAACTGGTCTAATCTCCAACTGGTCTGATGTCCAACTGACTGACTTCCTCTCTTCACCCGGGTTATATAATCGTTTGACGCCAACCTTCTTGTGGGCGTCATGAATCACTCTCATTCAACCCATCCATGGTCAAGGTTATATACTGATATTACTCGACCGGATGCACCTGTTATTTACACAGGTGCATTTCCTATTTTGATTGCTTGGCCGGGGTCAATATGCAACATTGTTTTTCGGGTTTTTAGTAGGTTTAAATTTGGAGTCGTCAAGGTGTATATGTGCATGTGTAAATGGATGTATTTCAAATGTTTTTTTCTCGAATAGACTGACACTTTTTCTTTTTACCATAGCCAAGCGATATGTAAATGATTATAGTAAAAAATGCAGATGGCATTAATGAATAAATACATTTCGAAAATGAATGTCTACATCCTTATCTGTGTTTCTTTCGTTTTTTTTTCTCTTTGTCTATGCATCTGTCACTTTTTCTGAAAATGTTCAACAGCCACGCTCTCTCTCTCTCTCTTTCTCTCTTTCTTACACTCACACACTCTCTCTATCGAGTAATACGAAAGAATCGAAAAATGGTACTCGATGCTGCCTTGCTTAAAACTCAGCATTGTACTGTACGGATCAAGGGTAAAGTGGAAAACTCCAGGGAATGGAGTAGCACATACCCTTATACCCCGGCCTAGTAGGTATCCAAAAGGGAGCTTTTGGTTCACTCTCGACTAATGTCGCCATATTTACTTACATATTGTATGTGAATATATTTGTGAATATACGTGGTGCATTCAATAAGTTTCCAGCCTTTTTTTGTACAGGCTTTTAAAATTGTTATAGATTCTTGAAAATCCAGTATGTTATTGTTATACCTCTCACGAAATGACTGACCGATCTTTTATAATTTCAGGTTCATATGAACAGCTACAGCAGCAATAGGAATACATCCTACAAAAGCCTGATTGCCACAGCTGGTGAATTTCAAAAAATGCAATCTGGACTTTAGAAGAACTATATGCAATAACATTCTGTCTTAAATTTGGAAAAAATTCCACAGAAACGTATGGAATGCTTCATACTGCTTTTGGATCATCTTGCATGAATCGAGCATCAGTTTTTGAGTGGCATAAGAGATTCGAGGAAGGCAGGGAGTCTGTGAGGGATGATGAGAGGTGTGGGAGGAGTAAGGAAGTAAATAGACCAGAGTTGATTGGCCAAAGCGTTAGGGTTAGGGTTACTATGTTGAGGTTTTCAGGGATTTCAGGAAGAGATTCTTAAGGAAGAGGCCAGCACTCTTCGAATTGGGTCAGTGGTATTTTAAACAGGACAATGCACTAGTTCACAACTCTCTCCTTTTCCCTGACTATTTGATCAAGTAAGGCATCAAGACATTTCCTCAAGACCTTGCTCCCTGTGACTTTTGGTTATTCCCTAAGCTTAGAGACTGACGCTATGAGACAATTGAGGAAACAAAAGACGCTGTGACGAAGGGCATCGACATGCTCACACAAGAGGACTTCCGTGGGAGCTTCCAGAAGTAAATTTCAATTCGACAATACAAACAATGGTATATGCACAACCCAGCGCTTGTCCTAAAAAATGACTCGCATAAACTCCAATGGGACTTTAACATACAAACGGATCACCTAATCCCGGCCAGAAGACCAGACCTCATAATGATCAACAAAAGAAAGAGAATCTGCAAAATTGTTGATTTTGCTGTCCCGGCGGACCACAGAATAAATCTGAAGGAAAGTGAAAAGAAGGATAAGTATCTCGACTTTGCTAGAGAATTGAAAAAACTGTGGAACATGAAAGTAACGATTGTGCCAATTGTGATTGGTGCGTTAGGCACAGTAACTAATGGATTATTAAAGGGTCTGGAGGACTTGGAAGTTAGCGGACGGGTAGAGACTATCCAAACAACAGCATTGCTGAGAACGGCCAGAATCTTGAGACGAGTCCTGGAGACTTGAGGAGACTTGCTGTCACTCAAACTCCAGTGAAAAACCATCAGCTAACACTGATGTGAAAAACTGTAAAGGAGTAAATAATAATAATAATAATAATAATAATAATAATAATAATAATAATAATGAATTAGCTAAAGTGTGATGATGGCTTTAGAAATATCACTAATTTAGTGAGCAGAATTTTAGTTTCAAGGATTAATTATAATAATGAGTAAAGTACTTTAAAGGTAATCAAATTGGTTGTTTTCGGAGAAATTAAAAACAATTTTCAACAGTAAATAAGAAGTGAATAAAAAACAACAACTAAAATATCCTTTTTTAAAAGTAAAGTTTGATATCAATAATAAAATTTATTTTAAATGCTTTCATTAGTAAATATTTAAATAAATAGATAATAATAAGAAAAAAGGTTAAATTGGTGAAATGATAACTGCTGCTAATTTAAAAAAATCTCCTTGATAAATGAGGATAAATGACACCGATTTGGATTTAACACACGAACTTTGTGTTAGCCATTAACTTATTCCTTTTTATCTTTCCCACCACCCTTGAAGGATTTTTTTCGATGATTATTGCTGTGAACTTCTCTCTCTATTATGTGATTGTTCTCTGAAGAAGTTGGCTGCTTTTATCGAGTAGTCAGCAGAAATAGATTTATAATAGCAAAATGACACTTTGCTGAGTTTTTCTTCTAATTATATTGCACACACACACACACACACACACACACACACACACACACACACATATATATATATATATATATATATATATGAGGAATTGAGCAATGTGGTATCCGATAACGCAAAAACGTAAACAAGCGAAAGCTAATACATATGCATTATAATACCTGTTCTGACGTATGTCACCGAAATGGTTGAACGGTTAGATATCATATCTAGCGAAAAGGTAGGCGGGTTTCGATCCCAGCTTGAAATGTCCTGCGTATCTAATCACACTGAAGACTTGTAATGCAACGAAGCAGTCTGTGTGTGGATGACAACATATATATATATATATATATAAACAAGTATCAGTAATTTTATATATACACTTTTAGTAGTAGTACTTGCTGTTATTGTAGTATGGTTTACTATCTCTTTTAACAATCTGTTAGGTATATTTCTAATTTGTTTCATTTATTAGAAGTATTTGTTGGTAATATCTAACAGATGTAGGAATCATGCGATAGGTCATGCCCGTCGCAGTGGCATGGAATAAGTTGACAGTATACAACGCAAAGAATAAAAAACCCGCACCAAAAATATTTATGGTCTGACACTAAACTGTATCTGATAGTTAGATCCCATCTCTGAAGATTTGGAGTGTATGGAATATGCCTTCATTGTCTTTTCTCCAAGATTATTTTAGTTGTAATACCTGAAACGATACAACGTATGGCTAAAATAGATCTGTTTCAAAATTATTTTTATTTGATAAGAATAGTTGATGCCTTATGACTGTAAATTATTTGTACAAAGAAAAGTTCGTTAAAGATATAATTGCTTTTTGGTGAGAAGCTGGGATTAAAAGTTAGACTAGTCTAAAAACTATTGAACGACATTGTAAACAAATACGTCTAAGGTTCCTTACCTTAGTCGGCATAGCAAACATTTTATCGTATTCTTTCCGGTATAAAATACCTCTTATTGTACATATGTGTCAACTGCTTATTTTACGACACAACATCTGACGACGAAGATTCGTAGTTGAGTGTAATCAACATCTAGCTACGAAGAAATTGAAAAAAAAAAAAAAGGAAATTTTGGGGTCAGTTGAATTTTGTTCATATAAAGAAACAGAGGATTTTAAAAAGCAATGATGGAATTAATGAAAATCCAGAAAAAAAATGTTTAGATGAGCAGTGTCGACTGGATCAAGAACACTGTGAAAAACAAGCCGAACGGTTGGAAAAGATATTCGAACGATTAGTATTGAAAAAAAGAAAGACATTGTTTATTCTTCTTCGCAGGACTCGGTAATAAATTCAATCGCTGAATTTGATTTCAATCCTGTGTTGGGGGTAAAATCTGCGGCGTATTTTCGTGCTTATGAAAAGGTTTTTCAAAACGATTGCGCTACATAGTCGGACAAAAATAAAATACGTCAGTTGCTTGGAAAATTCGTTCTAAGCAAACATGAAAAATTTGCTAAGTAGATACCTTCGAGAAATCCTGTAAAGGTACTGTATGAAGAGATGTTTTAATTCTGAAAAAAATATTTGGAAAGAAAAGATCTCTATTTATCACAACATAGTAGTGCTTAAACCTGTTGAAAAAGTAGGGAAGATTACTATGTTTGTGGTTTTGCCAACGGAATGTGTGAAAGGTTCAAATTAAAAGAACTTACCCCTTATACGTTTAAATGCTTGATGTTTGTACAAGGATTGACGTACCGTAAAATGGCAAAATTAAAACCAGAGTTTTGTGTAATAAGAACAAAATCCTACAATCAGTGTGTAAATCGTCTCGGAAGAATGAGAACGAAGAGGAAATCTTCGACAAAACATGATATGTAAAAAAAAATGGAGTTAAACAAAAACAATATAAAGAAAAAAAAAATAATTCCTTGTTATGGCTGTGGACAGATTAATAATTACAAGGAATGTCCATTTAGAAGGAAAGAACCTTTTAATTTTGGCCAGAAAAAAAGTAATAAGCATACGCATTGCAGAAAGTGAAAAAAAATAAAAAGGGGGCAAAAATGAAAAATGCTTTTACCTCACTTAAAACGGAAAACAGAAATAAAAATGAAAAAAAATTTTGTGAAATTATAGATGAACATTAAAGGTTAATTTCGCACTGGATACTGGTTCAAATGTGACATTTCATAAATAAACAAATTTGGAAGAAAATGTGCAGACTACTCTATTAAAGACGAAAAAATTACTCATAGAATTAAAGGAAATAAACTTAAATTTGTCGGTGAATGTTATACCAAATTAACATTTATTAGGAAAACAAATAATGTTAAAAGAATCCGTTAAGAACCGAACCAAGAACATTTCCGTTATGGATAGTATTTACTATTTCGACCTTTTGAACGAACACATTAATTCGTTTTTCTTTAGTGTTGGATTTAATCCTAACGAGAAAAAAATTAGAAAGAACTAATGATAAAATTCCCTAAGATTTTTTTGGTGTTTGAGAGGTGCATAAAATCTAAAGTTACATTCAAAATTAAAGACGATGTGACGCCTATTTTTCATCGTAAAAGGTACCTATTATAACTTCAATTAGCAAGGAATTAGAGCACTGAGAGTAAACAGGTGTATCAACCAAAACACACTATAGTGACTGAGCAAAAACCTCCAGTACACGAAAAAGAAAAATAATAAAACTTTGGTTTGAGCAGATGTTTCTACAAGATTGTCTTACTGTTGGAAATATACAATTACCCACAACAAATTAGGGAAGATATATTTCTGATATTAAGTGGTGTCAAAGTATTTTCGAAACTTGAATTGCCTGAAGTATCCTTTCTGGTTCCTATCAACGAAGAATGTGCGAAATATTTAACAATAAAATTCGCTAAAGGTCTGTATAGATGCAACAGACGGTCATTTGGAATAAAGATAAAATCAGGCAAATAATCAATATGTTATTGAACGACGTTGGTTTGGCCTATCTTGAAGACATCTAATTTAAGAGAAAAACCCGAGAAAACATTCCGAAGTTGTCAAAGAAGCTTTAGAAAAAATAAAGCAAATGGCTTTAAATTTATTTTGGATTAATGTGGATATATCTTTATCCAAGATGAAATGTTTGGGACAGATTATAGATGATAATAGCAGAAAGTCAGACCTATTAAGGTTGAGTGCTAAAATGAACATGCCTGCCCCAACAACTGTGTCAACTCTACAAGCATTCCTGGGACTAGTGAACTATTTAATCCCAAATATGCACATTTTAATATCTCCTCTAAAGAAATTATTAAAAAAAAGATTCGAAATAGAACTTGAAGATCAAATGTCAGAGTCCTTTTGAGGAAATTAACAAACAATATTAACGTCAGACTTAAATCTGACACATTATGATCCAAAGAAGAATTATTATTGTTACAAGTGACGCTAGCAATTTGGGTTTAGGAGCTCTAATGATGCACAAAGAAAACAGCGGCGAAATAAAGTGATTGCGCATGCGGCAAGAACCTTATTGTCTGATGAAAAAAGGTACAGCCAAATCGAAAAAAAAAACCTTTTAGGATAATGTTTATGGTAAAATATTTCCATACTTTCATCGATAGAAGACGCATAACGCTCCAAAATGTCCACCCAACGATATTTTCTATTTCGGGTTCAAAAAAAGGGATTCCTACACATACTACAAATTGACTTCAGAGATGGGGAACAATGCTGTTAAATTATAATTTGCAGATAGAGTCCCTCCCTTCAGAGAGGTTATGGCATGCTGATGGATTATCCAGAATAATCCCCAAGCTATGTGAATCATTAGAGAAAACTGCGATTGCAAGCATAAGATTAAAAATAGAAAAAAAAAGCGTGCTTTGCAATATCATACAGAAATTACCTGAAACAACCAAAGAGATTAGGAACAAATGAAAAAAATAGATAAATATATCACAGAGGAAAAGAAAAAAATTAGTGACCAACAGTACAAAAAGATTGATAATGATTTTTCCATTTGAGCAGGGATTTTGATATACGGAGAACGGCTGGTGAGTGAGGATGAAAGCTTTGATGAGAAGATATTTTGGCTGGATATGGACAAAAAAAGAGAAGAAAATGTAAACTCCTGCAGAGGTTGTGCGATAGCGGTAAATGCACCACCAATGAAATTTGCCCTTTGGCCAAAGACGGACAAACCTTGGTCAAGTCTGCATTTTGTCGGTTCCATGAAGGGATAATAATATTCAATAGTGGCTGATAATTTCTCAAAATACCCAGAGGTGATTAAATGTAAAAACCCTTCGTGCAGTGGTATAATTAGATATTGGCATGAACTCTTTGCTATTTTGGTGTTCCTGATACAATTGAGTGGATAATTGGACACAATTGGACACAATTCACGACAAAAGAGTTCCAAGATTTTGTAAACCCTTTTTAATTCTACACATAACTACCCACCATAAGAGCCACAGTGTAATAGACAAGCAGAAAGATTTTTTAGATACTGTCAAGCAAGCATTATGGAAGTTGGACAGAAGCAAATAAGTTGATATCATTCTACAATTTTTGAGAGTATACAGTATGGCAAAGAACGCAAATTTTTCTTCTGGGTTGTCAGCAGTGGCGGTAATGTTTGCAGGAAAAAAGATCTATGCTCGATAAACTGTTGCCCAATTTCTTTTTTAAACGATAAAGAAAAAACAGTTACAAAATCCTATATATAACAAGAGAAAAAAGAGTTCATTAAATGAAATAAACCGGTAAACCTGGTGACGTATCGGGGGGTTAATGTATATAATTGAAGGTTCGAAAAGTGACATCTCAAACAGACTAAGAAAAGGTACTTGGAAGATCAAAAAAAACAGAAGGAAGAGCCGATGAAGATTGTTTACGATTAATCCTAAGTGCCTATGCCTTTGGTAGCCCCTAAAGAGAAACGTTTCAGTAAACAGAAAAGGTATTTTCAGGGACTATGCTGATAAACCCGAAAAAATAAAACTTCTAGAGGTAGTCAAATGAAAAATTGAGGTATGGTCTAGAGTGGCTGGAACCTCACAAAATTGACTAGTCTAAAGACTCTTTAAAAAAACTCTAAAATACGACTAAGTCTATTTATATTAGTCGGTGTACCAACCTGTGAACTGTATTTTCTCAGGAATAAAATATCACTAATTTTATATGTGTGTATCTTCCTTACTTATTTTACGACTCTGCGGTTTTCTAAGGCGCATTGTTACTTACTAGAAACCATGCATGCAAGCAAATACATATTTAATAGAAATAATTACTTGAATCCATATGAATTAACATTAGATAAGAATATTTGAAACCATATAGCTGTGTGCAAATCATTTTTGTTAGATAGGAATCATTGATGGCATATAAGTGTGTGCAAATTCTTAAAAAGCAACTATACAAAAATATAAATGGAATTGTACAGTGAACGCTTTTACCTACCCTCACAAAATGACACTAAACTTAATGGTAGGATCTTTTTTTATTTTTGTATTTTTTTACATTGATATGAGGCATGATTTTCCATACGAGTAATGAAAATTTACTTGCTGTCTATGCGAACGAAAACCTTATCCATTTACAAAGTATTTATAAAGGTTGGGCAAACCAATTATACAGAGTTGATTGCAGATATGTTGAGAAAAAATCGTATTCACCAAATTTCCAGAAAGAGTGAAACACAGTGAAAAGGATTCTTACTTGATTAACTTTTATCAGAAACGTTTACCGTATGTGTAATCAATGTAATCAATACCATCCTGAATTCAAAATCAACTCTCAACTAGAAAATGCTTGTGAGGTTACAGATTCATTTCATATATATATATATATATATATATATATATAAAAGATGGCGTCCACTTAGACATATCAACTAAATACTGTGCCAGAAGCTTTTTTTATTACGTGGAAAATCGGTGAATGAGTCAATCCCACGGAATAAGCATCATTTACAGCAATCCAAAAAGAGAAGACAGCAAACCTCATGGAAGTCGCACGCAGGCGCGCACACACACATACATACATTGATTAAAGAAGACTTATATTCCAGAATTCATTTTGTTGGTGCTGTTTGTATAATGGATATCTTCGTTGGAAATGGAGACGACAGCAGAAGTTCAAATCCTAGATAAGGCTATTTACATTTCCCATAGCGCAAATATCTAAGGAAAATGTATGTTTCCAACAATTCTCCCGCCAGCGATCGGTAAATAGTAAGTCAGACTTGGCTCCTAATGTTGGTTTAGTAACTGATGTAGGAGAACGCAAAGTTAATTAATAACTTTTAAACCCCGCTTAAAATGATTTGCGTCACAGCATGTTTGTGCGGAGGATTTGGTAAATATATTTGTACTTTTGTTTTAATGCACGGGTTAATTTTGGGTATGTGGCTTTTTTGGCTAGTTTTTTGGGATATCAAATATTACTGGGTTATTCAATGCTGAATACGTTTCAAGTAATTCAATGGTTTCTTAAATTTAGCAATGCCTCTATAAGGATAGGATTTCATGTAACTACTGATATGCATTTGTAAACAATTATAGCAAGTGATTATTTCTAAGTTTAAGAATTTGTGCATAATCGTATGGTTTATAATTAAAACTGGCCCATTGACCTAGAGAATAGAGTATTCGCAAATGGCCCGGGAGATAGACGTTCAATCCCAGGTCCTGTTATACCAATGACTTAAAAAATGGTATTTGATGTCGCCTTGCTTTACACACTTTATAAGGCACGGATCAGAGGTAAAGTGTAGCAATCCAGAGAAAGGAGTAGCACTCTCCCTTTGACTTCGGTGTAGTAGCTATTGAAAAAGAGATCTATGGGTCACCCTCAACTACAGTAGCTATCTTTATTTTATATGGATCCAGATATCCCTATTTAATAATTATATGGTTTAAAGTAACTTCCTTTTCAAATAATATGTTATTTTCATTCAGTTATAATATTTTAAGTAATCTTGTCGATTGATGGTAATTTAAAACATGTATGTATTCGTGTGTGTGTGTGTGTGTGTGTGTGTATTGGTTTGTTTGGGTTTTATGGCATATCAACATTTGAAGTTCTTTAATGCTAAATCCATTTGTATAGAAATGAATATTTCTATTTGAAATCATTCCATTTGGTCCAAAAGTTCTAATTCAAACAATTCAGTTTGGTATAAGAATGGATTTTGTTTACACACAGTTAAATATAAAACAGTTCTATTTCTAGCGATTCAGTTTAGGGTAAGTACAATTTTAAAATCAAAAACAGATCCATTTCAAGTAATGCAGTTTAGCATAAGTAAGCAGCTTAGTTCTATTTGACCCATAGACAACAGGTCAGAATGGACCTAGGAGCGATGGCAATGAATTGGTCCTCCTCATTCATCGGAGCTTCAGCATTACTGGAGCCTCACCACCAGTGAGATTTCTCAATCATATCAGGAAACTCGTTGGCGGGGGGGGTCCTATCCTTCTGCAGAGATGCAGTCGTTTTATTCTACAGCCCCAGCCAACTTAGCCACACTATGTTAGCGTGTATTTAGATACAGTCTGCTCACAAGTAGAAGGCTAAGAATGGTCAATTTTTTAACGTAATTTAACACGTTTGAATTCAGAGTTTTCCTCCTCCAGTATTATTTCTCATGGAAGTTTAATGAGCGGATCGGTTTTTGCTTGAAGAGGAACTATGATATTTTTCAAAGAATATTTTTCCAATTTGATCTGTGTTGGGTATCACCTATCTTTTCAGTATAATGAGCTAGGGCGTCTACCATATAAGGCAGTTGCTCAAATACCAAGACGTGCTGCTCAGATCAGTCTGGCACGGATCTAGCCGAGTGTGTCTCGGCGGCTGGAGATTTCCTTCGGCCTCAGGGAGCCTTCTCCTCAGGATTTTACTCCTTTCGGGGAGGTTGTGTTTATCGCCCGGCGCCTGAGGCGCCCCTAATAAGGAGAATGCCGACTGACCCATCTAAAAAAGGCCTTGTGCCATACTTGACCGTTAGGTGGGGCGTGCAACAAATACTCCAGTCCAGATCAGTCTGAGACCAGTCTACGAGTCTGAAGAGCCGTTCCTATTGTTTATCCTTACTTTATCACTAATCCTATGTTCTTATTACTAACAGCCTCTCTCTTGTAAATACTTGTTCCTGTAAATATAACTCTTTTTCCTCGTATCTCGTGGTTTGTCTTTTATTACTACTACCTACGTTCATTAACCAGAACGCAACAATTTGCAAACTGGTCCGTCCAGGATTTCAATTTCGATTACTGTGTCCGTTTTCTACGACAGTAACTGTTATATCTTGAGCATAAATTGCATATATATATATATATATATATAGGAGTTGGACAAAGTAATGGAAATACCAGGAAATTTTAAATAGATTTATTTTAATATGGTTTTCTGATTGCAGCCCTCTTGTGAAATACGGCTTTGTGCAATTCCCTTCTTACAGTTAATAAAGGATTACCTGGGTTCTCAGGAGGGTTATTAAGCTCGGCTGTAATTTTCGGAGCTGTATTCTTGTGATCCTTCCAAACAAAGGTCTGACGATCCCTAACAGACAACTTTCGCTTTCTTCCAGGTTTTCACTTCAGTGAGAAGTTTTTTCCTTTTTTCTCAAAAGCTGTCACTACTTTCAAGACAGTACTCCTACTCCACTAAATAATTGAACGGTTTTTGTTACACCTGCCATAGGCGTACCAACAATTTGAACTCTTTTAACGTCTGATAGATCTACCATTTTAATGAATTTTGATTAATTTCTTTTAATCATATTTGTTAAAGAAACAACAATTTTAGTAAAATAAGACGAGAAAATTAATATTCGAGCAAAAAAACAATAAAAGTAACAAAAGATATAGGCTTTTCAAAATTATGATACAAAGATTCTAGGTGCTTCTATTATTTTGTCCAACGTCTCTATATATTTCTATTTGAGTGTATATATGTGAGCACGCACGGTTTTGTGGATGTGTGCTTGGGTTGATTAAAAGTATTTGAATTAAGTGGGCACATAAAAAAAATAAAAAATTTTCAAATGCAATGATTAACAAAACGCTGAAGAAAATCAGATCTCGAACATTTATAGCCAAATCTACCTTCACATTCCTGGCAAGATTCGGAATATCACAAGTAAAAGAAGATAGAGATATTAAATACTGAGAGAATCTGCCGCTTCCACAGACTGACATAAAACCAACCAAACCGAATGCTATATTTACATACTACAAGGGATCAACGCGTCAGTGTTCCGAAATCTTACCAGACACAAACCTCATCATAGGGTATAAATTTAATTTGGTATGGTCTACTATATTATATTATACATGTATATTATATATTAATCCTGAACAAGTCCTGGCAGCAACACCCCACAAGACACCAACTGTACGGACACCTGCCCCCTATCACGAAAACTATTCAAGTTAGGCGAACCAGACATGCAGGAGAACCAGACATGCAGGACATTGCTGGAGAAGCAGAGATGAACTCATAAGAGATGTACTCTTATGGATCCCCACACATGGCCGCGCAAAAGCAGGACGACCAGCACGAACGTACATTCAGCAGCTATGTGAGGATACAGGTTGCTGTCCTGAAGACCTACCTAGGGCGATGAACGATAGGGAGGAGTGGCGAGAGAGGGTCAGGGATATCCGTGCTGCCAGCACGATATGATGATGATGATATTATACATGTATAAATTTAATTTGGTATAGTCTACCATATTGGCAATGTGTCTCTCTGCATGAGAGAAATTCATATTCTTTTAACAACATATTATTTTCTCGTCTTTAGATGTTCTGATTTGATAAATTTATCAAGAGACCTCAATGAATTATAGCATATCTAAATGATCATGACTCTCCTGAAAGCTTCTAAATGCCGTTAATTCTTTTCAAATAGCATATCATAAATTATAAAATACTAGAAGCACTTACAGGCAAATACTGAAAAAAAAATGGTACAGTTCATTACAGTTATTGAATGCTGCGGGTAGTTTCAGTTATTTTGAATCCAAAGACGAAATAACTTATCAGTATGTTTAGAACCCAAATATTCCGATCCGCAAATTTAGCATATGAAACCAAATGCGCAGGTAGACGGTGCTGCTATATTCCCGTTATATGCAAATAATAATACGACAGGGTCGGCAAGGTGATCCACTGGGAAATGTGCAAGAAATTTAAATTTGACCACACTAACAAATGGTATATGCATAACCCAGTACCTGTCCTTGAAAATAACAAACATAAACTCCTATGGGACTTTGACATACACACGGATCAACTAATCTCGGCCAGAAGACCAGACCTTATAATAATTTAAAAAAAAATGAGAACTTGCAAAATTGTCGACTTTTCTGTCCCAGCTGACCACAGAATAAAACTGAAAGAATATGAGAAGAAGGATAAGTACCTCGACCTTGCCAGAGAATTAAAAAAGCTGTAGAACGTGAAAGTGACGATTGTACCAATGGTGATTGGTGCTTTTGGTACAATAACTAAAGGATTATCAATCATCTAATATACGTCAATGACATCTGGCTGTTCGCAGAAAACGATAATAAAATAGATACACTGAACCACCAAATCAGTACAATTAGATAAGATGTACTCGGAAATATTGGAAGTGGTAATTGACAAAGCTTTTTGCTTAGACGTGGCACTAGGCCAAATGTAAATGTTACCCTTTGAGACTCGAACTCACTCGTGTAGGTTTGCTAATCGAGCTTGCAAACCATTACACCACCAGAGGGGAATATTGGAAGTGGATACAATCAAGCAAGTGGGGATGCAAGAAATAATAATACACCTCAGATGCACTAGAAAAATTCTCGAAACTGAAGTCTGCAGCATAAATCTCGTTGAAGGAATTAACACCGTGCTATCCTTGTAAGCCATTCGGGATCATTCTTAAGAATTGACAAGGGTAAAACTCATACAAATTGACCAAAAGACAAATCGTTGATGAAGTTGTACTAGGCTTTACATCCAAGAGATGGCAGAGATAGTCTCGAAGACTTCATAAAAAGAGCGAAGAAAGACTAGGCATCCAGTAACAACACTGGTATTATAAAGACAAATAAAAAAAAAAGAAAACATAAATGGGAAGAAAATCAACAGGATGGATATTATAAACTACTGACAGTCAAAATCTCACATGAGTATACCTGGATATGGCTACGAAATAAGGACTAAATATATTCATGCATGAAACGGTGATGCACCAAATAAAAGCAAGTGTAGATTATGTGATAATAGAGAGGAAACAATAAAAAATAAAATTAAGAAATATAAAAAAAAAACAAGCTGAAAAGATAAATAAAACGAGTCATGACTAGATGGGGAGAGTGATCCACTTGGAAATGCGAAAGAAATATAAATTTGACCATGCAACCCGATGACACATGCACAAAGCAAATCTGTTCAGGAAAATAAGACGTAAAAAGTCATTAGATATTTTCAGATAAAAACAAATATCCTAATCCTGACATGACTTCGTTATAATTAAAATCAACAAAAAAGAAGAGAAATCACCATCTAGAGGATTTTGCTATCCCATTGGACCACAGAGTGAAAATCAAAGAAAGGGGAAAGAGTGGCAAGTATCTAGACCTTGCTAGAGAACTAAGAAAGCTGTCTAATATGATAGTGACGGTGTTAACCATTATAACTGCTGAACTTGTAACATCCCCCAAAGGTCTGTACTGGGGTCTTGGAGAGTTGGAAATTGAAGAGTAAATTGAGACAATCCAAACTGCATTAATTTTGAGGTTTGGCAGAAAGACTCCTGGAGATTTGATGTCAGCCAGTATTCACTGAAAGACAACCATCTAAATCTGGTGTAAAAAGTTCCCAAAGAATAACTGCATCATGTTTGCACAGAACGAAAAGAAAAGTCGGCCTGATTACGTAAATAAGATGATACACTGTTTGTTGTGTAAGTGTATAGGTTATATATTTTAAAATAATGATGGATCTCCCTATGATTAAAATAACAACAGTGTAGTCATCACTATGCTCTCGAGAAAATTCCTGTGAAATGCTTGAAACAGTTTGAAAAAATAAATATTCTGTGAATAAATTTAGAAATTGCGAGGAAGGTTCAACTGTTTCTTGGCTGCATGCACTGGCTAGTAATCTATCTATCACAATTCGTTTATATTTTGATATGAACATGTGTACCTATCGCTTCCATTCTTCCTATATATATATATATATATATATATATATGCACAAACACACACCTATATAAATGTATATATATATATAGATAGATAGAGAAACAAGAATATTTATATACATACACACACACACACACACATATATATATATATATATATATATATATGCAAAATCTGTTGAGCATCTTTTACTGGAAAACCAACTGGAAATGTCCATCACAAGATTTCTATCAGTACGCCATTAACGTAACACAGCTTTCTTCGCTTAAGTGCCGAAGAGATTCAAATTGGAAGCGACTCTGAGCGTAGCAATAGTGAACACCTCTCTCTTAATCGGAGCAAAGATTACATATGACATGTACCAGCAGCGTCACCAGCAGAAGGAGAGCTCTCGATTTTAATTTTTGCTTTTAATGGAGAGTAAGGTTGCAGGATTTACATATCGAGTAGGCGCCACACCAGGATGTGACGTTAAGGTTTTGCCTAGAGCCTGATTCTAACAGCCTGCCGGCTATTCTCACCTTTTGCATCAAAAGGATTTCATTCATTTCCCATTCACATTATTCTTTTTTCTTTTTTCTCCTTCTTTTTGGTTTACTTCTCTTCTTTTCTGTCCTCTTAAATGTTCGTTGATAATTTTATCATAATGATTTGCTTTTTTCTTGTCCTGACGTCGTTCATGTTTTCATTTGTTTATAAAAAAAACTCTGATTTTTTTTTTTTGTGTGTGTGTCATTACAGTAAATACCTCTGAAGAAGTTGATTTTTTGTATAACGACTGAATTGTCATTTTCTATTTATTTTAATTGTAAAAGGTTGAAATTTGAATGAAGTTGTAAATAGACCAGGAAAATTTATATAATAAATTGATTAAGGCTTGAAGTTCGCTGTTCGATTTTGTCGAGACTGTGGCAATGGAAAAAAAAAGCAAAAATCAAGCAAAAAATTGTCTGAACTAAATCTCTGTATTTCACGAAGGCTGAGGAAGAGTGTGAGCTTATTGTTATCCTCTAAGGAAATGGACTCGTTGACTCGAATGCATATCCTACTTTAGGCTGTTTCATTTCAATTTTACACTTATGACCTTGGGAAAGACAATAGTCTGTCTTTTCTCCCTCCAATTATAGGAGAAGAGACTAGGCTCTTTAGGTTCGGTTTGGAAATCTGTCTTGAACGAAGAAAAAATTGAATCTACGCTGGTGTATTCCGCTGGAAAATTCACCTCGTGTCACCTCGTTTTCATGAAGGAGGTTTTTTGCAAATGCGTATTCTATGACTTCACACACACATACACACACACACACACATACATATTTATATATATATATATATGCATAACATTTTTGATTCCAAAATTTTCTTCTGTTCCTTCCCACTATGTTTCAATTTCAACCATTCAATATTATGAATTAAATATAGGGTGACCTAATTTGTCTTTCTAAAAAGAGGATCTGATATAGTAAACCATTGCTCGTGTATATACGACGTTTCATGTTTGTTTGTCTGGTTTGATTTTCAGGCATTCCAACTACAATATATTATCTTATGCCAAATCTTATTTATACATATATATCAAATATATATGATTTGTAAAACTATTTTATTTGTAGCATTTTGAAATAAGCCCTAGCTCATTTTTTCTTCAACTAGTGAAGTTGTTTTAAGTAATTCTATCAAACACGAATAATTATATTTACAATTAATCACTTGTTTCTATACGGTTAAATGGTTGCAAGTATTGCAATGTGACAAAAACAATTTAAGTAAATTCAGTTATTTGTTCACACGCAGTTAAATAATCAAACTGTTCTATTTCTTTCAATTCAATTTAGCATGGGTAATTTTTCTGAAATCAATTAAACTGTTAAACAATTCTAGGACCCTATTAGATGCTACCATTCCGGTCCAAATTGAACTTGGGAGAAATCGCAATAAAAAGGCACACTCCATATTTTTAAAAACTCCAGAGCCGGAGACTCATCATATGATTGTATAGCGTCAAATCCAGGAGACTCGTCTTACCCATCTGCAGAGATTTGCAGTCTGGGAATTTTACAGTCATAGGTGACTGTTCGAACGACGTTTTATGTTCGAAATTTTATGAAGAAAATATCATCTATACTTCATTTTGTGTTTTCCTTTTCAACCCAAAATAAAACATTCTACCCTTTTTATCTCACTTTCTTTTGACTTTATTACCTTTTAATTGTCTCTTTTTTATCATTTTTCTATAACTGATTTTCTTATCGTTCCTTGTTTATCTTTGTAATTATCTTATCCGTTTTTAGTCCATAAAATATCTACTTTCAATCTTCTTATATTTTTTTTATTTTCTGAACATGAGCAATGAATTTTTTTTTCCTTTTTAGTGGCCTTTCTTTCTTTCTTTCTTTCTTTCTTTCTTTCTTTCTTCACTTCTTGTACAGATATTCAACTTCATTTTCCGTCTTTGTGTTCATTTGTTTCCTTTCTTTCTTTCTTTCTTTCTTTCTTTCTTTCTTTCTTTGCGTCAGCCCTCACTTCTCGTATAGATATTCAACTTCACTTTCCTTCTTTGTGTTCCTTTCTTTTCTTTCTTTCTTTCTTTCTTTCTTTCTTTCTTTCTTTCTTTCTTTCTTTCTTTGCGTCAGCCCTCACTTCTTGTATAGATATTCAACTTCACTTTCCTTCTTTGTGTTCCTTTCTTTTCTTTCTTTCTTTCTTTCTTTCTTTCTTTCTTTCTTTCTTTCTTTCTTTCCGTCTTGGTACTTACTTTTATCCACCATTTGATATATTTGTCTTTCTATCTTTTTATTTTGTCTTCTCTTTCACGTTTTTCTTATGAATCAGTTTTCTCGATTTATAATTGATTATTCGCTGATCCCTTATCATATTTCTTCCAAACTAAATTTCAGTTAAATTAATTTTAAAAAATCATTTTGAATCTTCTTTCTTAGAAATAAGCATCTTATTTTCTTTTCTTTGACCTTCCATTATAATAAAAACGCAGACAGAAAAGATCCGAACCTTTTTATTTTCCACGTTATACTTTTTAATACTTTACACTAACACCCTGAGACACAGAATGTTTTTCAAATGTATTTATAGAGAAACATGACATCATCTTTGATATTTCCAACCCATTTGTCACTACACTTTATCACTTGTAAAGCAAAGCAATTGAAACCAAAGAAATTTATTGAACATGTCATTAAGCCAATGCAGCTGAAGTATCCAACTTAGGCTGTGACTACATCCTGAAAATCACATGAAGAATGGAATTACATTCAGAGATGAAGCCTATTCTAATCCATTTTGAAAGACAACTAAAAGAAAGTCGCCTTTGTCCCCAGGGGAAGATTTAGGCCATTTTAACAAGCACGTAAGAACAACTAAACCACTTGCTGGACTCCATAGAAAAGTATTTAACAAGTAATGCTCAACATTTCCAGGATATTTGTATGTCATCAAATACAGCATAGCATTGCCGCATTGATCAGTAAAAGCTGGCATCGAAAAGTTATAATTCATCTGCAATATGTAGAAGCTTTGCAATCATATTTAGTTCGCTAAGACGTTCAAATCCATTTGTAAAATTAAAAACAATAAATAAAAATTGCCGAGAGTTGCTCTGTGTGAAAAGTAGGAATGCATACAAAATAAAGTGCAAATAATTAACTGGCATGTAAATGAAATGAATTGGAATGTTTCCCGTGGAAACGCTTTGCGAAATTGACATTTTGAAATCAGGGTTAGGGCTCTTCTCAAATCTCTCTCTCTCTCTCTCTCTCACGCACACATACACACACACATTATATATATATATATATATATATATATATATATATATATATATATATATGAAAAAAGAATTGCATAACATAAAAAAGTCAGTTGATATGAATCAGTTTAAATAGAGCGCCTTAAGAAATACAATTCAAAATATTCCCTGTTAACTTCAATTTACTACTCAGATATTGTGAAATGATAATGGACGACCAAATAATGAGCAAAACAATCCATATAAATAATGTCCAAAAACGATATATATATATATATATATATATATATATATATATATATATATATATATATATATGTGTGTGTGTGTGTGTGTGTGTGTGTGTGTGTGTAGTTTCTTTGTTAAAATGGTATATCAACGTTCGTGCCTTATTTAATGAGAAAGCAATTCTTGTTGAACAACAGTGTTACTATTCACTATTTGACCAATAATAGGTAGTTTGGATGAGTGTATATATATATATATATATATATATATATATATATATATATATATATATATATATATATATATATATATATATATATATAGGTGTGTGTGGGGGGGTATATATTCTCATGATCTTGTCACTTCTTTTTTAAGTAAATTTCATTACTGAAGTAAATATTCTCAAAGCGAAACATGTCAATTAAATCTTTCGAGTTCCGTTTTTTACTCATATTGGTGGATTTTATTTCAAACCTTAATCATATATATATATATATATATATATATATATATATATATATATATATATATATATATATATATATATATATATATGGGGGTGTTTAGGAGCCATTTTTTGAAATTAAATATGAATACGTCTCTTCTGCTGAGCAAATTAATCCTTCCTCGATGTTTAAATATTCAATTTTCAATTTTTGAAATTGTTTACTTCCGTACGCTACGTTCACACGTCTTCATTTTTCCTCTTTATCATATTAAAGAAAACGAAAAAAAAGTTCATCGAAATAAGTATTTAATCCAATGTATTAACACGTCATATATATGGAATTATGTTTCTGTTTTATTCTTTGAATGGCGTTGTTTATTTTGATTGATTAAAATTGTTCTTTCTTTTGTATTTTAATAATTACTTGATTTGATTTTTTTTTCGGTGAATTTGCTTACCTTGTCCCTGGGGGCTTACTATCGGTAATCATAACCCAAATAAGTAAAGAGTATATTCTCATCAGAGTACGTCAGTTAACCTTGTCAAATGATAATTTGATTTACATAGATGTTTAGTAAAATGATGAGATTCAAATTTGAAATGAAAAAGGCTTTTGGTTAATCTGAAAGAATTTAATGAAATACTAATTCAACTAACTCTTCTTTTTTCAGTAAATAATTTTTTCCCAATACATTTTCAGCTTTTTTACATCACAGTAATAAAAACTAGATTAATTAATATGATCTATTTAATAAGTTCATCTTATACATTTAATTTAACGCTTTATATGTGTTTGGCCTTATAATATTGGATCTAAGGATTGCGACCAAAAAAATATTTTAAAACTGAGAAAGAAAAGAGAGAAAAAAACAGATAATAAAACAATCGTAAGCGATTTATTTAAACTTGAGCAAAAAGAATTATACGCTTTTTGTAAGAGAAAGAAAAGCCTTGCTTTCAGCATGTTTCTTTTTGTTTTTGTTTAATCGCATATTTCCCTGTTAGGTTATTTAATGCCAGAACCATATAGAAAGGACAGTATTCGTACTATTCAAACAATAGTTATAGGATAAGAGTGTTGATGCCTTTCATAAAGGGCATTAGTCTGAAAGTGAAGACAAAAGCAGCATTAGAGATCGAACCCACTCTCTAAGATGACTCAGTCCAGCACATTAGCAATTAAACCACGGAAATCCTTATCCCCCGAAAATCCATTGAGGTTGATCTGCCAATAAAAAAAGAAACTAAAATAAACATCCTCTGGTCAGTAGTCAGAGTAGAAAAATTATGTTGAACCCCTTTTCATCACCCTCCATTTAGAAAAAAATGAACAAATAAGCGTTATACTTCATGAGGTGTTGTGTGTGGTTTAATCTTCGATAAGTTTATAATTTATAGGATAGTGGTCAAAAATTATATAATAACATTTGAATCCCGTAAAAGATTTATGGTCAGGACTTCTTGCTAAAACAAGCTCATACGAGAAATATCCAAATAAAACACCATGCATATGTTACCAGCTCTAATACCCAACGTTTTCCCACCGTCACCATTGCGATTGGTGTACTTGTACCACTGGCTTTTGACCATAGAATGTTTTCGAAGAATGTAGTACCAAGTTAGTGGAGTCATCTCTGTAACAACATTATTTAAGTGGAACTGCCTCATTTAAGAGCTCAAACAGGATAATCAGAGGGACGATGATAGGGAAGTATATCCAAATTGATTTAAGCAGAAGTTTAAATATATGCTTGATTTAGTTGAAAAAATTGAACGAATGTTTGCACTGAAAGACACCCAACGTAACTTAATAGAAAACGAACTTAGAGATATATATCTTAAATTTGACTGTCTCAAGATCAAAACAATCAAATATCAAATCTGAAAAGTTTTGATTGTATTTTCTAAGAAAACCATCTTATTAACCCTCTGTTTCCAGCTGGAGGATACACTTTTTTTTTTGTTTTGTTTTTTTCTCATTTATTATTTTCTTTTAATTTACTAAGCTTTTTGCTTTGTCTAACAGATGTATCTTAGCTTGCTCGAAGTACATTTTGTACCAATATAAGAACTCATATAATTATTGAACCAGCTTATCCCTGGCTATTCCAGAAATACGTATTAAAACGGTCCATATTTTTGTAATAACATATTTGCGGCCTTACAGGATTCGGCTTGTCTTTAAAAGAAAAAGCAAAAACGAAAGGATTAAATCTTTAAAATAGTCGGTCTCTTCATGGTTGAGTTAAGTACTATTTAAAGTGTCCACGTATCAATCTTTGAATTTTTACATCTAAATTTTGTTCTTTTTCATCACAACACTCCTATTATCATAATATCGGACTTGAACAAGAGAAATGTAAGATATAGGCATATGACGAGTAAATTGATCATATGACAAAATGTTGACATGCTCCTATTATAAGAATACACTAAAGTGACTAGATACCTCTTATTTCTGATTAATAGAATTTTATTAAAAGGTTGTAGAATAACAATTTCAAATCCTTTAATATTTAAAGACTAGGCATAGAAGATGAAAACCTATTCATGATAATTTGTATTCCATAAATTTACGAACAGAATGCATCAAATTATCAATGGCTCATTAAAGACAGTTAGATTAGACCTCTTTTCTACATATTTTTGAATTAAGGCAGGTATAAAGTAAGTAAAAAGTTGGCGACCGTTGTCGAGGGTTACCAGTAGACTCCCTTTTCAATAGCTAATACACCGAGGTGTAGCGGAGAGCGCTACTTTCTGTCCTGATTTTTAAGCAAGGACATATACATTACCATTTTTAAAGTCTTTGGTATGACGCGACCGGGGATTGAACCCAGGTCTCTCGAACCATTGGCGAACACTCTACCCAGTAAGCCAATGAGCCGGTTAGAAGTTAAATGTCGTGATAGAAAATCGAAAAAATAATTGTAACGTTAATTTTCTACGGAACATTTACCTTGCAATTTAACACAATTAAATTTGTCATTGGTTGAAGTACATTTGAAACTTCACCTTTGAATAGCCGTAATTCCATGCAGTTTCCTATTTTCTAAGCTACATTTACTTTTGAACAAATACCCGTGAGAAAGGTATGACCCTTTTTTTTACCTGACAATGGGTTATTTTTGTAAACTTTTGTTTCACTGATTATTGGTTGGAGCCCCCAAGTCATAATGTCTAATATGTCCTGCGGTTCTACAACGATGGTTCTAGCATTAAATAACCCACAGTGATTGATATGCCATTAAAAATGAAAGGAATAAAAACAAACTAATAGTTTTGTGGTGAGTGTCTAGCAGACACCTTTTTCGTGAAGTGGAACCAAACAATAACATGATTGTCTATAAATGGAAGCAAAGTTTAAAAGAAAAAGCTAAAATACAAAATAGAGAAACATCCCCTCAAAAAAATAAACAAAAAGCAAATATATATATATATATATATATATATATATATATATATGTATATATATATCGTACAGAAAGAGTTATTTTCTAATTGACTAAACCTCTACTTTTATTTCGTTAGTGTTTCTGGAAAAGGTTTATTGAATGCTGGGGTTTCACTGGTATTATATTTTCTGTTTAATCCTTAGTAATCTCTGATGTCATAGTCTCAAATATCTCCGATTCTTCCCCTGACCCTACACACTTCTGAGTTATTTTTAGTCTGGTCAGTCTTTCCACAGTCATTTACTTTTCCCCCAGAATCATTCAGCGAGTCTACACACACACACACACACACACATATACGCGCGTGCACACACACACACACACGAATAGACGCTAACACGAAAGTATATTTGCCCAATCAGCTGGGGCTGTATAATATACTAACAGCATCTCGGCAGAGGGGTGAGACCTCCCTAGCGAGTGTCTTAATGTGACACTAAACTATATGATGGTGAGATTTAAGTAATGCTGGAGCTTTGATGAATACAGGGTACTCCTTCATTGCTCTAGCTTCTAGATCTACTCTGGTCCAGAGTGGTAACACCTGATAGGGTCCTATCTATGCGTCAAAAATGACTAAACTGCAAACTTATGCTACACAGAAATACTTAAAAAAGAACTGTTTCAGTATTAAAACTGCGTACTTATCCTAAACGGAGGTGTTTGAAATGGAAATTTTTTGACATTGAAATTGTACTACGCTAAACTGAATTTTTTGAAATACAACTGTTTGACATTTTTCTGTGTGTAGAAAAAAATCTATACTTATACTAAACTGAATTAGTTGAATTAAACCTGTTTAACTAAACTGAATAGATTAAAATAAAAATGTTTTTGACAATTAAACAATGCGTTCATGCTAAACTGAATTGTTTGAACTGATTATTTGTATAAAAATGAATTTGTCATTAGTTAACTTACAAAGGTTGATATGCCATAAAACCTAATCACCCAACCAACCAACACAGCTATATATATATATATATATATATGACATGAAAACAGATGTCGCAAATAAGAATACATGCTATTAGATATATATAAAAACTAATATATATATATATATATATATATATATATATATATATATATATATATATATGTGTGTGTGTGTGTTTGTGTGTGTGTGTGTGTGTGAACTTGTAGATTGTAGATTACACACCTCTTGGTTGACATTGTGAAGATACTATCACCGAATATACATTATCTAAAATTATTTTAGAATATGTATATTCGTGTTTAATTATTCCGCTTGTTAGGCAAGTGAATTTGGGGTGGGTTTTTACGCCTAGATATCAGGTTTAAACCCGCCTGAGAACTCCATCAAGTGACATTACTTATCTTTTAAAACCTGACTTAATTAAAATAAAAATCATAACTTGTGTTATAGGCAAGATATAACAGAAAGTGTTCATAATAAACTTTTAATAAAAATGACATGCAATGTTCATGAAAAATAGAATAAATTAAGACGAGCGATGTAAGCCAATGTTTGTAACGATTTTGAAATGTTCGGATTAAAGGCTAGAGGAATCGGAAATCAGAGAAAGAATCGGGGCAATATTGACTACAGTATTCTCGCGATTGACTGCAATTCTAAGAAGAGTTCCGGAGACCTGTGAAAATCTGAAGTAACTTAGACCAGGGAAAGACCACCAGCAAAAGCTGGTGGGAAAAACCCTCAAGGAATTCGAAAGAACTGTGTAAACATGTGGACATAAAAGAGACGGTGATACCAATTATAATTGGAGCTTTCGGTACATTTACCAAAAGTTTGGTATAGGGACTGGAGGAATTGGAAATAAAAGGACGACTGGAGACCATCCAAATTAAAGCATTATTAAGATCGGTTAGTATACTGAAAAGAGAATTGGGGACTTGAGTATATTTGCTGTCACTCAAACTCTACTGAGAAAAAAATTAACCTTGTCAAATGATAATTTGATTAACATAAATGTTTTGTAAAATGATGTGATTCAAATTTGAAATGAAAAAGCCTTTTGGTTAATCTGAAAGAATTTAATGAAATACTAATTCAACTAACTCTTCTTTTTTCAGAAAATAATTTTTTCCCAAAACATTTTCAGCTTTTTACATCACAGTACAAAAAAACTGCTTTAATTAAAAAAGAGTATTGGGAACTTGATTATACTTGCTGTCACTCAAACTCTACTGAGAAAAAAATCAGCTTGCGCAGGTGTGAAAAACACACAAAAGATTATATTAATAACAGAAAAGATCCTGCAAAGGATCCAGGGGCTAGGGAGAACTCCACTTCCTTGATAAATACATCCGAAAAAAGTGCAAGACGAGACGGAACATGGCCTAGATTGGCTACAAAAAGGCATACGATATGGTCTCACAAAGTTGGATAATAAACTGCCTCAAAATGTACAAAATATCACATGAAGTCATAAACTTTATCGAGAAAACCATGATATCCTGGAGAATGGAATTGACAGCAGGAGGGAAAAGCTTAGCTTAAGCGAAGTTCCAAAGAGGTATATTTCAAGCAGATGCCATTTCACCATTACTATTTATAATTGCAATGATGCCACTCAAGCACATTCTCAGAAAATCCACAGCCGGATACAAACTAAGTAAATCCCAGGAAAAGATCACCTAATGTAGATGGATGACATCAAGCTTCTTGCCACAACAGAAAAATAATTGGAAAGTCAAATACACGCAGTAAGAATATACAGTCAACGCATAAGCTTAAAATTTGGCATAGTAGTTCGAATGGTCTCGGTTTGTTCTCTGATTTCCAACCCTTCCAATACCCTTTCTATGCCAATGGGGACCGTTTAAGTGGTATCTCAGTCAGTCTCATGTTTTACAACATTCGTAGTTCTCTGTCAAGGTTTAAGTAATTCTCTCTCATTTCGCTTTCTTTGATTTTTTTTTCATCTGTGGTTCACAGGAACGTTAAAATCCACTCTAAAGCAAATGCTCTTCCTTTTCTTTTATTTATTATGAATTATAATTAAGTCTGGTTTTCATGCTATGATTAGAAGGTGTGTTTTTATTTCAAAATCCCAAATAATATACGTCTTTAGCACGGATTCAAGTTTGAACTCCTATCATTTAGTAGCAGTATCAATTTTAATCTCTTGCTCAATTTCCAGTGTTCCATCTTTCCCACCTAGTTGTGCCTACTTTTCATTATTTTACTATACGGAAAATTTTGACACCATTGTTAGTTGATAGTTTCTCATTGGAATTTGTGTGACAGCAAGTAACATTCAAGGTTTCCTTTTCTTAACCTCGTCCAGGTTTTGTCGTGGGAGATGTTGTTTATGAGTCGTTTAAGACGCCTATAGTTTTGTGTTTTTTCCCATTTTTGTTTCCTAGTTATTGACATTCTTTTGGCCATCGTGTTGTCAGTATTGTTTTTGATGGCTGTAATCAATTCTCCATCGTGGTTTTCTAAGTCGTCCTCGAGCTGTAGTATCGATACGTCAACGCTGTTTTCAATGATATTAAGTCCTTTTTCTCCCTCCTTTCTTGATACATGTAGTCTGTCAACGTCGTCTCTCGAATGTAATGACTTATGCATGGCCATTAGTTTTCATATTCTTTGCTTAAGTTCTTCTTTGGGCAACTTCAAAAAGGGTCCCTAATATCTAACGAGAGATGCAGTCCATGAATTTATTCCTTTGATAAGGTTTCTATTACATAGTTTTGTCTCGAGTAGGTTTGTAGTTCTCCTAGTATATACCTCCTAATTTTTTTCTTTCATCTCTTACTTGTTTGATGGTAAAAGTTTCCAAGATGACCAAGTATTTATAGTTTTCCTTTTCTCCGAGCGTTCTAATCTTGTATTGATATTGTATTTTCATTCCATCAGTCAGGTGTCGTCTCATACTTTTTATTACTAGCATGATATTATTATTATTAGCATGATAGTATTATTATTATTATTATATACTCCTTTAGAGTTTTTCACATCAGCATCAGCTGATGGTTTTTCACTGGAGTTTGAGTGACAGCAAATCCCCTCATATGTCCAGGACTCTTCTCAGTATTTTTGCCGTCTTCATTAATGCTGTCGTTTGGATGGTCTACCAACTTCCACATACTCAAAGCCCTTTGATAATCCTTTTTTATTAATATTCCATGTTTTACACATCAGATTTCACTGGTGATTTTTCGTTTAGTTCTGAATGACCGAAAGTCTTCTTTGGTCTCTATAATTTATTTAAGTATTAAAGGTGTTTTCAACAGTGCAATATTTTGGATATCCTCGATTCTTCCCATAATCTTCACTTCATTCAGATTGTTCGGGCCTATTCGAACTGTTCTAAGCCCACCAAATACAGTTGGTTTCGTCTTCACCTAGACGTTTCACAACCTTTTCAGGTCTCTAATAAGATACTGATATTTATCGATATCTTCTCTATCTAATCTGATCCACTGGAACAGCGAAATCCACCAGTATTCTTTGTTAATAAACATTTTCTCTTCTCTTTAGATCAGGATCGAATTATCCATTTGTATTGCCATAAACCAGAGAAGTTTTGAACAGTTTCTGCTATGTGAATATGGTATTTTTTTAACGAGATCATTTTTTTATCTCTTGCAAAATTCCTTTGTAAAACTTTTCACACCCAGTACCAACTCTTAAATTTTTGCTTGGATCAGTTTGCTGCATTCGCTTATCAATTGATTAACTCTTTCATCCTTGTCCCAAATTCCCTGCATGCAGTAGGTTTTGTATTTTTTTTTCCTGTTATCTTTGCCGCTGGACTTTACATGAGACCAATTTACAGCAAGTCTCTTCAATTTTCTAGTATATTTCTTGGCATTCTTTTGATTTCAGCAATTTTGGAATCTGAACGGTCTTAATCATTTTACTGATCCAGTCTTCTTCCAGTCTTCTTCCGAGAGAACGAATTTGACTACCATTGATATTATTATTGTTTAATTGGCGGACTTGTAAGATGGGTATCAGCCGTCTACAAATTGCCGGCAAATATTTATAAGCTTACCCGTCAGCAGCAGCAACAGTGTATTGGCCATTTAGAGATGAGTAAATCATATATAAACAACAGCAACCGAGAAGTGTAAGTTTAGACTTAATATGTGTTCCAGTCTTGTAACTTAGATGGCGTATTTTTTGTATCGTACAACTGAAAACAAGATGGCCACCCAAATTCCAACAGTTATTATCTTAGAAGGTTTTTTGTCTGTCTGATTATGTCTATTGATATGTCCCTTTTTTATGTTCCGATTAACCAACCACATCCAATAGCCGACGAGAACATTTCTTTTTGTTGACTTTAACTGGGTCTGTTTTTTTAGCTGTAAATAGATAATCGTTTTTTTAATCAAAATTGCATATAATGTTACGTTTTAATTCCCATGACCGGGTCTTGTGCTTTTCTCTCTATAGTCAAAGTAGTGATTTGCGCAATTTAGTGGATCATTTTTGTAACCTTTCTGCACTTGTCTTGTAAATTCATTTACCCAGTTAATTAACATAGCCTACACGTGTTATTCACATTAGTCTAGCTTTTAAGTTATTCATTCTTATGGCGTTTTGAGGTGCTATTAAATATGATGCAGTTTATTTATGCTTCCATTGAGTCATTACAACGCGATTATTCTATGTCAAAATTTAGTCTCTTTCATTACAACTGATCCGAGCTGTCAATCTAAGGCAACATGCGAACAGGATAAGGTTTCAGTCACACAGCAATTCAATGAGGGATAATCCTGTCTTATTCTTTCTCTTTCTTAAATGTCATAGCTTGATATCCCAAGAAATCTGCAGTTAACACAACTGAATGTTAGCATTAAGGAAATTAGTTGTAAAAAAATATTAATGAAGATTTTGAATGATGTGTTGTCAAAAATAAATCAAGATTCAGTTTTCATAGCTTTATTTCTAGTTTATCAAGAAAGTGTTTATTAATAGTAGTTCAGATGCTGCTAATGACACAAAAATGTTAATAAGGTTTTGATATTTTAAAAGTGTAATGATAATCTCGATTCGATTTTTAAGAAATATTGCAAAACCATTTAGAGCGAATATTTTTTTGATATACAACAACCCTTCAGTATTATTTTTCCTGTTGGTGGGGCTTTGAATAAGCTGATTGCGTCTTCTAAACGTGTGTCTCGGGTATGACACAAAACCGTTTGTCGACGAGGCTCCAGTTCTGAAGAATGTGATATTTCTCTCATTCATGCTCTACACCAGAACGATAAAACCTGTGTAAAGACTATTCACTTTCGATTGGATCAAGTTCAAAAAGAAAGAGACAAAAAACACATTTTTATCGACATACGATAAACGAGATTACTTACAATTTAGGCATAATTTTATCCTTGATTGGTTGAATAGTCGTTAAAATCATTCAATCGATTAATTTAATAAAATGCAATTAAAAAATTGCAAATCTTTTATACAGGATTCAATACATAAGTCAAAAAATTCCAGAATACTATTATTTAGGATTTATTAAAAAAAGAAAGAAAAAGTAACAATTGCAGGTGTGTGATGGAGAAATGATATGGTCAAAGCACAGTGATTTCATCTATCTATTAATTTACTTAACCTATCAGAGAGAAGCGTAGCGTGATTAACAAACACAGAAAATTATTCTAAATTCATCCTTCTAAACCAAAATTATTTTAAACTCTGAATGCATTTCATAATCATATAGGTGGCACTTTTAACAAATTTCCCGCCCAAGAGACAAAGTACTGTTTATTTTAAATCACGTAAGAATTTTTAAAGCAGTTTCTAAAAAATTCTTTGTTCACAAAAAGATAAATTATTTCTTTTATTAATTATTCAATATTGATCGAATCTCATTGCTGATCAACATTCCAAACTGGCAGTAAATCAGCGTGATCGTGTTATATATTCACGTACGAAATTATACGACCAAGATATGAACACGTGAAATAGACATATTCATACGTTCACAAATGTTCATACTCATATAGGAATTCAAAAAACACGAAATCGGTTCAGGTACGAAGCTTTTATTTACCTTTTTGAGTTAAAGGTTTTTCGACGAGGAGAGAGAGACACAATTTCTTCAACAAACGCGCGGCACATTTCGTACATCCCAACTGGTCTCGCCGAGGCGAGACCAAAAATCGACTACCTTCCTCTAGACTCGAATCTCAACTAACTGTTTTTTTTTTTCAAATTCCAAAATCCTCAGCGCTTCCGGGCATGACGCCATTTACGTCCCTGGTCACATTTCCTATCTGGGCTTTTTATTGTGACATCTCTGATTGTCACATCCGCCCTGCGCGCGCATGAACACCTGCAGTCAATGTGTGCACCTAACTAACCCATGCACTAAGCCAAAGGTTCTCAGCATAATTAAAACGAAAGGCAAGATATATAAGAAAATGATTATATAAAAGAAATCCCTCCGCAATTATATTACAAACGTTTTATCTAAAAAACAACAACAGAAAATGAATGCTATTAGTGATTTTTAAAACAAGACATGCTTATGATTTCTTTATTCTATTTCAAATAACTCCAAAATAATTCATATAGAAATCTAAAAACAATCATTAACATCGTATTCTATCTACAGGTCACAAAAATGGTCTTTTATGGACCTTTTTATATAATCAATTAACCGGATATTGGCATAATGGTTAGAGTGTTCGCCAATGGCCCGGGAGACCTGGGTTCAATGCCAGGTCGAGTCACACCAAAGACTCAAAAATGGTACTTGATACTACCTTACTTAACCCTTAGAATTATAAGGTGAGGATCAATGGTAAAGTGGAGCAATCCTGGGAAAGCAGTAGTGTCCTCCCCTAACCTTCGTGTAGTAGCTATCGAAAAGGGGGCCTTTGGGCCACCCTCGACAACGGTCGTCAACTCTACTTACTTATATAATCAAAAATACTATCTCACACACACACACACATACACACACTTTGGAAATGTCCAAACGCAAACGCAGTCGGGCGACTGGAGTTCTAACTCACTTAATTCGAGGCATTTTTCCAGCTTATTAACCATTAAACTACATGAAATATCTCACTACTTTCGCCAACTACTAACTTATTATCTTGTGAATGTTGAATGAAATATCAGATCATTTGATGATTAATGGTGATTTCCTTTCCTTCTTTGAGCAGTAAAGTTATATCTCCTTTTCCGAAACACAATAACAGATTCCTCTCGTTCATAAAGAGAAAAAAATCAACAAAAAAAAACGATTTATTATTAACGTTTTATGACGCACAACATTGATAGTGAATCTCTACAGGTAATAATAATCTAGGGACAGATAATCATTTTTGGTTTATCCAAGTTATTAATTCTAAAGTTGCTTGACATTTATACTTAATCATTTATTCAGAGAAGGTAAGTAAAGGCGCATAATTATCAGCATGGAAAAGCAAATCTGCCTATCATTTTCGAATTCAAATTGCATTGTTTATTTCAAGATATGTCTCATTTGTTGGGATTCATTGGTCTAACAGCGTCTCGTCTAATCTATTGCTATATATACGGTAAATACTTTGTGGTTTAAAGAAGAATCCTCATAAAGAAATAGTTTTACAGAGAGGAAGAAAGAGAGAGATAGAATGAGAGAGAGAGAGAGAGAGACAGAGAGAGAGAGAGAGAGAGAGAGAGAGAGAGAGAGAGAGAGAGCGAGATTTGTTTAATGGCATATTAATCTTCGTGGATTATTCAGTGGCAAAAATATTCTTATAGAAGAACAGTAGATGGTTAAGGGGTTCATATCTTTTCCTATGGTATTAGTTCAAAATTGAATGCAATACCCCTCCTGGATTTATATCCCACTTACTACGATGTCACAGTCCAGCACTTTAGACACGAGGCCTCGAGGATCCCCTAACAATGAGTAAGCTATATATATATATATATATATATATATATATATATGAAGAGAATTTTGGGAATGTGTTTAATTCTTTTGTTTTTACTGTAAAGATAGATTTACGAGTTGCCTACGATAAGTTTCCAGACTTTTTTAGAATGGGCATTTAAAATAGTCGTAGACCTTGAAAATCCAATAGGTTATTGCTATACATCTGATGAGATGACTGACCAATTTTTACCTTGTTTCAGGTTCAAATAAACAACTACAGCAGCAATTGGAATACACCCTACTAAAGCCCGATTGTCACAGCTGGTGAATTTCAAAAATGCAATCTGACACTTTGAAAGAACGATATGCCATGAGATTATGTTTTAAACATGGGGAAAATGCCACAGAAACGTATGGAATGCTTCAGACTTCTTTTCGACCATCTTGCATGGATCGAGCATCAGTTTTTGAGTGGCATAAGAGATTGAAGGAAGGGAGGGAGTCTGTGGGGGATGATGAGAGGTGTGGCAGGAGTAAGGAAGTCAATAAACCAGAGTTGATTGGCCAAAGGTTTAGGGTTAGCGTTAGGGTTACTATGTTGAGGTTTTAAGGGAGTCCAGGAAGAGATTCCTTCGGAAGAGGCCAGCACTCTTCAAATCTGGTCAGTGGCATTTCCAGCTGAACAATACATCAGTCCACAACTCCATCCTTGTCCCCGACTATTTGACCAAGATGGTCATCAAGACAGTTTCTCAGCGTCCCTATAGTCCAGACCTGGCTCCTTGTGACTTTTGGTTATTCCCTAAGCTAAGAGGCTGTCGTTATGAGACAATTGAGGAGATGAAAGATGCTGTGACGAAGGTCACTGACACGCTCACACAAGAGGAATTCCATGGGGCCTTCCAGAAGTTGTTGCAACGATACAACAAGTGCATTGCATCCGGAGGAGATTACTTCGAAGGCGACAAGAGTTTCATGTGTGTACTATCAATAAAATTGCCCATAAGAAAAATGTCTGGAAACTTATCGTGTGCCCCTCGTACTTTTTGAAAATATTTTTCAAGTATTTCATTTCGCTGATTTCGCTCACCCTCTCCGTGTGGTTAAGAATACGCCGACTAGGGTTTCTTTTGTCTATGATACTAAACTGTTTCCGGTTATACGGTTATATTTCTGAAATACATGGGAATGTAAAGTTATCCATTTGTTGCTATATACTCTAGGTTTTCTCTGACTTTTGAGTCTTAATAACGGTTTGTTCTATCTAGGAATGTACCATAATTAAGGACGATGATTATTAACATTAGTTAATATTTTTGTCTATTGTAATAGATCCTATGTTAGCTAAGGTTTTTGAATAAAGTCTAGGTTGCATGCAAAGACCATATGGTGAACTAATCGCGCATGTCAGCGGATTTTTGAGAGGTTGCTTTGGAGGTCACTTAGGACATCGTACTGGATATTATGTTTTAAAACCCGTTAGTAGGCCAGATATTGGAAAGTAAAAAAAATTGAAGGCATGTTGGCAGACTTAGGTAATGAAATCACTTTATAAAGGTAGCCACGGATGTTTTCATATCATTAGAGGATGAGGTAAATAGGATTATTATATGAGAAAAATTTATATAAATCAGCTGGGGCAGTTGGAGTTAGTTTAGAACTCATAGGAAAAGACTGTGGGTTAAGACCCCTCTAAAGTCAGGGAATGAGACGGGCGAAGTCGGGTGATTTTGTTCGTTTATCGTGCATGCATGATACCCTTAGTGTTAATATAACATAAGTACATTTTTATATCTATCTTACACTCTCGGCTTGCGTTTGACGCCGGCTGTACGAAATGTAACAGTCAGAAATAAAGTTTTTTGTATCTAAAGAATCAAAGAATTTGTCTTGTATTTGAGAAGTGGAATGCCTGTTGATATTAATGTTCAAGACGGTACCGGGTCGTCGAGGCTACTTTACTCACATCTCTATTTGGTGCCACTATGTCAAATAGATCTGTTGGAAAATTAGTTGTTATAGATAGAAATAATGGAAACCATATAACTGTATATGCTGCTTGTATGTCTTTGAATAATCACTGCTTAGAATGACTATCGTTAGTTACATGAAACTTGTTTTGAAAAGTTGGGCTTCGACATTAAATAACCCAGCAAATTTTTAAATGGATCAAAACATAAAAATGGTTTACCAACCAATCAATCAACCAACTAAACAATTAAGTTGTCTAGTCACCTGGGACTGTAGAATGAACTAACTGCTACTCTACAGAGGGATAAGCTTCCCCAAAGATTCTCCTGATATGACGCTAAATGATCTGATGATGAGGTTTCAGTAATCCTGGAGCTTTAGGGAATGCGGAATACCTCTTCATTGCCATCGTTCCCAGGTCCACTCTGTCCCGGAGTGGTAGCACCTGAGTCCTATCTATGGGCCAAATAGAACAAAACTGTGTGTTTATGCCAAACTAAGTTGCTTGAAATAGAACTGTTTTTATTATTGAAACTGTGCACTTATGCTCAACTGAACTGTTGGAATTAGAATTATTTTGACATTCACATGTTAGTAAAAAAAAATTATACTTATACTAAACTGAAATGTTTGAAATTTAATCCGGTGTTAAATGACCCGAAAGTGATTGAAACGCCGTAAAATAAACCAACCAACCAACCAACCACCTTAGAATATGAAGATGTAATTCTGTACGTTATAACTCATGTTTCAAATATTGTATTCAAAATTTTCTGGTAAATCTGATATGGGATGTATTTTTTTTTCCTCTTACTCTCAGGTGATATATTCATTAATTGCTGATATATTAAGATATCTTTTATAAAGATGACGTAGAATTAATTCTATTATTGAGGTTTATTATCTCCTGTCACGGATTTCACGGTAAGCTTATATAATACTAATTGATATATTCTTTTTATAATGCGTCGTTAAAAATCACTCTCCAAGTTCTTGATCACAATAAAAAAAGGAGCCGGTATTGTAAATATTTATGTGTCACTGTCTATTATCCGGATATAAATGAGAGCTTGGATTCTCCGAATAGTTCCAAATTTTCCGTGACATAATGCCTAAAGTGCTGGATTTTGTCCTCGAAGTAAGCTAGTTCGAACCCCAGTGGTACAGCGCACGGAAGCAAAATTAGTAATGTTCTTTTATGATGATTAACGACTCTATTATAAAACAAGATTTATTCTAATTCTAAAAAATAACTAACAAGATAAGAAGATAAACACAAAACAGTAAATTAACTCAAGATGGCCGCCACTTTTTTTCCATTATTACATGAACATGCCTTCAAACAGATTTTCACACATTTTCCCTTCCTCTTCAATAGTAGTGTTATGCAAACCAATTTTTGGTTGAGAAGTTGCATTTGTTTTGTTTTCTAAAACACCTCATATAGCGTATTCAAGCAAAGTTAATGTCTAGGCTTGACGGAAGCCATAAAGAAATTTCCAACATTTTTGGGGCTTGGTTTCGGGGTTAAGCAAATCATAGATTCTTTTTCGTTTCTTTTTTTGCTCACTCATAATGGGTTGAATTTTAAAGAAGAATTTTTCAATGATAGAGCTAATCCTGAAAATTTAGATTTCTTGCATTTATCTTCAAAAGTTGCACCAATCAGATAAATAAAAAACGTTTTTAAAAATTACTCCATATTTCTACCTCCGCACTCTGTATTATTTTAAGTATTAACCGTCTAATAATCTTGGCAAATGTATGAACCGTCTTCTCTTAATAGGTATGGGTTAAATAGAATTACTGCTGTTTTCTGCAGAGAAGTAACCCACGCATGTTGCCATGCATTTAAACAAAGAAACCATATTAAACTTATTTCAGAACGTAATAATACAAGAAAATATACTGAATATCATATTAATGAACAACGTTTATGGAATTTATTTACGTTAGCGAAGCATAATGTAATGTTTAGATGTTAAGAAAAAATGGTTCGAAATTGTATCAGGTCAGAGTTATAGAACAACGGAGTCAAGTGAACTTTCTATCAAATTTGTATGAAACTCGCTTCGCAAATATTTATGACAATTGTCATTTTTGTAAATTAATACAATTAAACATATTTCTGTATCATGTGTCATCATGGTGTCACATTTATTAATCATATTTTATGCCATGTACCACCTTCATTTGCCACCAAAATATTGAGTGAAGAATAAAATCTTTTTTGCACTTCCGTGGAGGTTATGTGCTCATTCAACAATGGTAAAAGAAGCCGATCAGTCTTAGTAGTTGCTACTTGAATTAGTAGGATACTAAAGCGAGTTGAATACGCACATTGTTTTATTTATTCAATAATAGAAATGTTTAAATAATAAATGTTTTCATCCCTACACATATATATATATATATACAAAGAGAGAGAGAGAGAGAGAGAGAGAGAGAGAGAGAGAGAGAGAGAGAGAGGGGATGTACCTTACTGTTGCATATCAATCAATTTAATGATGAATGATACCTGATCAAAACGTATATATATATATATATATATATATATATATATATATATATATATATATATATTTGTGAAAGCACCTGTTTTAAAGTTTTCGTTAGGTTTACGAAGGGTACGTTTCAAATTAGCCGTGACTTTATCGACATAGCTTTTGCTTATGTGAATTTCTCTACTGCGTTATATTTAAGGGGTGACATTTCAAATCAGTAGTAGTTATAATCAGGTGTATTTGTTTGTTTAGATGTTCGCTATAGTCAGTTTTCCTTTTTTTATTTCAAGGCCAGATGATCAACTTTCATATGAATCTAAAAGGCACATTTGTCCTCAGGCTTTTTATCAATTTGTCTCCTGCTTTTATTTTTGGTTTACTTCCTGATTTTTTTTAATTTTATGTTTATATATTTTTCAATTATTTCTATTATGGTGAATTTTGTATCTCTGTTGAAGTCATGACCGATTGTGCATCGGTGTTGTTCTAGCAATATCAGATTGTTCGGATCCATAGATTTAATCCTGTGCCTAGAGTTACTTAATCTAAAATGCCATTCTGACATTCGAACATGTTTTATGGGGAGGAGACAGCATGTTCATTCCGATAAAGAAATTACACGTTTGCTTCTGCTATTTGATTCGTGATGAATTTTAAAGTTTTTTTTTTAATTGCAAAACTAGTGAATAAATTTGTTGATTTGATCAGTTTTCAGCTTAGGTTGTCCTTGATATTGCATTGTTCGCAAAATTTAGGAGATATCAGTGACAGTTTCCTCGTGATTACTTTATTGTTGCTATTGTTATCTATAATTTCGCTGAGATTTTTTAATCAACAATATATTAGTATGTTTAGTTCTTGAAAAGTTGTGGCTTGCTTTGAAAATATCGCAACGGTTTTGGATTATTTTGACGATGAGCAAAAGAGAGAAGACAAATAGGAGTATTTTTATGATATTTAAGTTTTTATTCTCTTTATCTAACTTCTGTCTTAGGTCAGGTGAAAAGGTTTATATATATATATCTGTGTGTGTGTGTGTGTGTGTGGTTGGGCAGCAGTTTTTCATTTAGGATGTATGATGAAATTATATGGACATGCCAAAATTATTTTATAAGTATCCTTTCAAGTTTCCAGACAAGGGTTTTGGTTTAAGTTTGGAGTTGGTAGATGAATTTACCGAAATTATCTCTAGCATTTTGGATATTTTTTATCATCTACAAGGTTTGTTTGCAACTCCGACCTAAAATCAAAACACTTATGAAACTTGAGAGGATTCTAATAAAATCATATTGACGACTCTTTCTTTATTATTTAATCAAAAATGCATATATATATATATATATATATATAGAGAGAGAGAGAGCGACAGAGAGACAGTGAGAGATAGACAGATAGAGAGAAGGGGGGGAGAGAGAGGAAGGAAATATGCTGAGAAAAATTGAATTTGGTTGATTCTTCAATTATATAACCTACTTCAACTCCGGTTTCTCCATCTTGGTTATTTTCACCAACTTCTGGGATTTTCCGCCATTTGTCTGGCATGTTCTAATCGCTTTTCTCAACAATCCCTGCAGATATTGATAAATCTGTGCCAGAGACTAGACTCTGGATTACATTACTGACACAAGCAGACACGTTTCGTGATTGCAATTTATCCACGCAAGACGTTGCAGATGCTTATTTTATGTAATTATACTTGTCACCAGATAAGGGAAACGGAAACAAGCAGGTCGGCAATGTCATTCCGATAAGGCAAAAGTCACAGGCAAAGATATCAAATATCCTTAAAGCGACAACAATCTCGCGGATTGCCACTATTTCAGAATCGGTAGTGGTGGCAGTGAATGCAGCAAGACAACAGGTGCCGGCCAAACGTCGGGCTATGACCAATTATCAGTGACTACCGGATTTGGATGAATTTTCTGCTTTGCATTGAACGCAGTATGCGAGTAACAGCGATTATAATCATTATTGATCATTTATCGGCCTTTCTACGAGGCATAGCATAGGTAGTTCTATACGAGTGACTTATTAAGATATCAACCAAAAACACAACTGGAAGATTACGAAACTTGACTATGCAAATACGCATATATAGTTTACCCCTATTTATGAATTTGGACTTAGGATTAGACAATAATTAGAGTATGATACTAAACTCATTGTGGTGGTTCTAGTTCTGGAGACTGGATTCATTCCCCATAAGCCCCGAGTCTACTCTGCCCCGGCGGAGTAGTGACTTTTAGTTTCCTATCTAGAAGTCTAATCTGTTTAAGATTTAGTCGTTCTGATAGGATATGAGCCCTCTTGGCTAAGCTTAGAATAGGCTGATTGTATCCATTATAGAGAGGTAAAATCTCCCCGCAAAATTGCCCTGGAAGGATACTAAACTGAATTTGATGGTAACGTTCCGGTTCTTAAGATCTGGTGGGTTTCCAAACTCCCCTTATATACCTTTACTTCCAGATCTTCACTGGATCGTAGTCATAGTACTTGTAACTGTCCCCTATATATGTCATATATATATATGTTTTAAAATATTCGTGTTCATTAGGAAGAAATAATCTTGAGAAACAACTGCAGAGGAAATGAAAATATGAACGTACAATTAAAGCGATACCCAAAACCCTAGATATAACGTAACCCTAGACGGGTTGAAAGGTCGTTAAAATCAATCACTCAATGAAAAAATATTTCAAAATTGATTTAAATTCGGCTTATAATTGTTACTGCAATGAACAATGTAAACAGAACTTCATTCTTCATTTTGCCCTTTCAATGACATTTAAATCTAGAGAATGTACGAGGAGGTGCCCGTGGAATAATGGTTATCATCGTAGGAAATGGACTCGGTGACACGAGTTCAAATCCTGGACAAGACTGATTGCATTTCACATAGCACTAGTACCCTTGGGAAAGGTATGAATCCAAATATTCTACCACCAGCTATGGGTAAATAGGAGGGCAGACTGAGTTCTTCAGCCTTGGTGAGGCAACAAGTCTAAGAGAAGGAAAACTCTGAATTCAAACCTGTTAAACTTCGCTTAAAAATTGACCTTGTAGCATATCCTGCCCGAGCGGAGAGGTTGGAAAATATGGAATGTACGATTTTGATTTCTTTTTTATGACGTATCAACCTTAATGGGTTATTTAATGCCAAAGCCAAACAAATGGAAGAAAGGTAGTGGTACTTTTTTACGCATTGCCGGAGCATTACGTGTGTTCATACCTTTCTTAGGGGTAAAAGTTCGACTATATCTATCCAGTCGACTAGAGCTGAACACCGCCTGCTTCTCTGCAGAGGGGTGACCCCCCCCCCATCGAGTGTTCTGTATGATACTAAACTATCGGATGGGTTGGTTCCAGTAATACTGGAGATTTGGGGAATGTAGAGTTTCCTTTCATTGCCATTGGGCCCAGGTCCAATCTGGCCCCCAAAGTTAGCACCAGATAGGGTCCTATCTATGGGTCAAATAGATCTTATCTGTGTGCTTATGCTAAACCTAATTGCTTAAAATAGAACTGTTTTGACATTGAAACTGTACTTACGCCAAAGTGAATGTTTGAAATAGAACTGTTTTACTTAACTAAATAGACTGAAATTGAATTTTTTCGGACAATTAAACGGTGTACTTATGTTAAACTCGATTGTTTGAAATAGAACTGTTTATTTGTAGGAAAATAGATTTGGCATTAAATAACTTATGATATGCCATAAAATACAAACAAACAAACTAATGAACCCGACCTTAGTTCGAACCTTCTTACTATAATGTCACACTCCGACACGTTAACAACAATTCTACTGCCCCTCAACTGATAAGAGTTAGTTATGTATTCATCCAACCACTCTGCTATCGACAGAGTATGATATACGGTTTATGTTTGAGCAGAGAAAACTGTGGTGCATCCAGAAACAACATGGCATCGAAATCAATCAACCCCCCAGTCAATCAATCAGTTTGATATCCTCGTCGATATTAACATCATAAACACCTTTTAAAGAAAAGCTTCTGTTGTAATTCGATTCAACACTGATCTTCGGTCATCGGAAAAATAGTCTGTAAAAATATCAGCCATGATACAATACCTATTTGAATCTCGATCCTATTCCTCCGTCAAGGTGGACAATGAGGTAATCGCTAGCACCTATTTCTCTGCAACATAATTCTTGGGAAAAGTCCTAAATTTCTTTCTTATCAATTGCCATCTACGTTAATCATTATAATATGCCAATTATTTGCCTAATGCAGCAGTGATAATAAAGATAATTCATGCAGAAATGGATTAATCACTTTAAAAATATATTGGCAGAATTTGATATGAGGTCAATTTCAAAGCAGAGTAAAGCTGGTTACAATTCAGTGTTTTCATTCTCCTAAACCGGTTACCTAATCAAAAATAGGGAACCAAGTTTTGCCAACAATTTAAGTATAGTTAGTGATGAAGGGATGCATTGATATCTTTCACAATATCATTAGGGCGAGTTTTATCGCAGACAAGATTTTGACCCGAATACCCGATTGCATTTCTTTTCACCATAACCTTTGCACAAAGCGCTCCTCTAATATTGAAATGGAAGTAGCAAAGATTAAAAAAAAAGACTAAAAAAGAACTCGGTCTTAGTTTCGCGATTTTACCTACCGAATCGATAAACAATTGCTCGCACTGATAGCTAGGCTTAAAATACACTGACCGTGTCCCGTGCCGAGGAGTGAGACCAAGTGTCGTCGTACCTCTTATGCTCTCATTTATGTGTCTAATAGAGTTTTGAAATTATTCTTATACGATTGTGTCGTGTGCAAATAAAATATCTAAAGAAACAACTAAACATAATTGTAAGTGTGGACATAACATGAGCGGGATTCCCTAACTTTGAGGCATAAAGTAAGCAAAGATACGTTGAAATGCCAGTAAATAATTTAAGTGATGAATTAATTAATAATATAAAAGTTGCTCAGTTAATATATATATATATATATATATATATATATATATATATATATATATATATATATATGAAATAATAGCCCTTACGGTAAAAAAAACCCGGCAAGTGATTTGAAGATGAAGATATACAACCAATCACTGTCAAGGGGAAAAATATATATATATATATATTGGAAAAAAAAGAAAGGGCCAAACTTGTCATACCAATTGAAAAAAAATTAAAATACAGGCAACTGGTTGGTCAAAAGAAAAAAAAAAAACACAATTCGGATTGCTAAGCTACAATGCAAAAAGTATTCAATACTGAGTAGAGCATATAGTATCGATAATTACTTAGTAAGTCAGGAACTAACCTACTGTTGTTTCGCCTGAACGGCTCATCAGGCTACCTAATCCCGACACATTCGGGATTAGGTGCCCTGATGAGCCGCTTAGGCGAAACTAGAGTAGGTTAGTTCCTGACTCACTAAATAATTATCGATACAATATATACTCATTTTGATGTTCTTGTGCATCCTCATTTTTTAATATATTCATTATTTTCGTACCATGGTTTTCTCAAATAACTTTATAAATATGCACTACAGCCCAGTTGGTTTATGCTGCAAAATTCCGTCCATTGTATCTCAACAGAGGGGTAAAACCTCCACGCAAATGATGTCTTAGATACGGCACTAAACCATTTAATGATGAAGCTCTGGACTTGGATGTTTGTGGAATGTAGAATACCACTTCATTGCCATTTCTCGTTGACTCACTCTGATTCGTAGTAGAATTTCCCGTAAGAGTCCTATGAATGGGTCAAATAGGACTATTTAATCATTTACTGACTTGAAACAATTTAATTGTGTGCAAACAAAAGATTGATGTTAAATTGAATCATTAGTATCACCCAGCATGCCTAAAATCATTTAACTTTAAGCAAACGATTGATTACTGGCACGATTAAAACCGTTAACTACAAACGATTCGTTTACACATTATATATTCAATATAATAAATAAAAATAATTTCTCATTAAATAACCTACAAAGGTTGATTTGCCATAAAACGCCCAACCAACGTTATTATCCACTATGTTTTAATTCAGTGTCTGTAAATGTGAGTGGCTTGCAAAGTAATTGTCTTCGAAATAGCAACTTATATTTCCGCAAAGCGATTTAGATTTTTTTTTCGTTATCTATGAAGAATTACGACGTAGACGACAGTGAATTGGAGAGAGTTACAAAGCCGAGAACTTTACTCCTTTGACTTTTACACCTCTGGTTTGTAGGTATCTTTTTCTTTTTTTTTTTTAAGAAAAATAGATTTGTTTATAGCCATGAGTTAATGGAAATGGTGCACGAACGTTAGTTGCCTTCGGCACGACAATTAGACAGGAATGAAAGCAGAAAAAAAAGAAAAGAAGAAGAAATGAATGTAGTTGAAGAAAAAAAAAGTGAAATAGAGAAGAAGAAAGAAAATACAGATATGAGGAAACATGAGAGAAAAAAATGCACGAAACAGAATAAAGAATCAAACAAATAAAAGGAAAGAAATGAAAAATGACATGTAGAGAAGAAAAAAAAAAGAAGTAAGAAACCAACTGAGAAGAAAAAGAAATTAAAAAAAGAATGAATAAAGTGGGAAGAAAGTAACAAATGAAGGCAAGGAACAATTAGAAAGAAAGAAAGAAAGAAAGAAAGAAAGAAAGAAAGAAAGAAAGAAAGAAAGTTTTGACATTTGACGAAAGAAAAATTAGTATGAAAGAATTAATTCAGGAAAAATACTTTAAAAAATTAAAAAAAAAGAAATTAATGAATCAGGCTGAACAAGAAATCCAAAAAAAAAAAACCCCACAAAGAAATGAAGAAATTACAAATGAATAAAGAAAGGTATTAAAAAGAAAGGAATGAAACAAGAAGAAAAAAGAAAAAAAAGAATATAATCAAGCAATAAATAAAGAGTGAGGAAAATAGGTTGATACACCAATAGAAATAGAAATCAAAAGTAATATATAAAGTTGAATGAAAAAAAGGAAATCTAGAAAGGAAGAAAGAAAGTAATAAAGAAACAAAAACAATTAAGAAATGACTTATGAAAAAAGGAAAGTAAGAAAGAAAGGAATGCACTGAAGAGATGAAAATCAAACAAAACAAGGAGGTAAAACAGAAAAATAAATAAATAAATATAAAAGACTATATCACAAGAAGGAAAATGCAAAGCAAATAGAATTAAAGAAAGAAATGAGGAAAGACGTATGAAGAAAGAAATCGAAAAATGATATTGCTTGGAAAGGGACAGTAAATAAAAAAAATGTTTTTATTTAAGCTGAGGAACTATATAGTCAATTGAAATACCATGACGAGAAAATCTGGTAAACACTTACGCAAGGTATACGAAAACACTGGACAGCTGTTTCGACCTTATTAGGTCTCACCAGCAGTGTATATTGTGATCTCCACCACTGGTAATCGAACAAGCGACCACAGATTGTAGAGCATAAACTCTACAACTGAGCCAACTGTCCATATCGCACTCAAGTGATTCAAGATTAATTAACATGAATGTGTCTTGTAATTTACATCCAGTAGTGGAGATCATAGCATACACTGCTGTTGTGACCTACTAAGGTCGAAATCTGCTGTCCAGTGTTTCCGTATGTCGTGCGCAAGTGTTCGCCGGATTTTCTGGTCATGGTAATTCAATTCTCAGTATTTTTTTCAGTAGTATCTGATAAAAAGTGAGGAAAGACGAAAGACTAAATAACAAGAAAAAGGAATCTAATCGAAGTATATAAGCAAAGTTGGTGACCATAATTGAGGGTGACCCGAAGGTTTCCTCTTCGATAGCTACGACACCAAAGTGTATGGGAGGATACTACTCCTTTCCCTGGATTCATCCACTTTACCCTTGATCCTTACCTTATAATGCTGAGTGTAAAGCAAGGAGGCGTCAAGTACCATTTTTGAGTATTTGGTATGACTCGACCTGGGATGGATACCAGGTCTCCCGGCACATTAGCGAACACCCGAACTATTATAAGAAAATAAAACAAATACTGGATTTATAGAAAGATATTTTCAAAAGTTTCTGATATAAGTAAAATGTAAAAATACTATGTGGAAGAGCAGAAAACAAACCAAAAATAATTACGTCATGTATAAGGAAACTGGACATTGTTAAATATAAGTAAGTAAAGTTGGCGACCGTAGTCGAGGGCGACCATCAGGCTCCCTTTTCAATAGCTACTACACCAAGGTGTAGGGGAGGGCATGACTTCTTTCCTAGGATTGCTCCACTTTACCCTTGATTCGTACCTTATATACCTGAGTGTTTAGCAATGAGTTATCAAGTACCATTTTATAAGGTCTTTGGTAGGACAACCTCGGATTGAGCCCCAGTCTCCCGGACCATTGGAGAACACTCAATTCTCTAGGCCAATGAGCCGGTGATAAATGTAATAAAAATAAAACAAAATGTAAAATAAATATGAAAAGGATAAATGCGTTGATAGAGATGAAAAATTATATCATTAATCAAATAATCATCCATGAAACCAAAATTTGACGCAGGTAAATAATATCAAAATGATCCTGCGTAAAATATACGCCAAAATGGCCGAAAAATGATATCCGAAAAATGATATCATTTAACTGTCTCTAAAATTAAAACAACAATTCTGGAGACCTGTAATAGTGGAGTATCACTTCATTGCTTTTACTGCTAGGTCCAGTGTAACCTGGAGTGGTAATAACTATAAGAATTCTGTCTCTGCGGCAGATATATCTGTTTATAAAAATTATCTTAAGAAACAGCAGCACAAAAATATAAATATAAAAATACAACACCGAACACCTAAGATTCAAATATCACAAGATTCGTTCATGTGTTGTAAAAATAAATCAATCTATAGACATTTTCTTTGTTGAGAAATTCATATATCATCATTCCGGTATTAACCTCTAAGAGCTAAATTCCACTCCAAATTGCTGAAAGCGCCTTGCAAACAATTGTTGTATAGTCATCTACAGCATCACAACGACACAATGAATAAACAGACGCACGCAGAAAGACGCATGAAGGAAGACGCAGGAAGACTTCTTTACAAAAATATATACCTCTCACTTTATTGCAAGTGTTCGAAAGGGTTGTTCAACGGTTGCATGTGAGAGGGAGCTGGAGATCGAATATAAACTGTAATATCTTGACCCCACTGTTATGACCGTCACGTTGTGTCTTTCTTGTTCTCCTGATGCTGGGGTCCACTCCATCGGGGTTTCCGAGGGCCCCCTCGGTCGGGTGTGGCTTTCCCTACCACATCTGGTCTCTAGCTGTCTGGAATTCTACTGGCAACTGCTTCTTGGACTCGAACTCAACTGAGTTGAATAATAATTCAACGCCCACACGATCGCCCACTGGATCTTTGAAACCGAATGTTTAATCGTCATCAAGCGGAAATAACTGTCATGCAGTTCAGAGGTTACTCTCTTCCGGTGCATCAGTCTGTATTGGCACAGTGGGACCTTCACCTTGTCCAATATTATAAGCCTTAATCCGCCCACGCGATCTCTTTCGATTACTGGCCATTGGAATGTGTCACTTCCTTCCGGTGCATCAACTTGGAATAGCATTTCTTTGGGCAGGGTCGAAGGTCAAAACATAACACAATCTCCTTCATCTTTATAATGGTTCAATAAGGACACACACAATTCAATTTACTTGACTTACTGATCTATTGACCGGCTCATTGGCCTAATTAGTATTGTTCGCCATTGGTCCGGGAGACCGGGTTCAATCCTAGATCACGTCATACCAAAGACTTAAAAAATGGTACTTGATACCTCCTTGCTTAACATTCAGCAATATAAGGTACGTATCAAGGGTAAAGTAGAGCAATCCAGGGAAAGGAGTGGGGTCCTTTCCTACACCTTGGTGTCGTAGCTATTGAAAAGGGAGCCTTCTGGTCACCCTCAACTTCGGTCGCCAACTTTACTTTTTACAGATCTAGTGTGAGTATCCTTGAGAAACAGTTTACAAAACTATTCTGACTTCTTAACATTGTCAATATTATTTCCAATACACCATCAAAAGTTCATGTTGACAGTACTTATTTCTTGGATTTTCTCTCTCCTCTGACATCCATTCCTTTTGGTTCTCTCTCCCGGTAAGACTTCTGGACGTCTCTCAATATCCCGACAAGGATGATGAACGCATGCTTTTGCTGATCGTCCAACACTGGTGTATCCATGTTTAAGAATCTATAAAAGAAGGTCGCTAATGAGTTCGATTTTGCTTCCCCAGCAATGCTCAGCATGTCTTGCTAGCTTATCTTGGGTAGTTTATGAGATGGAACGTATGTGATTTTTTTTTCTAAACAGCACACAATATCCTAGAGTATTTTTCAATCAGCTTTTCTCTCGAGCATTCTGTTAGAATCCAAGTAATGCACCAATAGTGTTGTACTTACATAGCTACTGTTTGGTAATGACCCTGACATTCAGCTTTGAACAATTCTTCAGATCTTTACACCGATCTGTCTGGTTGCATTGATTAAATCCGTCTTCATTCTAGTCATAACTGACGCGAATATGACTTGTTGTTTATATCGCTAGCATCACAACTAAAATGCATCAATCTCCTTCTAGCTTTATCTATAATATATTTGCTATAGGTTATCTCTGTAAACGTTCAGGAAGCAGCGTTTAGTATTAGCAAGTTTTTTTTAACATCTGTATATAACTAAAACAAGTAAAAACTTGGTCGTTTCTTGTTTAAACTTAAATAAAAGACAATACAAAAATATGTATTACATAATATTAATTAGTTGATTGTTTTGTAAATATTGATAAAGATTATTTGGTACTAGAATAATTACAATTATTTTTACTGCTTTTTCTTTTACAAATATAAGCAAATGAAGGAATCGTAGTTATCGTTATAGGAAGTTGTGTCGGTTTCTTGAGTTGAAATCCTGAACGAGGATGTTTGCATATTACATAGCGAAAATACCTTTGAGAAAGGTATGAATTCGTCTATCTCCCTCCAGAGGGGTAAACAGTTGTGTAGACTGAGCTCCTTAACCTTGATTTGACCACTGGTATAACGGGAGAAAACTCTGAATACAAACAAGACATATAAAGGAATAGAATCTGCGATGGTTCCTACATATTGCAATCTACATGAGTGGCGCAACCACAAAAAAAACAAACCCCAAAACAAACAAATTACTAGATAAATGCAATAAAAAGTATAGAGAATTGATATTTCGACTTTTTTATAATTTAAAAAATTAAAATAGAATTGTAGAAGTGCACAATTTAGCAATGATATGTGAACGTCTGGATTGCTATCGAGATCAGGCAAATTCAATTATCGATACTGTTTGTTGTTCGAAAAAACAAAGAGTTATGTACGTGTGACACACTTCCATACTCACCAGGTGTATGGCTTTTTTAAAAACAAAAGTAATTGCACGTGGAAGATTTGCACATGAAAGTATTATAATTATAAAATACAAGGAAGGCTTCTCATCCTCTAAAACTTTGACTTTTTACGTAATGATTTAGATAAAATCCGAAGAAAAGTGTTCGTCTACGTTTCTCGTGTGAGATTCTGTCGTGGTAATTAATCATTAAAGATTTAATTCACCAATTTACTTCAAAAGTTCGTTGCTCCGAAAAGAAAGATTACTTACCTTATCTGTAATTATTAGTCTACCAGAGTCACATTTAAGAAATAAAAATACAAAGAAGACCACACTAAAATTTGAATAAACATTTTGGTTTATGTGCACCTTCCTTTCGAAAAACTACAACATTGCATCATTTTTCAGTGAAAACATTGCTCACTTTTTAGAGCGAGTGGATAAATGAAAGAATTTAGAAATTCCCCAAGCTATTTATAAGGAAAATTATGCCATTCTTCGAGCAACGTTTGTACAAATACCAAAGAATGGTGCATTTCCTCATGTTCTTAAGCAGGATTCACAGATTCACTGTTAATAGTTCGAACGATAAAAATTCAGGAAAAATAATTTTCCTTCTACCTATAGCAAAGGTAAGTTTAAATTTTTGCGGGTTGTCCTTTTTCTAGGTAATAATTTCCGAATCCTACACGCTACAGGTTGGGGGGTTTCTTACAACCCGCTTGAACAAGTTAATGTGTAACGTTAAAAACAAATGATAGTTTGTTTTTCGTAGCGTATTTCGAGTTTAACAATCTTGGATAATTTAGATATTTCAACTGTTTGTAATCTAATTAAAGGTAATTTAAATTTTCTCGTTTAAAGATCCTAAACCGTTAATGCAATATTAGTAAAAGAAAGACAGAGAATGTTTTAAAAGGTTTTATTGTATATTTGATGAAATTACGTACCTGAAGCTAAAATATCTCAAAAATATTGATTGTTTTTATTTTGTACATAATAATTAATTCTTCATGATTAATTCATAACAGAATTCTGTCTATAACCAATTGAATTAAATGGGTTAGAAGTTGACATGTCCGCTACTTTTTAGTTCGTGTTGTCTACTTCTGAAGATATTTCATGAGTACATTTAGTGACATTTTAGAAAATTTTAGTTATTTTTCTTGATATTCTTAGTCATCCATTATAATTTGGTTCTCGTATACTTGAAACTCACCAGTAGCTTTAGATAAAACAATTTTCGAATTTAATCCTAAATTTCACTCTAAAGCTAACCCTAGAATTTCCAAAACTAACCCAAATTTTTACTGTAAACCCTAATATCCCGTGGCTGGATGGGCTTATCCGTCAATGTATAAAAAATATTTATGATTCAAACAATCATTCGCGCTTTTGTTTGGTTTGTTTTTTGGTTTGTTGGGTTTTATGGCATATCAATCTTTTGTAGGTTAACGCCAAATCCATTTTATGAAAATAATCTGTTCTATTTAAAACAATTCAGTTTAGCATAAGTACACTGTTTCAAATAATTCAGTTAAGCATCAGCACGCAGTTTAAATGTTCATCATCATCATCATATCGTGCTGGCAGCACGGATATCCCTGACCCTCTCTCGCCACTCCTCCCTATCGTTCATCGCCCTAGGCAGGTCTTCAGGACAACATCCTGTATCCTCACACAGCTGCTGAATGTACGTTCGTGCTGGTCGTCCTGCTTTTGCGCGGCCGTGTGTGGGGATCCATAAGAGTACATCTCTTATGAGTTCATCTCTGCTTCTCCAGCAATGTCCTGCATGTCTGGTTCGCCTAACTTGAATAGATTTCGTGATAGGGGGCAGGTGGCCGTACAGTTGGTGTCTTGTGGGGTGCCGCTGCCAGGACTTGTTGAGGATTGCACGCAGCATTCTTGTGTAATTGCCATCTAGTTTCTTCTCGAGCCGTCTTGTTAGCGTCCATGTAGTGCATCCATATAGCAGTATCGATGTGACCGCTGCCTGGAAGAAACTGCGTTTCATTTTATCGGTCAGGTCCGACTTCCATATAGTCGATAGCCTATTGATAGCTGTCCATGCTTTCGTTAACCTCGTTTCGATGTCCTTTTCGGTTGATTCGACGCTGCTTCCTAGGTACGTGAATTTGTCTACTAGTTTAAGAGGGGTTCCTTCTAGAGTGGAGATGTCCCCCGTTTGGTTATAGCACATATATTCCGTTTTGTGTGCATTAACATGGAGGCCTATGCTTGCTGCTGCTCGTTCCAGGCTATGCAGAAGTGTTTCGGCTTGGTCAGGTGTATTTGCCAGTATCGCTATGTCATCGGCGTAGTCGGCGTCGGTAATTGTTGTTGCGGGATATCTTCTGCTTCTTTTCTTCGTCAGTTCGAAGCCATTCTCTTTGATTTTGTCAATCGATGTTCTAAGTACGTAGTCTAGACAAATGATAAAGAGATACGGAGCCAGCGTGTCCCCTTGTAGTACTCCTGCTACAATGTCGAAGTATTCTGTGTCTCCATCTGGTGATCGTACTTTTACTTTAGTGTTTCTATAGAGAATCGTTATTGCCGCTACGGTTTCTTTAGGTATGCCGTACGCTAGTAGGATTTGTTCCATCTTTCCTCTGTGAATGGAGTCGAAAGCCTTGGTAAAGTCGACAAATATTAATGTCGCTTGTAGGTTCTTTGCCCGTACACCTTCAAGGATTCTGCGGATGGTTAGTATTTGTGAGGTCGTAGATCTATTTCTTCGGAAGCCATTTTGGTTTTTTCTAAGTATGTTGTCGATTTTGGGTTCTATGCGGTTTCGTAGTAGGGCATTGTAGATTTTGGCAGCTATGGATGTAAGTGTTATGCCTCGGTAGTTTTTGGCTAATCCGAGGTCCCCCTTTTTAGGGAAGGGGAGTATGCATCCCTTCGTCCATCTATCTATCGGATTTTGATTGTATACTGCGTTGCAGTGTCGGAGCAGTATGTCGTCGAATTGTCTGGTCTTCCATACTTCCGGGGGAATTTCGTCCAGTCCTGCAGCTTTCCTATTTCTAATTTTTCTGAGAACCGAGTCGAGTTCTCCTTGTGTGAACGGTCCAAGTTTAATGTCTAATTGTTTGCTAGAAAGAGCACAGCCAAAGTTTAAATGTTAGTATGGTTTAATTGTTAAAAACATTATTTCAAGCCAGTCAGTTTACTCAAACAATTCAGTTTAGCATAAGTACGCTGTTAGTTCTATTTAAGCCATAGATAGGACCCTATCAGGTGCAACCACTCCGGGCAAAAGTGGACCTGGGAGCAATGGCAATGAAGGGGTACTCCACATTCTCCAAAGCTCCAGCACTGCTGAAACTCACCATTAGACTGTTTAGTGTCATATCAAGGACACTCGTTGGGGGGGGGGTTACCCCTCAGCGGATGTGCAGTCAGTGTATTCTACATCCCCAGCCGACTGTGCAATCGCGCTTTTGTGTTAACTTTCTAAAGAATACCTACAATTCATTAATCTTTTGATGAGAAGAAATAGGATTGTCTAAAGGTATGATTGCTCCACACAACGATGGGTAAAATATCACCACTACTGTCCTTTTATAAGTATGGCTTAGGAATCAAATATCCCTTGAAGTTTAAGATGTCATTAAACAAAGAAACCAACCAACCCATATAACAGAAGAAAAAGTTTATGCTTTGTGTTTGCAGTACTGCTCTCTATATTTGCACCCTTCTTACTTTTGTACTACATGCATGATTTTTCACTGCATGTAAAGCTAACCTCCGTGAATTAAATCTTATTAAGATACTCTTATTTCTTTTAAAATTAAACGAGAGACACAGCTTTTGAAAATCTCTGTAAGAATAAATGTTTTGGGATTTTTCCATGTCCACGTCTCAAAGAAATAATAAAGAAACTGATGAAGAAGATTGAACACCATCTGAAAAGAGTCAAAGTCATCGCTCCAGGTTAGTTAGGAAACAATTCACCACACAAGCAACATAATAATCCTGAATATAGCTAATCCCCCAAGTGATGGAACATATTCCTCTAATATTCCAGTTGCAGCTCGATAACAAAGAAGTCATTGCAGCCACCAGAAGTGAAGCAGGCAATATAAACTTGGAACAATAAAGAAAGGGCCAGAGCTATTTGCCGAACCTTTTTCATTCCTTTGCATCTACGCTGCAAAATTCTGTGATGGTTGATCGAGCTCAGAAATTCCCAGCGTAAGGCGAATGCCCCACTGGTGTGGCTTGGTAATATTTTGGTGGGGCATGGAATATTTTGTTGGGGCTTATTTAGAGACCAAAGCTTTTATGTTTCTTCACGGGAATTGCAGGAACATTTTTGAATATATAAAAATGGCATCAGAATTTTAGAAATATCAAAGTTGGACGGATCGCTGACCTATCCTTATACATGATGCACTGAAGATATCTTAACATCTTGCACTGGATTCAACCAGCTTCTTTCGAAAGTAGATGTTCTATCAAAGTCTCTAATTGGTTGCTTACCAGTAATTCAGAGAAGTCTAATTGATTTGGATAGCGTGCTTATAATTCTACAGTAAAGATATGATATTGCTAACAAACTGAAGTTGAAGACAATTGTCATTATGATAGGCCAAGCTATCTATTCAATAGTTCAACTGATCAGAGAGAGAGAGAGAGAGGGGGGGAGAGACAGAGAGAGAGAGATTCACAGCTGAGATTGAAGTTGGTGATAAGACTTGGTGCTTTTCACATAATATTCTAGAAGTCTTTTCTGGGAATCCGGATAGATTGTGAAATTATTGCTGCAGGAAAAGTGAATGCAATAATTGTAGGAAAGCACTACGATCGAGCAGTCAATGCTGGTTGGTGAGAATGAAGCAACTGATTATTTACTTGATCAACATTCTTCAAATGGAGGCAGAAAGAAATCAATAATAACAGTATTGACAAAGTACTCCATAGGGTCTCAATATCATCATCATATATTCAAAATAAAAGTGCTTTCAGTTGGTGACGCTTTCTTATTAAGGGTTTATACAGACTGGCAATAAGAAGCAGACCTTTGCATCGCAAAGTTCATACATAGAGATGGTAGAAGTTCTGCTATCGTTTAGAGACACTTGTTTGAGAAAAAAAAGATAGTCTCAATTAACAGGTGTGTGGAAAATACCACACTGGATGTTTGCTGATTATTATGTGAACTACAACCCATATATTTCAGTTTACAGGTTGGAATTGAGTACTCTTATTTTACCCATCAAGAGATACAAAGGCATTGTCTTGAAGATGACTCGGCAAAAAAACACAACTCCTTGCAACAATTGCTTGTGACCAAACGATTAAGCAAATCGTTAACAGATATTTTAAAACAACAAATTGGGTGGCTAGTTTCAGCATTAAAAAAGGTTATGGTGATAGATTTATAATGTCCCTTAATCCATCATCTGTGAACGTGAATCGATGGTTGGTAAAGACGCACAAAGCGGAACTTAGATTTCTTATAGAGTGGCGTGAAACGTGGTTAGACTGATGTGGAGATGATAGCTGACATAGAATGGTAAACTCATTTAAATATAAACACAATGAACTGATGTACATTGCATCGAAAATTTATTGCATGTAAACACATTCAAACTGATCTTACGTGAGCAAAGACAATTGGTGGATCGGAGTTCAGGCAGTTTTTATTTTGGTTAGCGGCTACAAATGTAAACAGTGGATTCTTTCAAGGCGTTCATCAGATATTCAAACAAAATGTAGGCAGAAAGAACATCATTATGAAGGCTGACAAAACCTGATTACAGGATTGGTTGTCATTGGTTGTAGATATTGAAAAATAGATTCACAGGATAAGAGGATCATTAAATAAGTTTCCAGACTTTTTTCGTGTGGGCACTTTTATTGATAGTAAACACATGAAACTCTAGTCCACTTCGAAGTAATATCCTCCGGCGGAAATGCACTTGTTGTACCGTTCCAACAACTTCTGGAAGGTCTCATAGAAGTCCTCTTGTGTGAGCGTGTCAATGACCTTCGTCACAGCCTCTTTTCTCTCCTCAGTTGTATCATAACTACAGCCTCTGAGCTTAGGGAACAAACAAAAGTCAGAGGGAGCAAGGTCTGGACTATAGGGAGGCTGAGGAACTGTTGATGCCCATCTTGCTCAAATAGTCTCTGTCAAGGATGGAGTTGTGGACTAGTGCATTGTCCTGGTTGAAATGATACTGACCCGATTTGAAGAGTGCTGGCCTCTTCAAACAGAATCTCTTCTTGAACTCCCTTGAAACCTCAGCATAGTTACACTAACTCTAACCCTTTGGTCAATCAACTCTGGTGTATTGACTTCCTAACATCTCCCACTCCTCGCACCATCCCTCGCAGGCTCCCTGCCTTCGCTGAATCTCTTATGCCACTCAAAAACTGATGCTTGATTCATGCAAGATATTCGAAAAGCAGTCTGAAGCATTCCATACGTATCTGTGGCATTTTTTCTAAGTTTAAAACAGAATTTTATTGCATATCGTTCTTCTAAAATGTCCTGACGTCCAGATTGCATTTTTGAAATTCGCCAGTTTTGACAATCAGGCTTTAGTAGGGTGTATTCCAATTCCTGTTGGAACTGTTCATTAAAACCTGAAATCATAAAAATTTGTCATTCATCATATAAAGTGTATAGAATAATTTTCAAGCTTCTACAACAATTTTAAATGCCTGTACAAAACAAGTATGGAAACCTATTGTATACACTACGTATACTATGCCATTCTCTTGGACAATTGCTGCTGATACAAGCAGATTCTCAAGGGCCCTTTGTTAACACCAGCTGGAATAATTTACTCTCAGTAATTAATTGTCTACAAGCATAAAACCCCAGGTATAGATGGCAAAAAATGTAGTTGATGGCATAGCATTATTAAATCAACATAATACCAAAATTCTACCGGTAAATTTAATTCTCAACCTCATTCTTTTAATGCTGAAGAGAATTTTGAATTGAAAAAAGAACTCAATTATTCACAAGCAATTATTTTTTTTGGACTGAGACACACCGTCATATCACCATAAAAACCCAGGTAGTCAAACGAACGGCTTGGGGACCCGAGATGATGCGATTTCATGACCAGTCCCTTCCCCAGGAGTGTAATAAGTTACTCTCATTTGGAGGGAAAAAGGAATCGCTTGAAAAATACGTATTTGATATATGATTCAATATTTTTACAGATTTAAGGGATGTGAATGCATTCTCAGCACACAAAACCAAATGCCATTTATTCTGACCTGGGAAGTATGCACGTCATAGGTCACCAGCGTAAAAGAGACGAAGCATATATTATCACGGGAATAAGAAGATACGCATATTTTCTACATACCACATATGCAACCAGCATCTGCGTTGACTCCATCATAAATGGAATCACTACACAATCCATCATTCCTACACATTTTACTTTAGACGGGAAAAGGAACAAATTTGAGGACTAAAGACTCGCAAACCATGCAAGCTTGAATTGAACTTGTTGACAGCTAAACACTGAGTACTCTACTTTGATTCACTGGATGTGTTAGTGTCAGCGCCTTCTATCGAAAAAGAAATAAAGAAAAGCTTTTAATTCATTTTTTAAAGAGAAAAATATGTTTTGTTTCGTCTTCAGATTCTTTCAGGGGCTATTTGATGTGCAACCAGTTACAGCAGAATCAATTAAAGTGATTGTAGGTTTTATGGAAAACCAAATATCATGAGTATCAATTCTAAGTCTGCAAAGAAAATTAGAGATCGCAATGCTCCCTAAGTGATTGCTTTTAGATTTCATGGAAAACCGAATATCATGAGTCTCAATAAAGCCATATATAACATTTTAAGGAATCAAAGAAAATTCGAGATCACAATACATCCAAAAAAAGGTGCCCGTAAATAAGACCAGTAGCAATCCAACTACTAAATATTATGCGTTGTCGATAATGTTTTTTTTTTACCTTATGAAAACCAGGTAAAAGATAAACAGTTTTAATAAACTCTTTGCTTTTATTAATAATTAACCAGGAAAGTAAAAAAAAACAAAACATCTTTACGATGAATGTAAATTTCATTTTAGCATCATTGAAAAATAATATAACAAAAACAATGACCGGCAAAAAGTTCAAGAAAATAAATGTGCCAAGGGTTCAATCCTAAGTCGATTCATACCAAAGATTCAAAAAATGGTATTTGACATTATAAGATAAGAATGGTACTTGATATCTCAGCATTATAAGATAAGGATCAAGGGTAAAGTGGGGCAATTCTGAGAAAGGAGTAGCACCTTCCCCTACAACTTGGTGTTGTAGCGATTGAAAAGGGAGCTTTTGGGTCATACTCGACTACGGTCACAAAATTATACATTGGTAATGATAATATTTAGTGGATATTATTCAATGATAATTGAATTGAACTTATATTGCAGCTTCTCACCAAATAATTTCCCTAGTATATCCAGGAACACCTACATTTGACGGTCATCGATGGAAAATAGAAGTTAGGGATCTTGTAATTATGTGGTTGAATCTTCAAATACCTGATGGGTATGCATGGAAAATAGGAAATTGGAAGCTGGTAATTATCTAGATTAATCTTCCTTCTACTTCAGAAAATCTCAGGGAATAGGCTAACTGTTGACGCAAATGCAAAAGTATCAGTGTTAAGAAATAAACATCTGTCCATGTTTACAAAGCGATGCACCATGTACAGGTATATGCAAGTGTTATATAGCAACTTGTGTTTAATCAATATATAACAAGTTTTAGATGATGATGATGATGATGATGATGATGATGATGATGGTGATGCACAAATTGCAATTGCCCAGTCGGCTGGGGCTGTAGAATACACCCACTACATCTCTGCAGAGGGGTAACCCCCCTAACGAGTGTCCTGATATGACACTAAACAATATGATGGTGAGGTTCAAGCAGTGCTGGATCTTTGGAGAATGCGGAGTACCTCTTTATTGCCAATGCTCCCAGGTCCACTCTGGCCCGGAGTGGTAGCACCTGATATGCCCCTATCTATGGGTTAAATAGACCTAACAGCATACTTATGCTAAAATGAATTGTTTGAGTAAACTGAATGGCTTGAAATAGAAATGCTTTTGACAATTATACCGTACTTACATTTAAACTGCGTGCTTATGCTTAACTGAATTATTTGAAATAGAACTGTTTTTCGACATTAAAACTGTATTTATACTTAACTGAATTGTTATATATAACTGCTTGAATAGTTTTAAATAGAAATGTTTTTGACCATTAAACTGTGTACTTATGCTAAACTGAATTGTTTTAAAAAGAACAGATTTACATAAAAATGGACTCGGCGTTAAATAACCTACAAAGGTTGGCATGCCATAAAACCTAATAAACCAACCAAACCAACAAATTGCAAAGACAAAGTAAAGTTAACAATTGTGATTGAGTAGGCTTTTATACGTTTGCTAAGGTCGGGTGTCCTCGTGGTGTAATGGTTAAAGCTATGGACTGCGGAATCGTAGTACGCGAGTTCGTACTCCAGTCGTGCTATTACATTTATTTTCCGGCAAATAATCTTGGGAAAATTATGAACCCCCTTATCCTCCCAGCTATGGGTTAAATAGTACAACTACTGTTCTTCTGGGAGAATAGCTTAGACATTAAATAACCTTTAATGGTTGATATGCCATTAAACAAAGATACCAAACCAAACGTTTGCTCAGAGACATTTTTTCTCATTAAAATAGTATCATGGCAGTTATTCGTTTTATTCATTTAATGATATTTTATTTCAAATATAGTTCTATATCTGTCAATATTTCTGAGATGAGGTATTATGTACATTATTTACATTTTTCAGACTATTGTCCTCATCTTTGTAGTCATGTTTATCCCAACGTTTTGACCGCTGTACGTTCTAGCCTTCTTCAGGTGGTTGGAATGTCGAACTGAGCTCTTTATTTCACTCACCGGGGTAGACTGTTCTAGTTGCACGAACCATGTTTCATGGACGTCAGTTATCAGTTATCTCCTGTTAATTTCCCCTCGGAATGTTCTCCACTGCCTTCACCGGGTATTGAACTCACACTATTTTGGGTATGGCATATGATCTAACCTCAAGGATACGTGGCACAGTGGATAAAGGCGTTGGTTAGATCCAGTAATCTTAGCAATGTCCCAGTATACTAATAAATGACTCTATCATAAAACAAGACTAATTTAAAAAATAAAGATTGACACAAAACAGTAAACTTACTCAAGATGACAACTTTTTTTCTATTATTCTATCAACACGCCTTCGAAATGATTTGGATGTCTTCAAAATCAATTATTCACGCGTTTTATTCTATTCCTCCTCAAAATGAATCTTAAGCGAACCAATATCTGCATTGGAAGTTTCGTTGCTTTTGTTTTCTAAAACGTCGCATATAGCGTAATCAAGGGATTTAAGGTCTCGGCTAAATCTTGTGTAATTGCTTTTCTCACAGTTATCTTGTTGGATTTCAATTTATTTCGCTTGCTTCGTCATTAACGTTGTGGGGTTCTTCTTAATCGCTAAGAGCAGTTAAAAAGGCTTATTTTCAATTTTTCTTCCGTCATCCACTTTCCTTTTACCTTAAAAAGTTATTTTTCTTTAAAAAAAAAAAAAACTTTGCTGTGTGTACAATAGAAAAATAAACTTTTGCTTGATTTCAGCGATAGGCAAATCATAGATTCTTTGTCGTTTCCTTTCTTGCTCACTCATATTGTGCTGTGTTTTTTTTTTTTTTAAAAGAGGGCTTGAACAGACCTAATCATGAACATTTTCACCTACCTAGGAAGCAGCGTCTCATCAACCGAAAAAGACATCGACACACGACTGACGAAGGCATGGACAGCTATCGATAGGCTCTCGATCATATGGAAGTCGGACCTAACTGATAAAATGAAACGCAGTTTCTTCCAGGCAGCGGTTGTGTCGATACTGCTATATGGATGAACCACATGGACGCTTACGAAGCGGCTGGAGAGGAGGCTGGACGGAAATTACACAAGAATGTTGAGAGCAGTATTAAACAACTCCTGGCGACAACACCCCACGAGACTCCAACTATACGGACACTTGCCCCCCATCACGAAAACTATACAAGTTCGACGAACCAGACACGCAGGACACTGCTGGAGAAGCAAGGACGAGCTCATAAGCGATGTACTCCTGCGGACCCCCACACATGGATGTGCAAGAGTGGGACGACCAGCACAAACTTACATACAGCAACTATGTGAGGACACAGGATGTAACCATGAAGACCTGCCGGAGGCGATGAATGATAGGGAGAAATGGCGAGAGAGGGTCAGGGATATCCGCGCTGGCGGCGCGACATGATGATGATGAACATTTTAATTTCTTGCGTTTTTTCCAAAATTTAACTAATATGACTAAAAAAGAACGTTTTAAAACTTATTCCATATTTTGCTTCAGCACATTTTATGTCTATAAGCCTCTTGTTATTAGTGTAAATGAATTTAAGTAAGACAATGTTTGATGTGAACATTGTAGGCCATCTTTAAATATTATCACTGTTTTCACAACTGCGTCTTATTTACACTTCTGAAAATAACAATGTGATTCTTGAGTGGATTGGCCTCTTTTTCATCTTTGAATTTTAACCCTCTGACGTAACCGACAAAATCTTTGAGGATTTTTTTGGTTCTTGGTAATCATAACAAATAAGTTTAACTCTTAGCATTTACCCCTATTACATACAATTTATAAAACTGTCGATAGTAAAAGTCAAGTATAGAGACTAGGTTTTATCAACGTTTTTGGTAATTATTCACATTTGAAGTATGTTCAATTTGATCTATCGTTAATTCATCGTAAGATATTGCTTTGTTTACACCGAGCATGGTGTACGGAAGATGGCTTCGTGTTCACTCAGAGATGTAAGATATCCTCAAAGATGAAATAATAGATATTCTAAATAGATCTTTAATTTCATCATTATCCCCCAGAAAATGGAGTAACATTACCTTTTTTTCCTAATAATTGGGTGTCTGAAGGTTTTCTATAACAGAGAAACATTAAGATGAGATAAATTCCGTCTTATTTTCTTGATATTCGGGTGCAACAGAAAGAGTACAAACACATATAGGAAAGAAAAACATATCAACATATCACGGAACAATAAAAAAAATGGGAGAAGCACTATGAAATATAGATAGTTTTAAAAAGGTTAATGGTCATACATGTGGTGTAGTGGGCTGGGGCAGTAGAAATATGTCTGCTGATGAGTATGTCTCAAGCTAACGAGTGTTTTGGATATGAAACTAAATCCTCCAATTGTGGGGCGCCAATCCTGCAACTTTGGAGAATGTGAAACACACTTTCGTTGCAATTACTTCCAATTCCACGCTTAACCGGAGTTGTTGTTTTTGTTAGAGTCCAATCTATGGGTCAATTAAAACTATTTACTCAATAGGTATACAGGAAACTATTCAACGGTGTCCAAACAAATGATTGATGGTCAAGTGTAGTATTAATATATAATAGAATATTAGAAACGATTTACATGTTTTTAAACAAATGATTAATATTAACTTAGATATCGATTCATGATAAATAGAATTAATAACGTATAATAGCGATAAAGGAAACCATTTAAGTGTGCGTAAAAAGAAATATGGCAGTTAGATAGCAAACATAAAATATTTAACTGTGTTAAAAAACCAGTGCTGGCTTGTTTAAAAATAGTGTTACCTACAAATTAGATTATATATATATATATATATATATATAATATATATATATATATATATATATATATATAATTTCTTAAAGAAACTATTGCTCTGTAATGTCAGTTACATTGGGGTCTTTACCAGGAGAATTTAAATGTTTACTGTTGAATTTTTTTTTCCTGATAGAATTACTCAGAACTCCTGTTTAACTGGACCTAATAATAATATCATATATATATATATATATATATATATATATATATATATATATATATATATATATATATATATATATATATATATATATATATATGGGGGGTATAAAATTGATTTGGATTTAGATAACCTAGAAAGGTTTACATGGCAAAACACAAACCACCCAATCAATCAAGAGTAATACATGATGAGTGACATATCCCAGTTAAAAAGGAGTTAACTCTACATCTACTATTAAAGATTAAAATGTTTTCTGTGACGCCTCCTCTATCTTTTAAAAAGCTTTTCCGGTAAAGACGGATGGTGGAATGGTAGATTATAATAAATTCCTATTCGCAGTATTATTCTTATTCTTATATGTATGTTTACAATCCTCGATATGGGCTAAATAGTGCTCTTTCTTTTAATCTGCAAAAATATTTATCCCGTTGATGGTAGAACGCAAAGAAACCTTTTTCGTAACCACAAATTAAATCCTTTATATATATATATATATATATATATATATATATATATATATATATATATATATTGTATGTGTGTGTATGTATATGTGCGTGATTATGCGTTGTGATTAAATACAGTAGAGTTTTGCTTTATATTTTTTATTTTACCTCTTTTCATGAACTGAGCACTTCGGTAGCCAATATCATGGATGCAAAAATGTTAAGCGTAAGAAATTTATTTGCTTCAGCTGAGAATGCACATGGCTCTGGGGTAAGATATCAGCTGGCGTTAAGTCAGCTACGTTTCAATTCCGGCTTGAAACCTCAACACTGAATATTTGTGATACAATGAAACAGACTATATATATATATATACATATATATATATATATATATATATATATATATATATATTGTCATGCACACACAGAGTGTTTCATTGTATCACAACTCTTCAGTGTGGCTAGACACGTAGGACGCTTAAAGCCGGGATCGAAACCCACCCAACTTTATGTTAGACTTATTATCAGACCGCTCGGTCAATAAGCCTACCATGTTCGCTAAGGAATTATAAGGTATTATGTAGCAACATCAGCAGCAGCATTCGTTTGTTTACATTTTTATACCCTATCGGCTACCAGAGTGCACAATTCTTTCGAAGAGCTTTGCATTATGTGAGCGGCGGCCGACAATTCCTTCGCCAGATGCTCATCCCCCATAGGGGACCGTATATATTGTCATCCACAGACAGGCTGTTTCGTTGTATCACAACTCTTCAGTGTGGCTAGACACGTTGGACGCTTGAAGCCGGAATTCACTCTGCAAATCAGTTAAATCTTTCCTAAGAAATTGGTAATAGTCACGTTATTGCGTTCAATTGAACTAAGTATAAACCTATTAATCTACCAGCCATAGTAACATCACTCTTCTTCTACAGGGATGGATTTGGCATTAAATAAGCCACGAAGTTTGATTTGCCATTAAAAAAAGGATCCAACCTAATCAAGTCCAATAGTGATGGGTCTTTTCTTATCTGAACGCTGATAGCATGATCATTTTTATTGAATATGGGGCCGGGAAATATTGATTTTATCGAAGAGTCAGTTGTTTCCACTCCTTGAAACTATAATTTTCATACAGGATCGTTTGAAAAATCCATATTTAGCCGATACGTAAACATTTTCCTAGTAAAACATAACTATTCTTCACATATCGCAAATTCTTCAGTACATTTTAAAAGGTTTGCAATCATCGGCCTCCAAATATCCAATAAGAGGTTCCTATTAAAGCATTGACCAATCTGGTTTATTTTGCTGTCATTTTGAATAGCTTTAAAATAAAGAATTTTGGGAGATTAAGATAATTTTTGCTAAAATCCCATTGCAAATCATGTAGAGTTTACATTTATGGACTGAAGTTCTGGAAAAAATATTTTGCTTTTAAAAAATGATTCTTATTAAGTGACCATATATATATATATATATATATATATATATATATATATATATATATATATATATATATATATATATATATATATATATAAAGAAAGAAGAAGGATGAATGTGAAAATGTTTCAATTTTTTCTCGTTAACAGACAAGAGAAAATACATCCGGATAGATTTAATGTACAAGTCGTTAAAAAACTCAAAGTACAGAGCGCCTTCGGGTGTGTCGCCAACCATTTAAAAGAATAGTACAATTTCTTCTAGGATTTGAAAATTTTAATGTTTGTTCTGTTTCTAGGCATTTTAAAGAGTGATGGAAATATATTTTTTACGTATTTCTTTTTGCAGAATTTAAACGAAAGTTGTTTTCAGCGTTGATGCATCAGATGACACTAAGAAGTTTTGATTATATATATATATATATATATATATATATATATATATATATATATATATATATTTATATATATATAGGCGGTGTTTGTGTGAGTCTGTGTCTTAGAATCTTTGTGAGTGTGTCTATGCCTTTGTATATATATATATATATATATATATATATACATAAGAGATTAATAGATTATATATATATATATATATATATATATATATATATATATATATATATATATATCAGGATTATATCAAAGGAAAAGTGTTCAATTGACTCAACTTATTGTTTATTTAAATGTCTGAATATGAAAGCTATTCTAATCAATGAAATAAGTCACGGAGCTAAAAAAACTGGTGTACACACTATGTCTTACTAAGCTATAAAAAATGTGCACTTTTTACTGCAATATCGACAACTATATCTACAACAAATCAAAAATGTTAAATAATTTTCTAAATGCGTTCACTTTTTTCCTTGTAAAGAACAATACGATATTTTTTTTGTGAAAATAATTAACACTTTCAAATATATGGGTGTAACTACATATCTATATTTATATCTATCTATATATCTATCTATGCTAAAACCTTATCTTCACATGTTAATTGCGTATGTTCTGCTTTTTTCTCTTTATCTTCGCAATTTATCTGCTTAAATACTTATGCTATAACTCACTTTGAGAAGTTAGGAGAGCTCAAGTGTAAAAATCATTATTGCCTTTTGAGCCAAGTGATATAGAATTGCACCTCTAAATTATATATCTTCGTAAAAATATTCTACAAAAAGAAAGTTTTTGATACCACAAAATAAACTATACAAAAATGAGCAGAGGTAATTTTTTTATCCGCAAGCAAGGAAAACTGATTATCAGCCTACGAATGTGGTTTACGAGGGTCAGCGGAAAAGTTTATAATCTGACCAAGATATTGTCATAGACTATGATAGAATTTCTTTTCATTATAATCCCAATTCTGGTACACATATTTCTTCCATTGGTATTGCAGCACTGGGATCCTATTTGTAAAAAAGTAATCGATATCAGTCTATGAATTTTTAACCCCCCACTTTCGTATTGTACATAGGATATACATCGGAAGCGGTCATCACCAAGGAAGTTATAGACCGATAAAAAAAATCAAAATTATCTTAACTACTTTTGTGCCGTTTTAGTAATATTTATTTGTTAAACGTCGTTAATTTTTTATTACTACAAAATATCTTACATATTCATCTTTTGGGAATGGGTGCTTGAAGTACATTGACAAAGAAGGGATATTGTCAAGAACTAAATATTGATGTAAAATAAATACCTTTTTTCATAATTAGTTTACAGCAACAGTCACCAATCTCTGTGTCTAAAAGCAAAAATGAAATCAATTCTCTTCTCGCATTTTTTTGTACATATTTATGCGATATTCAACACTTGATATCATTTTGTGTATTTAATTCGAAAAAGTAAATGCTATTCTTTAATTGAATTAAGCCAATCATTCCTCACAGGATAACATGAATTTGTGCATCATTGACGTTAAACATTTATTAATACAACACTTGACGAAGTTGACGTAAATAAAGAAAATTCCTTCTATAAGGGAAATGTCTTAAAACCTGTATAGCATGAAATAACTTGACGCCGGGTGTTTTTTGTCTCTTTTATTTCATTGCAATCTTCATGGACTCTTTGTGAAATATTTCCCCAGGCCTGTTATTGGAAATATCCTCACGTCTTCAAGGAACACCTGCAAATGATGGTAGTGCAAAAGATATTTAGATTATGGCAGCAGTATTTGTCGTGTGTAGAGTGTAGGAAGAAAAATTATTGGCTGCTTCTTTTTATTTGTATTCCACAGGAACGCATATTCCTACTAATTCTTTCTTCCTATTTTTTAAATTCTTTTTTTCTTTTCTTTGTGTATGAAATATTTATGAAAATAGCACGAAATTCTTTGTCGAATGTAAAACAATTATTTTCTTAACGGCTAAAAATAGTTTAAACAGTTAAAATTTATTCAAACGAAATAGATGATTGCATCAAAATATTGTATTTATATAGATTTTAGATTAAAAAGCACTTTCATCGATTTATATTTAACCAGTCTATCTTTCAACATCGTTGGTTTGTAGTGGGACTGAGAGATGGTGGTTAATTGGTTAGTTGTGAAATTCTAAGGTTTCTACCTAACTCCTTTTCTTGTTCTCTGATTCACTGGTGATTTTCTTTTTTGTGGAGGAAGCTGTAAAGGAATTAAAGATGGTAAAACAAAAACAAAAAAAATCAGGGATATCTTTAAACTGAAATTTTAGTTTTACTTCCTGATGTAAAATATTTTCTTGAACCAGCAGAAATAGCCACGTTCCCCAGTTAAGACAATTGGATAATATCATGTAATCATTTTAGGCGAATTTCAAGTCCGAGATTTCCACTACGTGTTACTGTGTTCAGAGGGTATGGTATGCAGATGTTGCTAACAGCAGGAGACATAATACACGGTCAAAACCACGGGACTAAGCAAGTACGCACGTTCCTTTCTCCGAGAGAAAAATGTTCGCCAGTCTCAGTGGAGGTGATAAAGTCTTGAAAGAAAGAGAATTTCTTTGACGCCAGGAAGTTCCTCTTTTTGAGGTTTTGCCGATTTCGCTTCCCGTAAGAGACTTCCTGGGAAACTGTTACTTTTGTGTTTATTTTTTAAATGTCCCAACTAGTTAATTAATTTTTAATATTTTCATTCCCTCTTGACGATGTTTCAAACGAGGGACAACTGGTGTTCTTCGCTGGAATCTAGGTGAGGGTATTTCTTCCCATTTCTTTGATAACTCTGCCTATTCTCGCTAATTGCTGTTGGGCTGTGGTCTGCTCTGGTTTATTTGTTTGACGCCAAATCAATTTTTTTCGGATATATGATACCGAATTTTGATTCATCTGTAAATGTTTGATTAAAATCCAAATATTTTTCTAAAATTTCCATTACATTTTATTTAATTCTAATTTCTTATTTGCTCATAATATTTTGTTTACACTGTTATATGATATCAGTTATTCGAATATAATAAAAATAATTTGAACTTAATTTTATGATTTCGCGTACCCCTACAAAATACTAATTATCAATACACAATTACATAGTTCAAAGTAACTATTTCAGTTTAATAATAATATTTGATTATACCGTCATATCTTATCCAAGACTAATAATTTTCAAATAGTTCCATTTGACTCATAGATTGGACCGTAACACACAGAGTTAAAATTGAGAGTAGTAACAATAGATGGCTGACTCCATCTTCCTAAACATCCCAGAATTGAAACCTTACCGCTGAATGAAGCTTAGTGTCATACCAACAGAATGCATTTCTTAGGTGGGTGGTCTATTTTTTCCACAATTACTAATCCTTAAGATACTAATATACCGTCACCATACTACTTTTAATACAAAAATCTGCTAATTCTTACACGCTTTCATCAAATACTTTCTGGTGGGAAAATTGTCCCCATTTTTTCTTTAGTGCAGATTTCTGTTGCATCATGGTTTCAATGTTTTGTATTACAGCCCTTTTGGAGAGCTCTGGCTGATAATTTTCTTCACATACTTGTACGCACTTTTTGCGTAGCGAATGGTATCTGTAACTCGAATTTAAATCGTGAAAGAGGGTGTTTATGTATCCCTTACGCTAATTCTTTTGAGAAAGGCATGAAACATTACGTTCTTTCAAACTCATTTATATGTAAAAAAAAAAAAAAAAAGTAGAGCAGACTTGGTTTCTCTCCCTTGTTGCAGCAATTCATTTCAAAAGAAATCCCTGAATTCAAACCAACTTTACTCAACTGCAAAACTGACTGTTTGCAGCATCCTGCTTGATGCAGATAGTTTGTTTAAATATATACTTATAAAAGATTACATTCTTACTTAGGAATCAGTTTTATTTGTATATAAAATCTGTGGCTTCTTGTTTTAAACAAGCATTCATTTCGGAGTTCAGTCATTCATTTTTCATAACCTAAATTTTTTTTGTTGCTTTTAAAGAAGGTGTCGATTAAGTGTTTGTATCTTCCCTACTCGATTTCTTTTTCAGGCCTCTTGATGTAACATTGGCATGGCAATCTGGCGTGTTGTATTTGTGATTATTTTTAGAGTAAATGAAAGAAGGAAAACGAAAATTCTTTGGATTACAATTGACTACACCGTATTGTCTTTTAAATAGGCACTTAAGAAAAGCTTGAATATTCATTTATATGATTTTCTCACATAATCATGGCTCGTATATTAAGTCTATTCAAAACCCATGTGAATTATTTGCGCTCTTGCCACAGTGGAAAATTATATTCTTCCGAGGAAAACACAGCAAAACAACAAAAATAAGCAATAAAAGACCCACGCCTTTAAATTCCAAAGTGTGTGTTTTCAATTTAAAGTCGTCTTTTATCATTTTCTGGCCAAGATTTACGACTTTACTCCGTTTTCATTTAATAGATTTTGAACCATATGCAATGACATTATTTCACAACAAAACTGTAAAATAAGACTAAATTCTCAGATTTATAAAATAAATGACAGTAAGAATAGAGAACTTATTTGTATTCAACAAGCAAAAACTCCAGGTCACCCCTTTCAATTTAGAAACAAGTGAATTTTGAGTCATTTTCTGGCTTCGGTTCTACATGGAGAATACAATTATTTAAACGTCCTGATAACTCATTTCATCATCTTCCTTCTTTCATTGTGAGGGTCTTTTTTTAAATAGTCAAAGCGTACCAAGAGCACCAATTATAATTGGTATGATCGTCACTTTCTTGTTCCAATGGTTTTTTCAAATCCCTAGCAAGTTTGAGGTATATACCCCTATTTTCGCATCTTTTCATCTCTACTCTGAGGTCCACTGTGACAACAAAGTCCATAATCCTGTAAGTTGACTTGTTTTTTGTTGATTATTAAAGGGTCTGGTCGTCTGACCAAGATTTGGTGATCCGTTTGTGTCTCGAAATCCCAGATGACTTTATGTGTTTCATTCTCCAGGAGAGATTCTGGGTTGTGCATAAACTATTTGTTCGCGTGATCAAAATTAATTTTTTTTTTTGGCTCAATTCCCAGTGGATCACCCTACCACCCAGTCTTGTCGAGTATTGAACTCTTTCTGTGCTGAGTTGCTGCATCCGCTTATTAGGTGGTTGACTGTTTCGTCTCTATAACCACACAACCTACATCTTCTGTTTTCTTGAATCTTATTTATTTTCGCTTTGAAATGGTTAGTCTTTATAGCGTCGTCTTGTGCTGCTATTTGAAGAAATTTAGTTTCTTTCATAAGATTTCCTTTTCGTAGCCACGTGTGCGTTTTCTCGTGTGAGATGTCACTTGTTTGTCACTTAAAAAGTCCACAGAGTTGTTTTTCTTCCCATTTTTGTTTTTATGGTTAATGTTGTTCCGCTGGTCCTTGTATCGGTGGTATTGTTTATGGTGGCTGCGATCTGTCTTCCTCTGCACGTCGAATCTTCAAGTCGTTGTATCGATGCATCATGGTAATTCTGAGAACAGAGTCTTCAAATATGAGATGTAAAATGTATACAATTCTGCCTTATTATTTAACTCCGGGAATCAATATCGATGAAGATGATGATAGAGATACTGAAATAAAAACGAATGCAACACTACCAGTCAGAAATGCCAAATATTGCATGAATGATCTTAAGTGGATGACAACTAGTCTTGGTGATGAGGTTTTAAACTGCAAGTGAGAAAAAAATCCGACCGTGTTTATCAAAAACTTGCGAAAATTATCCTCATCAAAAATGCCTTGTGTAGAACATTATAAAAACGAAAAAAAAATACACATTTTCTTTATTTGTAGTTCAGGAAATGTCAGTTTATTACCAAACGACAAAAAATCAATCCAATAAAATATTATGATTAATATTATGCTGATTATATATATATGGACAATCAATTGATTTCCATTATAGAAAGTGTTAACTTTAAGAAAAAATAGGTTGTAATTTTACGTCTGCATTTTTACATGTATTAACAAATTGGCGCAATTGTTTGGAACAATCACTTTTTTCGCAAATTCTGAAAAATAAAAACTTTGGACAATTTAAGAAATTTTTAGCCTCCTAGATAATTAAAAGACAATTTTTAAACAATTAGAATCATAAATAAATCAATCCTCTTTTTATCAAATTTGGAGCCCGTATAAATGTTCTTAATAAAGTTATAGGATAAACATTTTGTATGTATAGATTCGTTTCTTTTTTCCTGAACTTCTTATTTATTTCCTTGAGTCAAAATCCAGTACAATGTTCCTTTCAAAAGGTATTCAATTTCAAAATCATTTTATTCTTTTCTTGGTTAATCAGCTGTTCTACACTAACATATTAACGTTTGATTAAACTTGTCTATACCGTGATATACACGAAGACCTTTACAAACACAAATTATATTTAAATTTGATATGATGCAACCCACTTTAAATCTTTCCCTTGTTGATAATATAGGGTGTTTCAATATAAAAATGATCCATGTGACTGCTCATAATACATCTTATAATAATGTTTCGTTCCTTTTTGCTTCAGATTTGAAAACAGTGTTCTCTAGCAACTATAAATCCTCGATCACAATGTCTTGGACAAGAAAGGACAAATATTTCGCGTCATTACTTATTTGGTGACAAAATCGTTCAAAACTGTCTCAAAATAGATCCAACCCATTAATATGATAATGACTTATGACTGAAACTAGAAACTCAAAGAAAGATTGCATGTCTAGAAACTGATAAAATAAAAATGAACACAAATATTGATTTGATGTCTCAAGCTCAAACGATGCATATTTTACAGGACGCGTTCCAAATGACCGCCATTGCACTTGTATCAGTAATAAATCCTTATCATATCAATGGGTTGAATCTGTTTTTAGATACCCAGTATAAAATCAAATATTAACGCTTTCGTATTACCTTTTCTTACAAGAAAAGACTTGGTAAATTGTTGTTAATCGATAAATTTTTCACTCAACTTAGAGGAATAAAATGTATTAATGTTTTATTACTGTGGTTTATTAGATTACATTCTCACTTTTCTGATATAGGTATATATATATATATATATATATATATATATATATATATATACTAGGATGATTTTGTATCAAACAAACAGAAAATACTTTAGAAAAAATTGACGAAATAAAATCTCCGTACAATGAATATATATGCATAACACCCAAAGATAAAACACCTACTGAAATAATGACTAATATATAGCTTTTGGATGGATAGGTAACAATTGATGAGTTGTTGAATCGAATATGAATGATAAAGCGAACAGAATTTACCACATCAAATTCATTTCAAACATTGATAAATGTGCCATGTCTGCCTTATGTAGAACTTTTTAACAAATAGTTTAACTGAAGCTTCTGATTGACATGTTGATGGATTAAATGATTGATTTTAACGGCATGTCAGCCGTTTTAGAGTTATATCAAATTTTGTGGTTAAGGAATCCTTTCCATTGTGCGTCACATTTACATTTTCTGTGGTTTCTTAAGAGAGTTTTTTAGCAAATGGTCTTTTGAATACGAATAATTTTATAACTGGTCTATTTGTCACATAGACGAGACAGTACCTATTTGACACATAGACGAGACAGTACCTATTTGACACATAGACGAGACAGTACCTATTTGAAACATAGACCAGACAGTACCTATTTGACATTGACGAGACAGTACCTATTTGACACATAGACCAGACAGTACCTATTTGACACATAGACGAGACAGTACCTATTTGACACATAGACCAGACAGTACTTATTTGACATTGACGAGACAGTACCTATTTGACACAGAGACCAGACAGTACCTATTTGACACATAGACCAGACAGTACCTATTTGACATTGACGAGACAGTACCTATTTGACACATAGACGAGACAGTACCTATTTGACACATAGACCAGACAGTACCTATTTGATATTGACGAGACAGTACCTATTTGACATTGACGAGACAGTACCTATTTGACACAGAGACGAGACAGTACCTATTTGACACATAGACGAGACAGTACCTATTTGACATTGACGAGACAGTACCTATTTGACACATAGACGAGACAGTACCTATTTGACACATAGACCAGACAGTACCTATTTGACATTGACGAGACAGTACCTATTTGACACATAGACGAGACAGTACCTATTTGACATTGACGAGACAGTACCTATTTGACACATAGACGAGACAGTACCTATTTGACACATAGACGAGACAGTACCTATTTGACACATAGACGAGACAGTACCTATTTGACACAGAAGACTAGACAGTACCTATTTGACACATAGACGAGACAGTACCTATTTGACACATAGACGAGACAGTACCTATTTGACACATAGACCAGACAGTACCTATTTGACACATAGACCAGACAGTACCTATTTGACACATAGACCAGACAGTACCTATTTGACACATAGACGAGACAGTACCTATTTGACACATAGACCAGACAGTACCTATTTGACACATAGACGAGACAGTACTTATTTGACACATAGACCAGACAGTACCTATTTGACATTGACGAGACAGTACCTATTTGACACATAGACGAGACAGTACCTATTTGACATTGACGAGACAGTACCTATTTGACACATAGACGAGACAGTACCTATTTGACACATAGACGAGACAGTACCTATTTGACACATAGACGAGACAGTACCTATTTGACACAGAAGACTAGACAGTACCTATTTGACACATAGACGAGACAGTACCTATTTGACACATAGACGAGACAGTACCTATTTGACACATAGACCAGACAGTACCTATTTGACACATAGACCAGACAGTACCTATTTGACACATAGACCAGACAGTACCTATTTGACAGATAGACGAGACAGTACCTATTTGACACATAGACCAGACAGTACCTATTTGACACATAGACCAGACAGTACCTATTTGACACATAGACCAGACAGTACCTATTTGACATTGACGAGACAGTACCTATTTGACACATAGACCAGACAGTACCTATTTGACACATAGACGAGACAGTACCTATTTGACACATAGACCAGACAGTACTTATTTGACATTGACGAGACAGTACCTATTTGACACATAGACGAGACAGTACCTATTTGACACATAGACCAGACAGTACCTATTTGACATTGACGAGACAGTACCTATTTGACACATAGACGAGACAGTACCTATTTGACACATAGACCAACCAGTACCTATTTGACATTGACGAGACAGTACCTATTTGACATTGACGAGACAGTACCTATTTGACACATAGACGAGACAGTACCTATTTGACACATAGACCAGACAGTACCTATTTGACATTGACGAGACAGTACCTATTTGACACATAGACGAGACAGTACCTATTTGACACATAGACCAGACAGTACCTATTTGACATTGACGAGACAGTACCTATTTGACACATAGACCAGACAGTACCTATTTGACATTGACGAGACAGTACCTATTTGACACATAGACGAGACAGTACCTATTTGACACATAGACCAGACAGTACCTATTTGACACATAGACGAGACAGTACCTATTTGACACATAGACCAGACAGTACCTATTTGACACATAGACGAGACAGTACCTATTTGACACATAGACGAGACAGTACCTATTTGACACATAGACCAGACAGTACCTATTTGACACATAGACCAGACAGTACCTATTTGACATTGACGAGACAGTACCTATTTGACACATAGACGAGACAGTACCTATTTGACACATAGACCAGACAGTACCTATTTGACACATAGACGAGACAGTACCTATTTGACACATAGACGAGACAGTACCTATTTGACACATAGACGAGACAGTACCTATTTGACACATAGACGAGACAGTACCTATTTGACACATAGACCAGACAGTACCTATTTGACATTGACGAGACAGTACCTATTTGACACATAGACCAGACAGTACCTATTTGACACATAGACCAGACAGTACCTATTTGACACATAGACGAGACAGTACCTATTTGACATTGACGAGACAGTACCTATTTGACACATAGACCAAACAGTACCTATTTGACATTGACGAGACAGTACCTATTTGACACATAGACGAGACAGTACCTATTTGACACATAGACCAGACAGTACCTATTTGACATTGACGAGACAGTACCTATTTGACACATAGACGAGACAGTACCTATTTGACACATAGACCAGACAGTACCTTTTTGACATTGACGAGACAGTACCTATTTGACACATAGACGAGACAGTACCTATTTGACATTGACAAGACAGTACCTATTTGACACATAGACGAGACAGTACCTATTTGACACATAGACGAGACAGTACCTATTTGACACAGAAGACTAGACAGTACCTATTTGACACATAGACGAGACAGTACCTATTTGACATTGACGAGACAGTACCTATTTGACACATAGACGAGACAGTACCTATTTGACACATAGACGAGACAGTACCTATTTGACACAGAAGACTAGACAGTACCTATTTGACACATAGACGAGACAGTACCTATTTGACACATAGACGAGACAGTACCTATTTGACACATAGACCAGACAGTACCTATTTGACACATAGACCAGACAGTACCTATTTGACACATAGACGAGACAGTACCTATTTGACACATAGACCAGACAGTACCTATTTGACACATAGACCAGACAGTACCTATTTGACACATAGACGAGACAGTACCTATTTGACACATAGACCAGACAGTACCTATTTGACACATAGACGAGACAGTACCTATTTGACATTGACGAGACAGTACCTATTTGACACATAGACCAGACAGTACCTATTTGACACAGAAGACTAGACAGTACTTGAACAGAACCTACTGCTCTAGATCAAATTGGACCCCCAAGAAATGACCATGAAGTGAGCTACTTAACACTTCTCAGATTTCTATAATTGAAACCTCTACATTAGTTAAAGTTTAGCGTATATCTAGAACATTTATTTCAGAGGTGCCTTACATCTCTGCGGCCGCTACAGTTATCGTTTTCTAAAGCCCACGGACAGTGTTATAAAATATCCGAGCACAATTTGTTAATTTTATTTTGCATCATATATGCTTAAATATCTCTGATGGTTGATATCCATGAAAACAAAAAAAAAAAAATACCAGGTGCCCCTCAGAAAATTTCAACTTGTACTTATCTTGCTTTACTTCTTAAGTTAGTTAGAAACAAATCATTTGTCAAGTTCGGGTTGATACTGTTTCTAACATATATAAGTAAGTAAAGTTGGCGACCGTAGTCGAGGATGACTCAAGGGCTCCCTTTTTGATTGCTACTATACCAAGGTGTAGGGGAGGGCGCTACTCCTTTCCCTGTATTGTTTCACTTTACCTTGATACTTACCTGATAATGCTGAGTGTTAAGCAAGGAAGTACCAAGTACCATTTTTTATATCTTTCTCATGAATCAACCTTGGAGAGAACCCTGGTCTCCCAGGACTTTAACATATATAAAATCAATCTTTTATTGGTGTGGCAAATAAGGCTAGCTAAATAAAATATATGTTTTCTGCTGCTCAGACGAATGATACCGCCCAAAGTTAAATTGAGGACGCTGATTCCTGATATCATTCAGAATTGTCGAAACTATCGTGCTTTTAAGATAACCATTAACAATAGAAATATCATATTAATAATGTATAAGCAATTCCTTAATATAATTACTTTCAAACAAACAATATAACAGTAAAATACGGTTGGTTCGGCTGATCATTTAAGAGATTGAGAAAGATGCTCTCATAGAATGTGACTTAATGAGGTTTCTTTTTTTTAACATATTCCTCCTTGTGGTCAACACACGTATTCTATCTTTATTTTAATACTCACACACCACTGATCAAAAACATAAACAACATCAGATACGACCTCATAATATGAAATTTGAAGCCCATGAATTGTTCGGTCCACCATAGTTTATCTATCATCAAGAAAATTATGATATTTGGAAATAGCAACAAATACTAAATACTCACTTTATACCTGACATAATAAGAAAGAGTTCCGCCAGTGTTTTTCAGCAGATGTAGACTATTGTTATAAGAACTAACAGTTGTCATTTATCACATTTGGGTCGAGGCGTCCTTAATATCTTGTTTCCATCTTACATATACATGACGATACATCCGGCCTTACCAACCACGGAGCTGATTCTGATTCCAATCTGCTGAACTTTCCGCTGGTCGGATATATGTTTGGGTCTCACAGTTAATTCATTATCGTCCTGCATTGTGTTTTTTAAATCAAGAAAAAAAATTAATCGCTAATCGGTGTACAGACGGACGAGACCGCACAATCAAAAAAGTTTTAAAAAGTCGACGCGAACAAACAGAGAATAAACACGGCTTTTAAGCAATAATAACAATGGTACAAGTATTCGACTATCCAAGAGATGCGGTTCAAGTTGTAGACCCGGTTTACACAGTAACCGTCAAGTCTTTGTATTATAAGTTTAGACTTTTCTATTCCCGTTGTCTACAGCCTGATGTAAATCATTCTCAATCACTCTATGTTTGCTTTCCCTCGATCCTTAGTGTTATTTCACAATATTGTAATATAATAAGCTTTCTTATCTTTCTCTAGCCAGGGTAGTTTGGTAAAAGGTCAGACGCGAAATCTAGTTGTTGTCTTTTGGTTATCTGCTGTTATCTTTGCAATTGTAATCTTCTGTTAGGCTTTCTCTGACTTTCTCCAGTTATCGTGTTCTCTTAATTCACTTCAATTTTTTTATGCCCTGGGCAATTTCGTAAAATTAATCGTACGTCCACTCCTTGCTGGATTCTAAAGTATCATATAATCTTAATTTCTCGTTCACTCATATTATTTCAGTTTTTCTTCGCCTATTTTATAGTGATCTATATTGGAAACAACATAAAATATGGCTTTTTTCTGCCTCCTTACTCTGAACAGTCTTGAGCAAGGCCAGAGCCCAGAGTGACGCGAATCTTGTCAATTCGCGCTGTCTCCACGAGCCATTCCCGAGGGGTGGAATCCTTTATATTTTAGGTATATATCTGAATCTCTTGTGTTTTACGTATATATCTGAAGGGTGGTGGTGTACAAAGCTAAAAGAAATATCAATCTTCTCCTAATTTGGTTTCCAAAAATTCTGCGGCCTATTGTTGGTCGAATCCGCCATATCAAATTTATTCTCACTTTTACCTAAAAGTGGTAGTCCACCCTAAATTTGGAATTATTACAATTTTATGCCCACGTGACGTTAATAACTGTTCAAATCATAACGGTAAGAAAAATGAATTAAAATTTTCTATACCTGATTTTTTTAAATGTCATTCTTGAACGATTACTCTCTAGCGATTAGTTGAGAGCTATGGCCACATCAAGACAAATCCTCGAATCGAGTCTGCTTATTCAGACTTGTAGACAAAAAAAATTCCTGTTTGAGTTTCTGATTCATGGGAACAATCGAAATTACAATTCTTTCATATTTTTTCAATGAATGTTTTTTCGTCGTTTTCTCTCTCGTCAAAAGTATATATTTCGGATTTATTTGTTCTAAATCAGTTTTCGTCAATTTTCACTTTTTACGGTGTACTGAGTTCATTCTTCTAATATCAGCCTCAATGGATTCTTAATTTTTTGGTAAAAAAAAGTTTCACAACTGAGTCACCGGGTCATATATATCCTTAAGGAAAGAGTCATCATTCTCACTACTTATGCAAGCAAACAGGCTCGATGAAAAGAAATGGGGAACACCTAACAGACTTCACACGAGAAAATGGATTAACACGTCTTTATACAAAATTTCAGAAAAGAAAGGGAAAATTGTGGACCTACATCAACCCAAATAACGGTAAAGCACATCCTAATGATAAGAAATGGATTAATAGAGCATTAAATTGTGAGGCATATTCTTCTTTTGCGGATGTGTCTTCCGATTACCGAATTGACACATCAAAGATACGTTTGAGCCGAAGCAGGAATAGGGCGCACACAACCACAAGCACAAACTATGACTGGTCCTTGCTTAATAATAAGAATATTAGCAATAAATATATGAGAATACTAAGTGGTGTAGCAAACCTGCAAGAGTGAGTTTAAGTCTCGTTGGGTGCCCCATTCAATCGGCCTTGTGCCACATCGAAGCAAAGAGCTTCGTAAATTACATATACAAATATAAGCGGAAACATAATCAAACATAATTTACCAACTTCAATGAACGAACGAACACACTTCTTTATAAAAATAAAAATCTCTCACTTTATTCTCGAAAGGGCTGATGTTTCTGTGGTGTGTGTGAGAGACAATTGGAGACAGGGACAGACTGCTATACATGACCCAAGTTCTTCTCTTAATCATAGCACGCTGTGTTATCGTCAAGAAACCTCTTAGCTCTTCTCCACATCTGGGCTTGGGTTGCTCAACCAGGGTCGCTGAAGGCCACTACTCTCAGTCTGCAAGGTGGCCCACACTCTGGCCTTCTTGTCACCAACTGACTCAACGGCTGCCAGCATCTGCCTATATTCTTTAATAACGCCAACTTGCTTCCGCTTTTTCTTCCGCTTCTTTACAAAGGTGCATCTCTGATTGACGGCTTGGTCCAGGAATTATCAGGAATATCTACCATGAATGAAAAATATGAGAACTTCGTCAATGCCCACATAGAAGTGGCAGCTGAATGCATACCAACAAACTAAGAACAAAACATAGAGTTCTCTGGAAGACATTAGCAGTTAAGAAAAGCAAAAAGGAAATTTGACGACATACTACTCTGATACTGCAACGCCGTATACGACCAGAACATAATATGCAGATGGACAAAGGGATGCATCCTTCCTTTGCCAAAGAAATGCGACCTCAGAATTGATAAGAACTTCCTCAATTTCAAGTTTTATACGGTTGAGTAGCTGAGAATTGTAGGTCTTGACCGCTATGGATGTAAGGGTTATACCTAACCCTTTATCCTTGAAATTGAAGAAGTTCTTAGGAAGAAAAAAAACGGTTTTCGAAGAAAGCGATCTTTGACATCACAAATTACGACAATCCGTCAAATATTGGAAGGTTTTCGTACCAAAAAACTTGAGGCGACACCATTATTTGTAGACTTCTCAAAGGTATTTGACTCCATACTCAGAGGGAAAATGAAGCAAATATTCTGGCCTACGGTCTTTCCAAAGAAACCGTCGCAGCTACAATAATGCTATATAAAAAACAAAGTAAATGTCCGCTCACCGGATAGAGACACAGACTACTTCGACATTATAGTAGGTGCGCTGCATGAAGACACATTGACCCCTTAACTGCTTTTTATCTGCCTAGACTTCGTTGTTAGAACGTCTAAACAAAAGAAACTGGCTTTATGCTGGCAAAGGCAAGGGGCAGAAGATACCTCGCACGTACGATTACGGACGCGGACTACGCTGATGACATAGCGCTGCTGGAAAATACACCAGCCCAGGCCATATCCTTGCTGCATAATCTGGAACGGCCTGCAGTTGACATATGTGTGTACGTCAACGCAGGCAAAAAAGAGTTCATGTGCCTTTATCAAAGAGACAAAATCTCCACATTAAATAATAGATCACTGAAACTTATAAACAAGTTCACCTCTATCGGGAACAATGTCTCATCTATGGAATCTAATATCAACACGTGACTTGCGAAGGCTTAGAGTGCTATCGATAGACTATCGGTCGTATGTAAGTCAGACTTACAAGATAAAATAAACCGCAATTTTTTCCCAAGCAGCTGTCATGTCAATACTGTTGTATGGTTTCACCACATGGACGCTGACAAAGCGAATGGAGAGAAAGTTTGACGACAATTGCACAAGGACGATGTCAGCTGTATTGAACAAGTCCTGGAGGCAGCATCCCAAAAAGCAGCAGGTACACTGACACCAACGAACATCTCGAAAATGATCCAAATGAGACGAATCAGATGTGCGGTACATTGCTGGAAAAGTAAAAACGAGCTCACAAGCGAATTACTCTTTTGAACACCCTCACTCGGAGCAAGCGTAGAGCCATCAGCTAGAACCTATCTACAACAGTTCTGTACTGATACATGATGTAGCATAAAGACCTACCGAGAGCGATGGACGATAGTGGCGGAAGAGGGTCAGGAAAAACTGAGCTTACAACACACCATAATCATGATGATGACGACGATGCGAGTAGACTCTTCGATTGAGTTTGGTTTGGTTTGGTTTTATGGCGAATCAACCATTGAAGGTTATTCAATCCCCAATACATTTTATGCATATTACGGTTCTATTTCAAACATTTCAGTTTAACAAAAGTACAGAAAAACAATTAAATTTGAAACAATTCACTTTAGCATAAGTCAACAGTTTACTTCTATTTAACATATAGATAGGATATGAGAGCGATGGGAATAAAGGGTTACGCTGCATTCCCCAAAGCTCCAGCATTACTGGAGCCACACCATCAGATTGGTTAGTATCATATCCAGGACGCTCGTTGGGGGGGGGCTTACTCCTTTACTTAGATGCAGTCAGTATATTCTGCTGTTATATATTGACCCTCGACCGAGTCATCAATCAAGAGATGCACATGTGTAAATAAGCGGAGTAACAGCGGAAGCAGGTGAACGTAGGACAATTATATAACCATGTGCCACAGACGGCTTGGGGCAGTTCCAGTTGGAGTTGGAGACAGTTGGGGGACAAGATGCCAGCGTGAGAATCAGCTTGCAGACTGAGGTCTTAAGGCCACGGTTGAGCAACCCAACCAAGATTAGGAAGAAGTGCTGCTATGGTCAGAGGAACTTTGGGTCAATATATAGCAGTTTGTCCCCGTCTCCAACTCACCTCTCATACACAACCAACATGAACCCTTTCGAGATTAAAGTGTGAGAGATATATTTTTTATAAAGAAGTGTGTTCGTTCGTTCATTAAAGTCGTCATTATTTTTTACTATGTTTCTGCTTATATTTATATTTGTATATGTATGTGGCTATACAACACCGTACCCGCTTAGCCGACTGGGCCATTAATTGAGATAGGAATGAAAGAGTCAGAAATACAGAAATACTACAGTATTACGTGAGCTTCAAATCCATAAAAAGAAATAAGCAATCAATATATTCTCCTTAATTTTCAACAAGCATACACAAAAGTGTTTTCCATGGTTGAAGCATTGCTGTAAATCCTGTTTGGATATGATATATTTCATGTAATGCCATCAATATACTAAAAAACCTGTCGACTGAGGTTGTAGAATATACCGGCTTAATTTCTGCATAGGGTTAAGACCCCCCTCCCAATGAGTGTCATGGATTTCACATTAAATAATTGGATAATGAGGCTCCAGTAGTACTGGAGCTTTGGAGAATGCGGAGTACCCCTTCATTGCCATTACTCCTCGGTCCACTCAGGCTCGAAGTGGTAGCACATGATAGGGTCCTCTCTATTAGTCAAATAGAACTGTTTCAAATTTAAACTGAGTGCAAACAAATGATTTATGCTAAATTGAATTCTTAGAAAGAGAGTTGTTTGATTAATTAACTATGTTTAAACGAATGACTTATGTTTAAGTGAATTGAATTATGATACATAGCAATACTTGAACTAATGCAAAACTGAAATTTCAGAAATAGAACTGTTAGATCATTTAACTGTGTGTATCTACAAAAAATCGTTTACAAATCCTGTTTTTAATACATATGTAAGAACAGGATTTGTCATTAAATAACCAGCAAAGATTGATGTACCATAAACCCAAACAAAATCAATATACTTAAATATTTCCTTTGAGATATATTTTTAATTAAAAAAAAGCAAAAATAAAAATCACCTGTTGTAACATCTATTGTGTATAGGGAGGGATTTGGTTGTACAATCCTGTATTCCACCAAAATCTTCTGATGGCGCAATGGCTAAAGTGATGGACAGTGGTTTCAAAGTATTCAAGTTCGAACTCCTGTCAAGCTATTGCATTTTCTATAGGACTAATACAATTGAGAAGCGTATAAACATTTTATCTTACTGTCGTTCAATAACAACTATGACTTTGGCATGAGATATCCCATAAAATTCGGTTTGCGATTAAAGAAGAAACTCACCAAACATTTAACCAACAAGCGAAACTACTGATCAAATGTTGCTACAAAATATATCCAGCAAAATATTCCAATCAATAATTGCATCTCTGGAGCTAGAATGTAACTGGTCTATCAATTTATTTGTATTCATTAAGATATCGACGAAGGCTAGACAGAAATACAGATATCTAGATGAGGAAATATAATACTTTCTTATGTATTAATTTACCAAGTGTTTTACTCTGATGCACCGCAAGGTCGTATGAATGGGGAAACCGAATGAGACTCACCTGTGAAGGCTTGCAAGTCTAGCTTGCTAAACATTACAACACCCATGTTGTCCTTATTACTTAATTATCTAGTAATTTACTAAGCGTTTTGCCAAAATGCAGCACAAAGTTGTAAAAAATGAGGCACGTAATGAGACTTGAACTCACTCTTGAAAGTTTAGTAGTCTAGCTCGTTAACCACTACACCACCCATGATGCCTTTATGACATTATTATGTTGGTTAGTCAAATGTGCGCATTCTCCATTTTGAATTTGAAATGAAAATTTTCAATTTAAAAAATCTTAATTTCGATTTGTTGTCATCATACCGTGTACATATACGAGATTCATTACACAAAAGGCGTTTTTTTCCTAAGGAGGTAGCAAAAGGAAGCACTGTTTAGCAGATTTTAACATCATTTTTACTAAAACTTTCTTCATATCGCACATTCTTCCGAAAATTTCACATTGTTTGGAGCTTTCAACCACCAAACATTGCTGACAAATATCTGTTCAAGCTCGTAGCACATTCTTTGATATGTCACCATATTAAATAGCCTCAAAACAAGAATTTGTGTAAGATTAAAATAATTTCTATTCTGAACTTATTTCAAATGATTCCAAGTTTATATTCAAGGCAAAAAAATTAACAAACTCGTTTTATTTAATGAATAACCATTGTACACACACATACACACACACACACGCGCGGATGTGCGCACACACGGAGAGACACACACATATGTATATATACATGTATGAGTGTATGTATCTATCTTTATGGGTACAAAACGAGAGAGAACAAAGAAAGAATGAATTAATGAAATAAAAGATAAGAAGGCATGACGGCGTAATAAAAGACAAAAGTAACTAAAATATTAAAATACATTACGACAAGCTATTTCTGAGAGCTCTTGCTAAGTCAAATAAATGGAATACAATGTTATATTTGGAAGACAGCCATCATTCCTATGAGTAAAAAATATAGGGATTCAATGTTGTCGACGAAGGTGTGCATATATTTAAGCAAAGAGTTGATTTGTAGTCGACGTTATTACAAAGAAAAGTGAAAGATAGCGCAAAAGGCTTCCAAATGGTTGGTTACTTGGTGTTCGGGTCGCATGCAAAAAGCAACCAGGTTGCAAATACGATAATGCAACTGGCAAAGGCTTTTAGCGGGATTAGGGATTTTCTCCAACTACAGAAAGAAAGTTTTGTGGGGTGGGCGAATTTGTTACGTGATGGAAAGAGAACCATCCCCGTTTGCTTTGTGTGCGAGTGAAGTCTATTTATATGCGTAGACCTGATGAACGTGTGGCTCGTGGTATTGTTAGATTAAGGGTTTGGGTTAGGGGAAAAAAAGAAAAGCGAAAAACGAAAAGTATAACACAAAAAACGTTGTACATAGATGGAAAATGAATTATGTGTAAGAACGTAAGGGGAATATAAAAAAGTAAAAATATGTCAGGATAAATATTTATTCGGAGACAAACTGGCAAATGGAGAGACGTATAAGCGAATGCATAAATACAAGGGAAATAAATGTAGGTAAAAAAAAAACAAATAAAAAATACATAGAAATGAAAAGTAAAAGAACACTAATGCCGGGGGAGGTCCTCAGAGCATAATGGCCAATGTGCTGAACTGCAAATGTGTAGAAAGTGAGTTCAAACTCCATTCACGTTATTACGTTCACTATAAGAGAAATAGCATTCGGAAAAGGTTGAACGTTCACATCCACCATATAAGGATTTAATATTACCACATCTGTTTTTCTATAAAAATAGCTTTGACATTAATTGACTCACTATGATCAATCTGCAATTAAAAGGACATATTATACATACATACATACATATAGAAATATATATATATATATATATATATATATATATATGTGTGTGTGTTTGTGTTTCAATATATATATATATATATATATATATATATATATATTACATGATACTGACATATGTAATATATATATATATATATTCTATTTTGGTAAGGATAGATAGATAGATAGATAGATAGATACACACATACATACATACATACATACGTACATACATACATATTATATTACCACCTTGAGCTACCGAAACTGTTATCACCCTGGTTGGCGGCTGATGAGGACAGAGTATCGCACGTGCTTTCACACGTTGTATGATGAAAATATAGTACTATCTGGGACACTAGGTTCATGCAATCAGCAATCTTCGGACAGAGTGCAACTGTATAGATCCCAAAATTAAGAAGATACTTAGGAAAAACCAAAATGGCTTTCGGAGAAATCAATCCACGACATCACAAATGTTGACTATCCGTCGAATTCTAGAAGGTGTACGTGCAAAAAAAACTAGAGGCAACAATATCATTTGTCGACTTCTACAATACCTTTTACTCCATACACAGAGTGAAGATGGAGCAAATACTACTCGCCTATAGCCTACCTAAAGAAACCGTCGCAGCCATAATGATGCTATATAAAACACGCTCCCAGGATAGAGACACAGACTACTTCTACATTGTAGCAAGTGTGCTGAAAGGGAACACATTAGCCCCATACTTGTTCATCATCTTCCTAGTGTACGTGCTTAGAACTTTTATAGATATAATGAAATATAACGGTATCAAACTGGCAAAGGAAAAAACAGAAGATACCCCGGATAAAAAAAAATAAATACGGATCCGGACTACGCCGATGACAGCGTTTCTAGCAAATACACCCACCCATAGACCTCCATGTCAACGCAGACAAGATGGAATACATTTGTTAAATGGTAGATATCTGAAACTACAGGACAGGTTCATTTACCTAGGAGGCAGTGTCTCATCAACAGGTGACTAGCAAAGAAATGGATAGCTATCGATTGGGTATCGGTCATATGGAAGTCAAACCAGACTCTTAGAATAAGACGCTTTTTTTTCAAGCAGCGTTGTTGTTGATACTGCTATATGGATGCACTACATGGATGCTAACTAAACTTACAGAGAAAAAGCTTGACGGCAATAACACAAGAATACTGCGAGCAAAACCGATCTAGTCCTGGAGGCAGCACCCTACAAAGCAGCTGTACGGCCACCCATCACGTAAACTATCCAAGTTAGACGGACCAGACATGCAGACTCTGCTGGAGAAGTAAGGCGAAACTCATGAGTGACATACTTCTGTGGACTACTTCATATGGACGAGCAAAGGCAGAAAGACCACCTAGAAGCTATATACAGCTGCCTGTGCCAATACAGGATATAGCTTGGAAGACCTACCTGGATGAAAGGACTATAAAGACGGGTGGCAAGAGAGGGTCAGGGAGATCCGTGCTGGTGATGCAACATGATGATGATGATGATGATTATGGTGAAATTATTTCAATATATAAATGCTCTATCTTTTATTATGAGCACTATTCAGCAATACTTCAACATTTGGTCTTCCATTAACTCACCAAATAAGCTAGTAAGAACCATAATCCTCTAATTCATCGATCTCTCTATCAAGGATGTCGTGGTTCTTTTCAAGAGACTAATGTGTTTGTTTTGACTAGAGGGAAATACTTTTGGCATTAAATTTATGTATTCAGATTATTATTCTGTATCAACAAGTATATAGATTGTGTGCTTGTGAGTGACTGTGTGCAAGAATGCATTAATACTTACGGTCATACAATTTTCTTTTTTTTGTCTTTATTCTGAGTTGAATGTGTCATAGATATATTTAAAGATAGTTTGTGAGCATATGTTTTTGATAGTGATTATGTAGGCGACTTTCAGTTATGTGTGTGAGTGTGGTAGGGGCTATTTAATGTAGGTTTAAATTTATGCATGGCTATTTTTCTTTTATTTTGTGTGATGAATGGTTATCAGTTTGGTATATTGGCATTATATTAGAGATCCCATTTCTACATTTATTTAGGCGTTTTCAAATAGTGTTTCCTATTTTCTGATAATCTAATGGGGCTCCTATGTAAGGATACGTTATTGTTTAGAGTGTCACTTAAACTGATATGTACCATAAAATACCTCATATAATCTATCTTCTTTGGGAGAATCATAAAGTCCTTTCTCCATCCTTCGTAAATAAATATATTTTTAGTACATCCTAATCGATGATTAATCGGTTGACCAAGAAGAGTAACAATAGCGTTATAATAAACATTTCGGTCTTCATTAAGACCCAAAGTGATAACCGGAAGACTCGGATCAAGAAGACAATTCCATTACAACGAATACTAAATAGCGATATTTGTTCAAATGGCTTTCTACCAAATACGAAAGTGAATTACAATTAAAAAAATCAGGCTTATGGAGGGCCAACGATGTTGCCCTGGTATGAACTCGAATCGAAAATACTTGCAACCTTGTCGAGACTCGTGTTTATAGGGGAAATCGATTGGCCTCTTCATAAAAAAAACAAAACCCATTGAGAATGAATTATTTGTGCTTTTCTGAAATATTCCCACTGAAGAAATTCTCAAAATAACTTCTTTTTACAATAGGCCTATTTAAGTCATTTGAGAGAATGGAAATCATATCCGTAAATGATATTATTTTCCCCCGTCCTGATTGCGTCCTGCTTCTCAGGAGCTCTATGTCATGAGTTTGAAAATTTATTGTGCTTTTAATCATTGGTTTTTATTTATTTTTAATCATTACATGCCTCAACTTTGTTTTTTGTAACTGTAAAAAAATAGAAGTTATTTATATATATACATATACTCACATCTCTTTCATGTAGCATCATATAATTTCTTTATAATCCCTCAACATAAGATGCTTTTATTTTTGCGAATTCGTTACCATTCAAAAGTTGATAATATAATTTTAATGAATATTCATAATACTATATATATATATATATAGCTGCTTCCTATAATTTAGTCTACATGTTGGTATTTTACGATTGTACAAATGAAAAAGTGTTGCATTTAATTTACTGGCAAGTACAGATGAACTTTTAGTCATTAATTCCATCAGTTAAAAATATCTTACCGTCTCAGTAAGAATCCCCAGGTTTAAAATATCTGGGTTTTTTAATGAAAAAATACTTTACTAATAGAAAACGAATGTAAAGGATGAAAATAATCATTCATATAAAAATACTACACAGCTGGAATAGTTAATGTATATTTACTGTTAAAAAATAGAAAATACTTATTTTTAAATAACTTCTTCCATTGAAGGTTAAAAATTTCTGGCATTTGAAGTTAATGGATATGTTGTGCTGGCTGTTTAAAACTGAATGTTTTTCCATTACTAGCAACTTAGTTATCAAATTGAAATCCATGTGGATTATGTTCTACCATCTCTACCAATCTGGAAAAAGTATGAATACATTTCTTCATCTCCCTGTTATTATGAATATCAGACTTGGTTCTGTAGCTTTGTGATGGTAAACATTCTATGAGAAAAATACTGAGTTTAAAATCTGAGGAGTGCTTTGCGAGAGTTATCTGTAACAATTCAATGGACCATACTTAGCTGATCCTTTTATCGCAAATGTTTGCCTAATTCGACAAAGGCCATACGAAAAGTAAAAAACAAAAAACAAAACAAAACAAAAAAAACAAACAAAATAAAAACAAAACAAAAAGATACAACAAGGTCAAAGGTAGTCCAGCGGGTCACATTCAACTGATAAGATGGTCCCAGATGAATTGAGTTCGACTGGAACATCTATCATCATTTTCATCACACTCAACCGGACAGAAATACTGACAAGCAAAAAGAAGCGCGCGCGCGCACACACACACACACACACACACACATACATCTCTCTCTCCCTATCTCTCCCTATATATATATATATATGTGTGTGTGTGTGTGTGTGTGTGCGTGTAATATCCATTCAGCGTAAGAAGACAATGGGTGTGTATTATTCGCGTATAGAATATATGAGAAATTTCACATAAATCTATGAAAATTTTCGATGTATGGCTATTGTTATAAATTCCCTGTCCAGGCTTATTCAATGAAACTCACTTACAGAGCGTATACAATGTAATTAGAAGAAAGCTCAAACCTGGTTAAACTGTCATTATAAATTGGCGAAGAATATCATTATACTCGTCGTTTCATCAGGTGACTTCACACGATTAATTTGAGGTTGAAAAAAAGTACATATGGACTGCAGTCTATATATATCTGTGCTCCTACAGTACTTGTTTCTAATTCCCAGCGGAGTTACCTTTATAAACTCTCTCCCCATTATTATTATGTTCCATGGGGGATATGTACACCAAGTGTACGACGTTCTTTGAGTTGTATCGTCTGCACAGGACGCATTCCTCTTTTCGTCAACGGTGGCCGGAGATCTCATCTGGTCCCCCATTATTCCGATTTCAGTTGCCTAGTAACATCCTGCTGTGGTTATTTAAGAGACTCTGCATATTATTTAATTTTTTTTTTTTAACTGTATTCCTATTAAGAATTGTTCGTAATGGATTGTCTATGTTAAAGTGCTTATCCAGCGGGTGTAGGAAGTATTTACCTATGTTATTCTTGCTAAGATTACAGAATGGTGGGTTAAACCAGATTACTTTTCTATTTCTTTTTTAATGGTTTATTTGAATGTTTATCATGGTTGTCTCCTTACTTGAGGAGTTCGTGGTTCCTACTACAACTGCTTCTGCTAATGGCGGTGTTTCCTCCATTAGAGCTAGAGTTCATTGCGTTCACATGCTCAAGTCTATCTTGGAATTCGCTACTTTTGATGATTTCGTCATATATCCTTTTACTCTCCTCTAAATTTTATTTTACATGAGAATAGTCTATATATCTTCTATTTCACAGCATTAGGAATCTGCTTCAATATTGATCTTGGGTGGTTAGGTTCAATATCTATGTAAGGTGGGGGTGGAACTGCTTTTACTAAATGTTTTCAAGGCGCCGTTATCTAAATTGAGTGTGGCATCAAGAAACTCTATGTTTGAGGCTATTTCAATTCGTAGTCGTGGAAATGTAAATGCCCTAATAATCTTATTGTATATTTAAGAGGTCTCAAGGCAATTATTCTCCAGGATGAAGATAAATCCGACATCCTGTTAAAGCCCCATCAGCCATAAGTTGACAATAAAACCAAACGGGTCCAAGATAAATACCCCAATTACGTCAGCTACCTGGTCCGAGTAGTATGCGCCCATGGTTATATCGAAGTTGTCCACATGACTTTTCACTCATGTTCCCTGGTTATCAGCTAGAATAGATTTCCTATATGCTTGAATAATTTCTATTTCCTCATCGATGATATCTGTATATTCCCTTCCGTGGTTTAGGTTTTTTTAGTAACCATTATCTAGTAATGGATGGGTAAAAGTTTATGATATCGAATTGGAAAAACTGTAAAACAGCATGCATTCTTTCTCCGATCTGTGTCAAGTCATTTGATGAGACGAAGTGTTTAATGATATTCTTTGCCAAAATAAATTCATATTGTCAATTTAAACAGGATTGAGTTTTCCCCTTCACGTGGACAAAGGCAGAATGATCACCTGGAACCTAAATACAACAGCTCTGTACCGATACAGGATGTAAACATGAAAACCTACAAGGAGTGATGGACGATAGAGACTGGTGGCGAGAGAAAGTCAGGGAGATCCGTTCTGGTGGTGCAACATGATATATATATATATATATATATATATATATATATATATATGTGTGTGTGTGTGTGTGTGTGTGTGTATGTGTGTGTGTGTGTGTGTGTATTGTCAACCACAAACAGACGGTTCCGTTCTATATATATATATATATATATATATATATATCAATATTATATCTAGAAACCCCTCCTTATGTAAATTGACGGAATGTCTGCATGGAATTAATACAATTTCAACTTAATCCATCCTTTTCCTGTTAATGATACATTGTACATGGAACCATTAAACATTGTTGACTTATGTTAAACTGAATTGTTTAAAATCGATGCGATTGATCATTTAACTCTGTGTAAGAAGACGTCTAATGTTTAATTGAGTTGTTAGTGATACATAGAATACTTGGCAACGTTTAAGAATGTTAACTTACGCTAAAGTAAACTGTTTGGAATAGGACTGATTGATCATTCATCATCATCATCATCATCATCAAGACGTGCCGCCAGCACGGATATCCTTGACCATCTCTCGCCACTTTTCCCTATCGTTCATCAGCTCCGGCAGGTCTTCTGGGTTACATCCTGTGTCGTCACATAGCTGCTGTATGTAAGTTCGGGCTGGTCGTCCTGCTTTTGCTTGGCCATATGTGGGGGTCCATAGTAGTACGTCACTAACGAGCTCGTCTTTGCTTCTCCAGCAGTGTCCGGCGTGTCTGGCTCGTCTGACATGTATAGTTTTCGTGATGAGAGGTAGGTGGCCATACAGTTGGCGTCTCGTGGGGTGTTGTCGCCAGGGCTTGTTCAGTATTGTTCTCAACATTCTTGTGTAGTTGCCGTCAAGTTTCTTCTCCAGCCGTTTCGTTAGCGTCCATGTAGTGCATCCATATAGCAGTATCGATACAACTGCTGCCTGGAAGAAACTGCGCTTCATTTCATCGGTCAGGTCTGATTTTCATATTATTGAGAGCCTATCTATAGCCGTCCATGCTTTCGTCAGCCGTGTGTCTATGTCGTTTTCTGTTGATGAGACGCTACTTCCTAGGTAGGTGAATTTGTCCACTAGCCTCAGAGAGGCTCCGTCTAGAGTGGTAATGTTGCCTGTTTGGTTGTAACACATATATTCAGTTTTGTGCGCATTGACATGGAGGCCAATGCCTGCTGCAGCTCGTTCCAAGCTATGCAGTAGTGTCTCTGCTTGATTAGGCGTATTCGCCAGTAACGCTAAGTCATCAGCGTAGTCGGCGTCTGTGATTGTTTTTGCGGGGTACCTTTTGCTTCTTTTCTTAGTCAGCTCGAAGCCATTTTCTCTGATTTTGTCGATCGAAGTTCTAAGCACGTAGTCTAGACAGATGATAAAGAGGTATGGGGCTAGCGTGTCTCCTTGTAGTACTCCTGCAACAATGTCGAAGTATTCCGTGTCTCCATCTGGTGAACGTACCTTTACTTTTGTGTTTTTGTAGAGGATCATTATTGCTGCTACGGTTTCTTTTGGTAGGCCGTATGCTAGTAGGATTAGTTCCATTTTCCTACTGTGGATGGAATCGAAGGCCTTGGTAAAGTCGACAAGAAGTAATGTCGTCTGAAGGTTTTTTGCCCGGACGCCTTCAAGGATTCTACGGATGGTCAATATTTGTGATGTTGTGGATCTATTTCTCCGGAAGCCATTTTGGTTTTTCCTAAGGATGTTGTCTATTTTGGGTTCTATGCGGTTTCGTAGAAGGGCATTGTAGATTTTGGCTGCTATGGATGTAAGCGTTATCCCTCGGTAGTTCTTGGCTAATCCGAGGTCGCCCTTTTTAGGGAAAGGAAGGATGCATCCCTTCATCCATCTTTCTATCCTATTTTGACTATAGACAGCGTTGTATTGCCGGAGCAGTATATCGTCGAATTTTCTAGTCTTCCACACTTCTGGGGGGATCTAGTCTAGCCCTGCAGCTTTCCTATTTTTAATTTTTTTAAGAACCGAATCGAGTTCTTCTTTGGTGAAAGGCCCTAGTTTAATGTTTAATTGCTTTCTGATAATTCTGGTGATCGGTTCATCCGTTATTTTCGGTGGGCTTCCTAGTAGATTTTTGAAATGCTGTTCCCACAGTTTTACTCTTTCTTGTTGGCTTGCAGCTTTCAATTTTGCTTTGGCTGTGCTCTTTCTTCTACTTACTTCGTTTATTGTTTGCCAGGCTATCCTGGATTGTCTATCTTCCTCCGAGTCTCTAATCTTATCTATCTGATTTTGTATGTATTCTGCCTGTTCTCTCAGATATATTCCTGCTAATTGATATTGTGCTTTTTCTAGTTTTCGGGCATTTGTGTTTGTTGGGTTCTTCCGATAGTTTTTGGAGGCAGTTTTCCCGAGTGCACGTTTTTCTCTAACCTTTGATGTTTTCCAAGGGACTCTATATTTAGTTCTAGGTTTTGTTGGGATACACTTTGATGCCGCTTCTAGGTGTGCTTCAACAAAGTTTTCATATTCGTCATTTGGGGTAACTTTTTCTGTCTTCTCTTGTAGTGTTTCGAATCTGTTTCTCAATTCTAAAGCATATTTGTCTCTAATGTCTCTGTTGTTAAGTAGGGCCCAGTCATAGCGCCTAGTTGTCACTGTTCGTGTGGCGTTTTTTTCGTAGGCTTAGACGTATTTTGGCGGTGACTATTCGATGATCGGAGGACACGTCCTCGAAAGTGGAGTATGCCTCGCAATTCATCGCACTATTTTTCCATTTTCTGTTTATAAAAAGGTAGTCTATCTGTGCTTTACTCTTGTTCGTGTATGTGTGGGTCCATAATTTTCCCTCCCTTTTTTGAAAGTTTGTATTGAGGCATGTTAATCTATTTTCTATCATGAAATCAATTAGATGTTGTCCTTTCCTGTTTGACGTGTTGTGTAGGCTGTATTTGTTGTTTCTGTTTTTCCCGATTTGTGCATTCATATCTCCGCCAATGACTAGCAGGTTGTGTTTCGGAATGCTACGTACTAGGGATGATAGCTCCTCGTAGAAGGTGACTAGTTCGGTTTCTTCGCTGACATTGGTAGGGCTGTAGCAGGAGATGATCGTTGCTTTGGGGTTGCCATTAAACGTTGCGGCCATCATCCTAGGTTGCATTCTCTCGATGCTGTTCAGTGTTTTTAACGCTCTTGGTCCTATTAGCATTCCTACCCCTTCTACCGATGCATTGACAGAGTTTTTCCACGCCGATACAGTCACCAGCATCCATCCATTGCCAGTTTCGTGATATTTGATATCTTCGGAGTGAGTGTATCGATGTTCTTGTATACAGATTATATCTATCTTATGTTCTACGGCTGATGCAGTTAGCTCTGGAAGTTGACCTATTCTATTTAGGGTTCTAACGTTAAATGTCGCTATCTGTATTGTTTGTTTGCATTTTAGTAGTTTGAGCTCTGTAGCTGATTTTTCGAACACTGAGGCCAGGGCTCCAACCTCAGCAGGACGCGCCCCGTTTTTACCCGCACGAAGAGCGATGCGGTTTGTGAATGTGGTTTGAGTATGAGTCATGGTTATCTTTCGATGGCTGTTTTTTATTCTCATCTATAGAAGCTACTCTTATACATGAGCAGCAGTAGTTCCCCGATCGAACTGACAATCCTGAGCGTTAAGCCGCAAGACTCAAACGTTCAGGAAATATTAGGCATTGCGAATTCGAACACCTTCACGTACACTATGCTGCTTCCCATGAGTACGTGGGAAAAAAAAATTTGAAAAAAAAAAAATAAATAAATAAAATTAAAAAAAATAAAAATAAAGAAAGTAAAATAAAAGTAGAAATAAATAAAAATAAAATTAGAAAAAAAATAAATAAATAGATAAAAATAAATCCTTTCACCTTAAGTTTTAACTTGGATAAAGTCCAGGACTGTCGTATATTCAAAGAAATTTTGGGATATGTTTTATCTTGTCATCCGATACAGGCCCTACCAGGTTTTTATTTTATTTATTTTTAGTGGAGGTGGAATGCTAAATTTCTAAGTTTAACGCGGTAAATTCAAACAATTCTTAAGTTGACTCGTGATAGTTGTACCTGGTAAAACAATTTAGTCGATTAGAAATAAATCAAGATTCTTAGATTAAAATATAACAAAAATTCACCAACAGATTTTACAAGTCATAGAAAATCCAGTGTTATTTTTTAAAAAGAAAATTGTACTAACCTCTACCCAACGAGTCTTCCCTCACAATTGTTTAGGTTTTTTTTTTCTTCTATATATCCACATATTTATGAAGCTTTTATGTCTTTCCTTATATTTATAAGGCCACCTGATTCCAGAATGTTCCATTCCGAATATTTCTTTAGCGTTTGGTAGGGCCGTTTTTTTGGGGGGGGGGATTAATTTGTGATAACTGGGAGTGTTTGGATTTGTCGGCACAAGAATCTATACTAATTTATGCTAAATTTCTAAGTTTAACGCGGTAAATTCAAACAATTCTTAAGTTGACTCGTGATAGTTGCACCTGGTAAAACAATTTAGTCGATTAGAAATAAATCAAGATTCTTAGATTAAAATATAACAAAAATTCACCAGCAGATTTTACAAGTCATAGAAAATCCAGTGTTTGCACGTAAACAAATAACTGATGTTTAATTGCATTTTTGGTGTTAAATGGTACGCTTGAAAATATAGAACTTTGTGTCAATAAACAAACAAATGAAAATTAGTAAATAGAAATATTTATATTTGAAAGAAATGAGTGAAACTTTTAAACTGTGAGGAAAAATATGTACAGGCTTGTTTAAAAATGTTATCTACAAAATGTTTTGAGGAATCATATATGTAATATATATGTATAAAAACGATTTTTCATTATAACGACCTACAATGCTTGATCTGCCTTAAAACCAGACCTAACCAAACTGCATCAAACCACCCTTTTCACCCTTCTCTATTGCTATTTCCCACATCCTATGAATAGATGTTCTTTTTTTAATCGTACATATGAACAAACATGGTTCAACTGGCTATATTCTCTTCTGCAGGTTCATCCACCTATATGTACTTACAAAACACTTCTGCCCGATCAAGATGTGACATATGGTCAGTTCTGAAAACAGATTATAACAGATTTGAATTCAGACTCTTCTCGTTAGTCAGATTCTTTACAATAATAAATAGCCAGTCTCCCATACGATTTAACCATAGCTAGACGGAGAAAAATCAGATTAATATCTCTCATATGTGTATTAGCACTATCTAAAATGCCAACCGCAATATATGTCAATATATACAATATATTTTGTGCTGCTGTGCATTGTATCATGGTACCCTTTCTTGTGTCTAGTAAGAACTGTAGATCATGTTCCTAACTTGGCTTTGCTATCCATTTGCAAAGGTATTCTTTTCAGGGCCCGTGGATTGGATACTGTTGAATGCCGTTGATCCTATCTATATCCGTGGACTGCAGTGGGATTAGAACTATAATGCTTTTGATAGGAACACAGCTTTTCATATGTTTCAGATTAGGTCATGCTATAGATACATAATCCTGCTTTCCGTGAGCATTTACAGTGATTTTTTTCAATTCTGCACCTCTTTTATAGATGGATGAATTTTCAGCACTCCAAACGGTCAGTTATACGGAACCCCCTTTTGATTTACGGATTTTCCTTGTTAATCTTGTTAATACATTTTAAAACCCTTTTTGGCACATTCTGTGGGTGGTTGCCGAAGGCTAACTCTACAAAACCCAATACCTTTAATTGTCTACTGTCTTCCGATGGTCTTCTCAAACATTTTACAATATTATTACAAAATCTTAGAATCTAGACTCTATTGCTATCTAGACAAATTCATGATTAGGAATTTTTACTCCCTAATTTTTTTCTTAAGGTTTAATTGAACGCCTCACAGACACTAATGTATGTGTTATGTGGTCCAGGTTTATGATTAATTAAGTTGTGGGGCGGTAAGTTTCATAAACTATTAAATGGTGTTAATGGTACTTACTAGCGTTTGAGCAGAACAATCTCTCAACAATTAAAAATATATTAGAAGTCTTTTTAGCTTTCTAAACAATATATACATACGTGCAATGTCTCCTTCAAATAGTACTTTCTTATATTAAAAATATTAAAGCGAAATCTGCATCACCACTACCTAAAGATAATCCAAAGAGATTTTTGAAAAAAAAAGTCTAAAACTACACCGTAAAAAGATATTAATATTCTAAAGGCTAATGCCATTTTCATTCCATTTTCTAGAATAGAATTCTGCCAGTTCTTATTTGTCTTATCAACTTTGAAAAATTAATACATTTAAAAACCTAACAGCAATAATAGCATCTTCGCTTTCTGTACATTAACTATCTAAAAAGAAATTAAATGAAATACTCAAAACATTAGTAAGAATCTAATACAAAATAAGATATTAGCAAGAAACAGTCCTGTCAGTTCTTTGAAATATAAACAAAAAATACATTACGATTGATAAAGTAAGAATTCTGCTTTGGGCAGTTTCACTATAAGAACAAAAACAGTGAAACACTCAAGTATATTTTGTAAGTCTTGTAAAGATTACAGGCATTTAATGTCTCGTTATACCAGATATAACATATTTGAAATACAGTATGCAGAGAGCTTAATTTGTATGCGTTTTGTGATAGTTCTAAACACGGTGGTGATAATTGTATTGGTTAAAACAATAGGCTTATGTACAAATATATCAGTAATATCCAGCGTTAAACCGTAAACTCTGATTTCGATCTAAGTTTTTCCTAGAACCAGTATGAACGTAGACATTTTCTATTTCATCATAATTATCGCACTAAATGGATTGTATGCATTTCAGTGATACAACGCAATCTACTTCATCAGAATAGAAGAGACCCTGAATTACTTTACTAAGACCAGATTGTTTTTTGATAAGCCTGGGTGAATTAAAAAAGTAATTTACAGTTCAGTAGGTTTTCTAATATGTTTTCAGGAGTCCCTTCTCAGGTTTTGTTCCACCTTAACAGTAGAAACGCACCCAGGAAACACATAAGCCACATGTCAACAAGGAAGTCATTCTTTTCATTTTCTACTCCCACATAATGCTTTTTCCTGAAAGCTTTCTGTATAGATTAAGCTTTTTAGAAGTTTTTTTTTTGCATTCTTCCTTTTATTAAATCTTTATATATTAAATGTTAAATAGTTTTGTATGTATAAACAAGTCTACGTTGTCTTTACTTCCGTTGTGTAAAGTGTTAATTTATCACCGGTATACAAACGCATATATAGCTCCTTGGTTAAAAAAGGACTCGATTAAAATATATTCACCAGCATCAAACATAACCAATGAAAAGAGGGGGTGTAATGGTTAAAGCAATCGACTGCGGAATCGTAGAAAGTGACTTCGTACTCAAGTCGCGCTATTACGTTCCTTTTCCGGCAAATACCCTTGGGAAAGGTATGAAACCCCTTATATTCCCAGCTAAGGGTGAAATAGTTCCACTACAGATCTTCAAGGAGAATAACTTCGGCATTAAATTACTTAAAAATGGTTGATATCCAATTAAACAAAGGAACCAAATAAACCAATGAAAAGAGTATCACGTATTTTAAGTAATACAGGTTTACAATTGTTTATGAGCAACAGCAAAATAGATCGCAAAAAAGGTTTAACATGAATATCTACTTACTTGGAGCCATTGTCAACAGAAATTGGCGGTGATAAGTCAGTAATTGGCCAATTGGGCAGACAGTTCACCAATGGCCCACCCAGGTCGAGTCATACCAAAAACTCCAAAAAATGGTATTTGACATCTCCTTGCTTAAAAATAAGCATTATTAGGTACCTATCGAGGGTAAACGGGAGCAATCCAAGCAAATGAATAGAACCCGTCCTTACACCTTGGTGTAGTAGCTACTCTAAAGGGAACCTTTGTGCCGCCCTAGACTACGGTCACAAACTCTCCTGGAGATATAAAAAAAATTAAGGCCACTAAACTAGCCCCAATATTATCCAAAGCACAAATGAACAACTGTATCAAGTACTCTTGAAAGTTCCACCAGCATATTTAATAGATAAATAGAGTTTTCAGAGAATTTTTTACACTGTGGCCGTATGAGAAAATCATACACTGAGATTAGAGAAAAGAACAAAATTAGATTGAGTTTCTGCTATTGCAGATAATCTAATCAAAATTTAAGTCGATGTCGACGGATTCTGGTCAAAAGATTTTAATGCAGATTTTAACACACTAATATTACAACAGCTACCATATGCTTTGATTTCCATGCTTTTGAATATTGTGAAAATTATCCCATCTCCCTAGATTTTGGCATCATAGCAAATTTGTAATAACTGACATCTTATTACCGTCGTATTTTAAGATGTCAACAGGGAATCCATCAAAACCTGTTGATTTTCAAGAAATAATTTCGTTTATTTTGGACTTGATTTTTTCACCACATGTAGGGTTCATTATTTCATCAACAACATTACACTAAGGGGGTCTATCAGTGAAAATTGATGGAGTCTATAATTCGAAAAACAATTAGGTTTACCAGCAAAACTCACACAAACTTACTCGCGCTCACACACACACTACCATACACATATTCATCCACTCACACACATTAATGAGTGCATGCATTCACATAAATACATATATCATCATCATCATCATCATCATCATCATCATCATCATCATCATCATGTCGTGCACGTCAGCACGGGTATCCCTGACGCTCTCTCGCCATTTCTCCCTATCGTTCATCGCCTCTGGTAGGTCTTCTGGGCTACATCCCGTATCCTCACATAGCAGCTGAATGTATGTTCGTGCTGGTCGTCCTGCTTTTGCCCGGCCATATGTGGGGGTCCATAGGAGTACATCACTTATGAGCTCATCCCTGCTTCTCTAGCAGTGTCCTGCATGTCTGGTTCGACTAACTTGGATAGTTTTCGTGATGGGAGGCAGGTGGCCGTATAGTTGGTGCTTTGTGGGGTGTTGCCGCCATGTCTTATTCAATATCACTCTCAGCATTCTTGTGTAATTGCCGTATACACACACACACACACACACACACACACACACACATGTATATATATATATATATATATATATATATATATATATATGTTATACTAATTTACTTGTTACGAATAGTAATTTATATCGTAATTTACAAAGCTCTTTGCTTCGATGTGGAACAAGGCCGAATGAACTCTCTCATGCAGGTTTTTCTAGTCTGGCTTGCTAACTGTTACACCACCAGAAGTATCCTAACACCACCAGAGATACCCAACAACATCACACCAAGGGGGTCCATCAGTGATAAGTAATTTATATAAGTTATCAAAAAAACATTATCCTCTCGGCTGGGACTGTAGAATATACACCGACTGCATCTCTAACGATTTCCCTATATATGACACTAAACAATCTGATGAAAAGGTTCCAGTGATACTGGAGCTTTGAGGAATGCAGAGCTCTCCTTCTTTGCCATTGTTCCCAGGTCCACTCTGGCCCAGAGTGATTGCACCTGGTGGGGTCCTCTCTATGGGTTAAATAGAACCAAACTGCGAACTTATGCTAAACTGAATTACTTGAAATAGAACTGTCACAAGAGGTTAACCGTGTACTTATGCTGGACTGAATTGCTTGAAATAGAACTGTTTTTACACGGAAACTGTACTTATGCTGAACTAAACAGTTCAAAATAGAATTGTTTTGACATTTAAATGTGTGTAAACAAAAAATATACTTATATTAAACAGAATTTCTTATATAAGATTTCATTGACTAACCTAAATCGCTTGAAATGGAAATGGTTAACTGAATTGTTTTAAATATAACTGTTTATTTGTATAAAACAGATTTGACATTAAATAACCGACAAAGGCTGATATGCCATAAAACCCAAATTGCCAACTAAAGAAAATTTATTTATGTACTGCAAAAAGTAAAAACGGAACATACATATAAACTGATAAGCTGCGATATTAATGAAAAAAGATAGCTGTAAAAGGCAAACTAATTTTTACTAAATTAGTTCATACCTGTATGTCAATATTTAAACATATGTTTTACACACACCCACACACACACACACACACACACACATATATATATATATATATATATATATATATATATATATATAATTATATATATATATATTGAAAGAGAGAGAGAGAGAGGAAACAGACAGAAAGACAGAGAGACACACATGAACACACATATACATGATGCGTCGTTAATGAAACGGTTATCAAGCAAATCAAGCCTTCATGAGGCTGTTTGCGTTTCATTTCGTGCTAATGCTGTTGGTAAAGGCATGGATCCATGCATAGGTAAATAGTAGTTCTGACTGGATTCTTCAGGTTTCTTTTACCTTGTAAGCCAATCCAGCAAGTTGGTCAAATTTCTGAGCTGAAACCAACTTTACTCTAGTTCAAAATTGACCTTATGTCAAGCATGTGTTTGAATATTGATCTATAAGTATTAATATATATGTATTCATTCCTGTATCAGTAATCATTAATCTCTCGAATTGCTTGTTCCCAGAGGAAGGCTAATAAAAAAAAAAATATGATAATACCGACGACTCGAAAATATTATTGGCAAAAACATTTGAAAAAAAAAATTCTTTAGATAAATCAAAGTCTTACGCTTCCTTGTTAAAAAATGCATATATTCATTGGCTTTTAAATATATTCATGAATACAAAGAATACGTTTTGGTTTTTACACAAGTTCACCATCAGGTTAGAGCATGTTTTAGATATTAAATTTGTTCCCAGGAAGACAAGAATTCTGTCTAGATTAATTATTATATATTTTATATATTCTACAACCATGCATTAAAATGTATGTTGGATAAATAAGAGTTCAAAACACAAAATGAAAATTTTAAAAATACCTGTGAAATATTCAAGATCCAAGATGGTATTTTGGCAATATTAAAGAAACGAAAGGAAAAACGAATAAAATATAAGAATTATTTAAATAAGTGTATATATTGTTTGAAGGAAAAATATAAACCCAACGAAAGAGAATGAAAAAAAAAAATACATATGACATAACAGAAATAATATCTAGGTTCTTCGAAATGTTTCTAAAAAACATAATAATGATGATAATAATATTCTAATGTATATGGAGGACATCAAACTATTTGCCAACAATGGAAAAGAATTCAAAAGCCTAATACAGACAGTGAAAATTTATAATCAGTATATAGGGATGGAATTTTACATAGAAAAATACGCTATCCTAAAAATGAGAAGCCGAGACTGACACGTGATAGAAGGGGGGGGAACAACCAACCAAGAAAAAATCAGAATGCTTGGATAAAATGAGCCGTCCAAATCCTTGGGAATATTGGAAATTGACACCATAAACAAGCGGAGTTGAAAGAAAAAAAAAGTTTATCTCAAGGGAACGAGGAAATACTGAAAACTAAACGATAATGCTGAAATCTCATCAAAGGGATAAACACCAAAACTGTCAATCTTGTAAGATACTCGGGAATATTCTTATTGGAAATAGGAAGAATTTTTTAACAAATGAACCCGAGAAGAAGAAAGCTCACGGCGATGTAAAAACCTTTACATCCCAGAGATGATGTAGGCAGAAAAGAAGGAGGAAGAGGATTTGGTAGCATTTAAGACATTGTCAATGCATCTATACAACGACTCAAAGACAACATAAAAAAGTGGAGAGAAAGACAAGTATCAACAGAAAAAAAAAATTCTGTAAACAAAAAGCGAAAAAAAAGACAACTAAATGGACACTTCCAGTAACAAACCAGAGAAATCTCACAGGAGAAAACTTAGACATGGCTAAGAAAGGGAGACCTTAAGAGAGAAACTGAATATCTCCTGATAGCCGCACAAAAACATCCTCATCAGTATTCTGCCTAAGCAAATATAGACAAGACACAACCAAATAGTAGATGTAGATTCTTTGGAGTTGCAGTCGAAACGATGAATCACATAATAAGCGAATGCATTAAATTAGCGCAAAAGAGTATAAGACTAGATGCAGCTGGGTGGGGAACATGATCTACTGGAAATTGTGAAAGAAGTTTAAATAAGACCTTACGACCAAATTGTAGATGTACATCCTAGAATCAGTTCTGGAAAATGAGATGCACAAACTTCTCTGAGATTTTTAGATACATACCGATCACTTAGTCTCGGCCAGATTACCAGACCTAATGATAGTGAACGAAAAGAAAAGTACATGTTGAATTATAGACTTTGCCGTTCCGGTTAACCAGAGGGTAAAACTGAAAGTAAGTGAAAAGAGACATTGCCAGAGAACAGAAGAAAAAAAAACATAAACAAAAACAAAAAAAAAAAACTATGGAACATGAAAATGAGGGTGATGCCAATTGTAATTAGTGCGCTCAGAACAGTCACTAAAAGATTGTCACTGGGACTGGAGGACTTGGAAATAAGAAGATGACTAGAAACCATCCACACTACAGCATTATTAAAATCGTATAGATTAATGAGAAGTGTTGAAGACTTGAGGAAATTTGCTGTCACTCAAACTTCCGTGAGAAACCATCAGCTGACGAAGCTTTGAATCCATCTTAAAAGATTAAAAGAATCACAACCATTCAGACTATGGCATTTCTGAGATAAGTCAGAATGCCCAGAAGTGACCTGGAGACCAGAAGGGACGTTTTGTAAATCTAGAATCTACTGAAAGATCGCAAGCTAACTTTGGTGAAAACAAACCCACAAATAATAATAATAATAATAATAATCCTCTTTACCAACCCCTCCGCTTGGGCAGAATATGACACAAGGTCAATTTTTAAGCGAAGTTTAACAGGTTTGAATTGAGAGTTTTCCTTCTCCTAGACTAGTTGCCTCACCAAGGCTGAAGAATTCAGTCTGTCCTACTATTTACTCATAGCTGGAGGGAGAATAATTGGATTCATACCTTTCCCTAGGGTATTAGTGCTATGTGAAATGCAATCAGTCTCGTCCAGGATTTGAACTCGAGTCGCCGTTTCCATTTCCTACGACGGTAACCATTAAATAATAATAATAATCACAGAATAAAACTGAAAGAATGTGAAAAGAAGGATAAGTACGTCGATCTTGCTAGGGAATTGAAAAACTATGGAACAAGAAGGTTACAATTGTACCAGTTGTAGTAATTTACTAAGCTTTTTGCTTAGATTTGGCACAAGGCCATATGAATGAGGCACCCAATGAGACTCGAACTCACCCGTGTAGGTTTGCTAGTCTAGCTTGCTAACCATTACGCTACCCGAGGCGCCCCAATTGTACCAGTTGTAATAGGTGCGTTTGGAACAGTAACTAAAGGATTACTAAAGGGACTGGAGGACTTGGAAGTTGGCGGACGAGTGGAGACCATCCAAACTACTACATTATAGAGAAAGGCCAGAATACTGAGAAGAAATCTGGAGACTTGAAAAGACTTGCTGTCACTCAGACTCCGGGAAAGACATCAGCTAACGCTGATGTGAAAAGCGCTAATGAGTATATAATAATAACTGAATGGATGAGGAAGGAAAATATACCCTGATTCAAAATGACCCCCGATCAAAAAAGGGATTATACCCTCGAACTATAGACAAATAACATGTATACTCCTGATTAGGTTAATCCTGATCGCCAGGATAGCTGAAGAAATCTATTACTCACTGATGTATAATGGAATATTTCTAAAAGAATGCAAATGATGCTGAAAGGGGTGAAGTAGAGCAAATGACTTTCTATAAATGGAGCAGCACATCCTCAAAGAAGCCAAAACAACTGGGAAAACTGTAAACATTTCGTGAATTCACTCAAAGAAGATCTATATGAGCCTCAAAACGTCGATACTAAAGTCTTTCAAAATTTACCAAATATCCGACAAAACGTAAACTTTAACACAAATGCTATGGAAAATTTTAGGGTAAAATTGATAGCGAGAACTTAAACTCAAGCTGAGATAAATATCCAAAGAAGCACCAACTATAAAGTCTCATTCTCGTGATTATTATTCGTAATAGAAATTTATAAAGTCACTGGGAAAGATTATGGATGAAAAAAATTTGCAAATCCTGAGACAAATATTAAGAATATACAGACAGTAAATAGTAATGGAATCTGGCACTGAAACACGACATGCGGATAATGAAAATTAAGAAAAAGAAACAGCGGCAGGAAAGGAACTGATAAAAAAAGAAATCATTAGGATGCTGGGAGAGAAGAGGAACTATAAGTACTTGACACCATCAAACAAGCGGAGATAAAAGGAAAAATGAGAAAAGCCAACCTCACATGATAAAGAAATCTCCTCAAAACAAATATCTGCAGCAGAAATCTCATTAAAAGGATAAACACATGAGTAACCCTTTGAATTATTCTGAAAATGGGCAAGTGAGGACCACAGACAAATGGATCAAGGGACAAGAAAATTGACGTCTATGCACGTGACCCTTTATTCGAGAGATGACAATGACAAGTTTTTGGTATCAAGAAAAGAAAGAGGAAAAAGAAATCTGTAGCATGGAGGATTACGTAAATGCATTAATAGGAGTCTGGAACTATATTAAGATAATCAAAGAAATAATGTTTACAGCAGCCAAATTTCTCGTGCTGACAAATGTACGGAACGAAAATATATTAAAACTGTGGAACAAATGAAAAGAAAAACAACTGTATAGATATTTCAAGCTACAAATTGGCAATATTACACTTGAGAGGACGTGAACGTGGCTATGAAAAGGAAATATCAAAAAGAAACTGAAACGTATTGCCTAATCCTGGCCAAAAGATTAAACATAATTAACCAAAAGAGAACTTATCTCCTACTGGAAGTTGCCGTTCCAACGAACGACAGAGTGAAAATAAAAGAAAGCAAAGAGAGAAACCAATATTTGTACCTTGCCAATGAAGTGTGACACTATGTAGCCATTGTGTTGGGTGTGTGTGCGTGCGCCGGTCAGACTATTTCTTTGTCTGTTTCTGCGCGAAACCCAAAAAAGGGCTTGAACTCGAGATCTCCCGCGAGACTGGAAGTGGAGAGGAAGGTACCAGAGAAGACAAAGGGTCAGTTACAAAGGAAGACAGAGAGATGCAGTCGAAAACAGAGAGCAGAAGAGACCAGTCGGCGTGAGATAGCAGTTTAGGGGAAGGACGGTAAGCAGAAGGAGGCAGTGAGGGAAAACAGTCATAGATGAGTTGGGATTCTTACTGGCTTTTCTTGAAGTTTCGCGTAAAATGCACGTCGACAATAGTTTACCTATGCACGGAGAATGCAGAGTGTCACAAAACCCCCTTTCTGGCGCTTGGAGCTGTCCCAAGTCCGTATTTTTTCGTTTGTTCTTCGTCTCCCAGCCTCTCAGTTGTATTTCATGTGGCTGTAAAGAGATGTGTGATACCCCTGTCAGAACCCACTGGATGAATCACTGGCCATGAATAGTATTAGTTTAAAGAAGTTGATAGGTCGGGGCCCGGCCGCTAAGGGTATATTACAGAAGTAAAAAATCTGAGGAACATGAGAATGACAGTGGTACCAATTGTTATTGCTACACTTCCAACGGTCTCAAAGGATTTGAAGTGATGTTGAAACAGGAGGAGATCAGAGGAAAAATGGAGACCATCCAGACCGTAGCTTTTCTAGAGTATGGAGAAAAATCCTGTAGACAAGTAGTGACTTACTGCCACTCTGACCCCAGTGAAGACGACCAGCAAAATCTAGTATAAAAATAAGATATTGTGAAAAAATAATAACAAAAATTACAACAACAACAAAGGTAGAAAGACATGGAGAAATTGTAGGCATGATATGCATAGACTACAAAATGTCTTTTGACATTATCTGGTAACGGTATATAATAGAATTTCTCGAAAAGATCAAGAGGTCTGAGCAGGTCGTAAAATTTATAAGATCTACGGAAAACAGGATAGTTAAATAGGTATACGATGTCGAACCAGATGTGAAAAATTCATAGATTTACCTTCCATGTAGACTAACAATTGGAATATATCCTGTTATAACAGACCAGATGTAAAGGAAAGGTTCAAATTGACCTCTTCTGAAATAGAAAATAAGTTAAACCCTACATTTCGTTTCCGAGACATAAAAGCAATTTTTAATAAGAAAATTAGTTATCTTTTACCCGATTACAACATATGAAATTAAGAATTTACACAAACTACCCCCACCAAAATATATTTGTTACATAAGTAAGTTGCCCGAGCGAAGTTAAGGGGGACCCAAACCTACCCTTTTCTAAGGCTACTATGCTGATAAGTAGGGGAGGATGTCACTCTTTTCTCTGGATTTCTCCTATTAGTTTTGATTCGTACGCGCAGGATATGGCATAAGGTCATCTTTTAAGTGGATTTCAACAGTTTTAAATTCAGAGTTTTCCTTCTCCTAGACTAGTTGTCTCACTCAGGCTGAAGATCAGTCTGCCCTACTATTTACCCATAGCTGGAGGGGGAATTATTGGATTCATACCTTTCCCGTTAAAAATACTGAATGTTAAACAGGAACTATTTTTGAGTCTTGGATATGATTTGATCTGTGATTGAACCCCGGTCTTGTGAACCATTGGAAAACGCTTTAAGCATTATTCCAATGGGGCGGTGGGCTACATAGTGTAATTCTAATATCAAGAATTGTTGCTATTTCACAAGAAATCGGTTCTGATAAAGAATTTATTCTAAAAGCCTATGAATAGTTTCGTTAGTAAAATTACGAATAGATATGCACTGTTTGTAGCGTTCTAAACTTAGCTTAGAATAATTTTCCATCAACATTCTGTGATAAGCAATTTCCATTCGAATATACTAATTTATTCAAACTGTTATAACTTATCCACCTCTACAAACATCGTCGAGGGGGGTTTCCGTGCCTTAATGGGGAAAGTGCCGTCCTGTGACCTTGGAATAAGCGGACTCTGACTCAAGTCAAGCAATCATGTTCACTGTCGGACGAATACCCTTGGGAAAGCTTTGAACCCACTAATCATCCCAGTTATAATTTAGGTATTACCAGTATTGTCCTTCTACAAAGATGGCTTAGGAGTAACCAACGAAAGTCGATATGTAATGGAGCAAATCAACCACATCCAAGAATTTACAGGTATCTACTGTATTTCCAGACGATTTAGAAATATTCAATATTTTAATTATGAGGGCAGATTCTTGTCTTTGGACAGTCAATGGTAATGGTCTAGTAGATATAAATGGTTGTTTGAATTAATTCTACGCAGTTTAACTTGTGGTCGAGATTTTAGTCTCTTACACAGGTGTTAAAATTATCATTGTCATGTTGCAGAAATGGAAAATATCGTAAAGAATAATTAATCAATATGATATGAACCCGAGCATGCACACCAGAGTATGAAACGTGTGATTCAGTAGACTGAATAAAGGTTTCCGTGTGATTGATTCATTGAAGTACATTTCAACTAGTCTTGGGTTATTTTATGCCTACAGGTTGGGAATTGCATTCATGGTAGATTTACATTTACTTTTTGATTTATTGCATAGTGAGGTGTCATAAATGTTCATCTTTTTCATCTTAATGTACAATTTAACTGATAAATTTGCATATATATATATATATATATATGTATATAAATATTTCTACCAGTATCTATGTCTGTGGGAGAGAGAGGGAGAGCACACACACACACACACACACACACACACACACACACACACACACACACACACACACACATATATATATATATATATATGTTTACATTTACTTTTTGGTGAAGTCGTTTCTTCATATCTCTTACATGATTCTATTGAATATGAATCATATTTAAACTGATGTATTTGATCCATAGATTATACCCAAATAGTTTGTAGCCTTCCGGGTCAAAGTTCATCATGGAAGGAGAAATTGCTTGGACAATGTACTCGATATTCCTCAAGTCTCCAGAACTGGGGCCTCACCACTGATGTAGTTTAGGGTCATACCCATGCGCCGTATATTTTAGTCTAACCCTTCAATCGGGAGTTCATTTAGCTTATTCTAATGGGAGTTCAGTAGAAGTTTCGGTTGTAGACATTTCCAAAAAGTTACAAAAAAAAAAAAGGTCAAGACAAAAGTATATATCAGCAAGAAAATGTGTGAATTATAACAGTTATAAAAACCAGGCCACACTGAATAAATCATTGTCTAATAATTAGCGCCTCATTCGTATCTGTCCATTTCCTTTGCAACTAATTTTAGTTTTCAACTGAAAAAAGTTATCTGTAAAATTCTACTCAATCTTAAGGAGTCTCAAGTTTAATTATGTCCAATTTTAATGTCTCAATGCAAATTCAATCAATTAATATAATTAAATAAATCATTGTCAAGCGAATAAGAAGAAACTGTTTAAGATATTCATAGTAAATACATTGACTAAAATGTTGCTATGAACAGCACAGTAACTAATATAATTAGGATAAAATAAATGGAGAAAAATCATAGCTCAATCTATGAACAAAGAAAAATCAATCTTTTGTCCTCTGCTTATATTAAGCATTGAAAGCATGTCTGCAAAAGAAGTATTCATATATACAAGTAAAAGAAAAAAAAAAAGGAAATTAAAAAAAGAATATTGGAAAAGGATAAAACTTTAATCTTATAACTTTTTCTATAGAAATGATTAAATCTTTTCTCCGATTTTCACCACGTATTAAAAATAGAAAGACGGGTTTAATTGCTTAGAATTGCCTAGAGAATATACTCTTCATTTTAGTACAAAGTAACGCAGAGCTATGAAAGTGGCAAAGACAGATAGACAAACTTAAAGGGACATAAATACGCACGTACATATCTTAATACGCATGCTTCAAGAACATTCATAGAAATGTTAATACATATATATATATATATATATATATATATATATATATATATATATATATATATTTGTGTGTGTGTGTGCTCTCTCTCTCTCACAGACATAGACACTGGTAGAAATATATATATATATATATATATATATATATATATATATATATATTTATATATATATATATATATACAAATTTATGAGTTAAAGTGTCCATTAAGATGCAAAAGATGAACATTTATGACATCTCACTATGCAATAAATCAAATTGCCGACTCACATACACATACCATTGGCATAATGTACTTATAGGTATCTGAGATTATTTTTATACTTATAGATATACATGGATATAAATTTCAACTCAAAGGCTCTAGTGTTGAAGTTATATCAGTATATATTTTTATCTTGATATTATTTTATTACCAGTACGAAAAGAATACATATTTAAACATACACGTACACACACTCTCAAATATATATATATATATATATATATATATATATATATATATATATATATATATATATATATATATTACCAAATAACTATTCTCAATTAGGCAACAAAATAAATAGATTGGGAATAAGGAATATTTGGTAGCAAGAATAATTAATGAGTTTAACATTTGATTGAACATTGGTCTAATTAATAAGTATCGAGATCGTTTTTGATTTTGACTCACAGTTTCATGATATGTATATACACATCCCTCCGACACACATTATATATATATTATATATATATATGTTCTATAATTCCAACTCTGTGAACAAAAATAGATGATACAATTTGGAAAAAAAATGTTTCTCAAAGTGATGTATGGTGATAATTTTCCCAAAAAGTAAAGGAAGAAAATTATTCATACTGCTTCAAAATAATCAGCTATTGAAATAATGCCATGCCGTATATAAGTTTGGCTTTGTTTTGGCCACCAGTGCCATCTGTACAACCTACCAAGAACGATGTCCTATAAGGCCGGATGATTACAAGTTAATCAAAGGAATCTCCATATGTTTATATATATATATATATATATATATATATATATATATATATATATATATATAGTGGTAATTAGATGGAAACTGAAACTTGTTAAGTTGTCATAATAAGTTTATTTCGGCGGAGAATATTACTGTACTCTCCGTCGAATCAATTGCCTTTTTTTACATGCAGTACTTCAAGTTGCATAACAGCAAATATGCAAATGTGGAATCACTGTTCATATGTGTACGAAAAAAAAAAAGAAAAGAATTTTAAAATTATCAGGCGAGGCCTGAGTGGGTCAAAACAGTAGGTGTTAGAAACATTAAGAAACAGGTGTAGGACGTCTCTGTGGGTGAACGTTGCAATTCGAGAAACGTCGTATACCAGGTATGCATTTCTTCCATGGAACATTATAATGATGTGAGAGTTTATATAGGCATCACTGTAAGAAATTGGAAACAAAGACTGTATAATCATAGACATTCTTTCTCTAATCCACGACTTAAGAACCAGACCGCCCTATCAAAATATTTTTTAAACCTTAAAGATCAGGACTGATCTCCCAAATCAAGTGGAAAATAGTCTGGCAGTCTTCTACCGCAAAAAAGTTTCAATGATAGATGTAACTTGTGTATCGAGGGAAAAATTGATATAATTCATTTCAGAGATCGCAGACTATTGTTAAACAAACGAAATGAATTCGTGTTTAAATGTAGACATAAAGGAAAATTCAAATTATCCTGACCGAGAGCCACTGAGGCCCCTATTTTTAGCTAATTGCAAGAACAATGAAGAGGATTTTATTGGAAATTAATAACAATTCATTCACTAGTTGATATCATTAAGGCGGGGAGGTTTACATATAGATAATTATTCTGTGAACTTCGAATATAAAAACAAAAATTAAGGCCTTTGTTTCTGGAGTAGTTAATTCCCCTTGACCATTTTAAGGATTAATTAAAAGGGACATGGTAGTTGTAGAAAAATTATTTTACCTTAATTTAATTTATTTATCTTGTTTCTAATTAAAAAAGGGGAATATTTAAAATCAAACCAGCTGAGATAATTAACAGATGTATTAAGAGTAAATGAAGTATATATATATATGGGGGTAGTCATTTCATTTACGAGCTTAGATTGTTTGGAAAATTCTATCTGCAACGGGATTCCTGACACGGGTTCAAATTAGGATAGGTTGACCTCCAGAGACGTCCTACTCCTGTTTTTAACACCTACTGTTTTGACCCACTCTGCCCTTGCCTTAGATTTTTTATTCATCGTACACATATGAACTGTAATTCCATATTTGCTGTGCTACAACTTGAAGTATAGCATATAAAAAGTCATCTGATGAGACGGAGAGTAAAGCAATATTCTCTGCCAAAATAAATTTATAATGACAACTTTACTGGGTTTGAGTTTCCATCTAATCACATTATGTACGCTCTGAATGTAAATTTTATTATATATCTGCAAGGGAATAAGTGATGTAACAATAGCCATTCATCGAGTACTCACATTGATTTATATGATATTCCTCATATAGATTTATATGATATTCCTCATATATTCTATACAAGAATAATCCCCACCCTCTGTCTCTGGACACTGACTGGATATTACACACATATATATATATATATATATATATATATATATATGAGGCACTCTTAGTCTATTTTTTTTCGTCATGGGAAATTAACACGATGACCTAAGTTCAATACCAAGAAAGGACTCTTTACATGTCTACAGAGTGCTAAAACTCCTTGCATTCATTTTACTATACTCCTTTGATCCATGGGTAAATAACTAAGGTGAACGGACTCTTTAATTTTACCTGTATGGCCATTTATAGATACTCTCCATTCCCTTCATTGGGTTCCCTATTAATACGGTCTTGTGCTACATTGAAGCAAAAAGCCTAGTGAATTAATGCTTACTATTTCCTTGAAAAATATATGGATGCACCACTTTTACAAAATATTTTTCTTAATCCATGAAAAAAAACTAAGCGAAAATGTCAGACGAAACCGATTTATTTATTTAGTTTATTTTGATAGCCAAACTTTCTGGCGTCATAAAATATACAGTAAATAAATGAAAATGATTTATTTTAATTAATAACCAAGATTACTGCAGCAAAAGATATAATTATGCACATAATACATTATGGAATCAGTAAATTTTGAAAGGAAATGATGGATTAACTAACAAAATCCTTATAAATATTCTATTACCCTCCACTAGCTCATATGACATCTCTAATTATTCAAGACATATTTTTCATTAAGAAGCCCCCAGTTTTCTCAAAAGCTTTTGAAAAATCAGCATTACGTGTTGGATCCTTGCCATGGGCAGTTCTTTAAAAATTCCCTCCATAAATATTGAGAGGTCGTATATCTTCTAAAAGTGTAGCAATGTAATTCACTCTTGCACTTACTATTTTCTACCTGTTAATCTTTCTTCTTTGTGAATTGAGTTTATTGATTAAAATCTTTTGGAAATCTATTTTGTTTCTCTGAAAATTAGAACAAAGAATTTAGTTATTTGTATTTTGTAGAATTTAAAAATCTTTCTTTTTCTTGTTTTTTTATATGTATGCATTTATACTTTGTACATTTTAATCTTGTAACTTATCCTCTTTGGTATTCATTGACCAACATGATATCTAGGAAGATGCGCATAGCTTAAAAACACTTGACTCTAAAAATCCAGAATGGTAGAAATTCTTATTGCTATATACTTTATACTCTTATGAGCTTAGAACCAAAAAACAATATTAATCAAATGATCTCCGGGTTTCAGTCATTGTGACAATACCCCTCGTGGGCCCCCGTACTAATCAATTTCTTTGAAACAATTCTGTCTTGGCCGGTGATTCATCTAGTAGTCTCCGCCGGGGCATTTCACATTTCTTTATGGCTACAAGAATTACAACCGAGGGAGTGGGAGAAAAAGAACAAAGAACAAGCGAACAATAAGGGCTTAGGTCAACTCAAAGTGCAAGGAGGGGAGTTCTGTTACACTGCATTCCCTGTGCATCTGTAGACTAACGCTGACGTGCATTTTTCGCAGAACATCTACAAGCCACGAGGAATGCCAACTTATACTGACTGGCCCTTCCTCACTGCTTCCTTCTGCTGACCTTTGTTGATTCCGGACTGCAAACTCATCTTGTCTGTCTTCCTCACTGCCTCTGGAATATCTCACGCCGACTGGTCTCTTCTGCTGTCCGGTGTCGACTGCCCCTTTGGCGTCACCCTTCGCCAACTCCTTCTCTGGCGTTCTCTTGCCCACTTCCGTCGTGTCGAAAATCACGAGCTCAGGCCTTTGTTTGGTTTCGCACCAGAAAAAAAAGAAAAGAAAACAAAAACAAAAACAAAAAGATCATCTGCTTGGTTCACACTCTACATAGTGTCACATTATAGGGCTTGGGAATACATCCCGATTGTCCATAGTTTACTTTTTTTGAATTAACAGTAACGGAAGAAAGCTTTTCTAACGATGGTGAGTTCATATTTTTGGACAGGAGTTGTAGTATATATTTGTGGGTACTTCCGTTTACTCATACAGGATCATCGGTTTTATACTCTGTGTACTAATCTTAGAAAATACTATAAATTAGAAAATACTATAAATTAGAAAGTACTATAAAAATACTATAAATTAGAAGTTTTTGTTACGATCTTCTGATAAGTAATACACGGTTTAACGAATAATTGAGAAAGATTTGATAATATCCAATTATAAACGGAGGATAGGCTCTAAAAACGAACCAACGATTATACTAAGAAATAGCGGCAAAGTAGACAAGAAATCCAACAATACATTTTACACTAAATCAGCATGTGCCCGAAGAAAAAGAAATAAGGTGGTAGAATCTTCAGTGTCCTACACACAATGCTATTTAAAATATTTCTTTTTATGTCAACAAGAGCCGCCATTCCTAATTAAATCGAATTATCTGTATATCATTCTAAACCTAATGCTCGATAATTCGGACGTTGAAAATTTAAGATTTCGTAAGCAATAAGACAATCCTTCGAAAACGACGATGGAAAATTTTTGATTAAATCGTATATATGGCGCGACACGAATTTAAAAATATACGCACTCAGAGACCCACTCAGACACACACATGCACAAGCACAGATTGAGAGAGAGAGAGAGAGAGAGAGAGAGAGAGAGAGAGAGAGAGAGAGAGAGTGCTGAATGGAGGTGTATATATATATATATATATATATATATATATATATATATATATATATATTAGATAGATAGATAGATAGAAGGCTGAAATAATTTTGTGGGGAAATACGCGGTAGAAGAAAATAATTTTTGCACTACACTGTGAAGACGAGAGGATTTGATAATCTTGAATTTCAGGAAACACATAAAGCACACACACACACACACACACACACACACGTATATTGAGTGTGATAGATCGGAACACGAAAACACACAGAAATATTGTGATTCTATCTATCTATCTATCTATATATATATATATATATATATATATATGTATTGTATGAGTAATATAAGAAAAGGGGTATAAGCAAGTTGTGATATAATATAATAAAATATCTTGCGTATACATATTAAATCATTTAAACTTTCTGCAAACATTGCGTTTTTTTTTCCCACAAGCTTTTGTTTACACCTTCTTTCTTTCAGCTCGTTCAGCTATGAGCACCGGCACGGACGGTGAAACCGAGCTATAAATAAACCTATTTTATCTTTTATCCGATTTAGGAATTTTCCGTCATAAGAGCTTCTAATGCTTCAGCAAGTGTATGGGGACAATACCGTGTTAATTACATGTTGAGTCAGACACGGAGTTTAAAGAGGTGTGTTAGGAAGTGAAAAGTGACTACAAACGCGTGAAACCTTAAACAAACTTGAGCGCGTTGTTCAGATGGGGTGTAGCGCTTTAATAATCGTGATTCAGCTGGATGAAAAATTGACAGTTTTTGGAAAATCATTACTGCGCTAAATTGGTTTCTAGACTGTACGTAATTGTGTGTGTATAGCTGTTTCCAAAAGGATAGCAAAACAAATTATGAAGGTCGGAAGATTTTAATAGAATTTAAAATAGAAAGTGATATATTTTTTGATAGGGATACATTTGCCACTTTTTTAATGTCCATCATTCGCCAAAGTTTTCAGCACTAGTATGATTAGAATTCACTTGTAAAGGATATCATTTTAAAACAACTTTATATTTGGGAGGTCCATCCATGATGGTAGTTCTCTTGTGGAACAAATACTTCACATAATCAGAAAAGTAACGAAGAGATGAGCAGAGGAATAGTTGCACAGGACGGTTCAGGTGAATTGACCGTTGCATAAGAGTCATAAATTTCCCATCAGAGTTGTTCACAGGGAGAACATAGATATCAGAGTTAACTGATTGCAAGACAGAATTGAATAATCATGATAGTTAGAAATTAACATGCAATTAGAAATTACGAATGTACACCTTCCCTCATCAATATATATATATATATATATATATATATATTAAAGAAATAGCCAAGGCATTCTCGGGATGCTTTTTTTTCTTCTTTTATCCTGCTAGAGCTGATGTGGCTTCTGCAGTTTCGGCCTGAGCACAATGGCCCATAAATTTTCTTTTGGAAGCAGTAACAACGTATGTTTTAATATTTTTGTTTCCGTCATGTGACATAAGTTTATGGAAAATCGAATACAAGAAAATTATATCATGAAACAAACAAAGGAAAAAAAAAGAAAATGTTCATATTTTTCTCTTGTCCATCATGTAGCTTCTTCTTCAGTTATACAAAATTGGTTATTTTGAGAAAGTTTCCTTTTAGAAAATGTAATAACTACCAAATTTGGATTCAAGTTGAAATGATTTTGTTTTATTTTTGCTAAGGGGTAACGACTAATAAATGGTTATAAATAGAATTCTATAATGCATTGATGTACCGTCTTACATATGACAAAATCTATAGACTTCCTAAAAGTAAATTCAAAGCTGGTTATATTTAACGACTATATATAGTAAAGTTTATTTTAAAATAACTTTTGATAGAAAAAATATTTAAAATTGACAACAAAATAAGTTTTTCTTACTTTCTTCAGTTTAAATCTTAAAGATAAAAATTGAGAAATAAAACAATAATGCTTTTAGACACACACAGACAAATAAATATACATCCATATAAACGAAGATGAGAGTGCAGGTCCACTCATAGATTAAGATATACCAAAGGATATGTAAATACGCCTGCGGACATAGTAAGAACACATTACATAAACGCTAACTCAGAAACTTATACAGTTTTATTTTTATACAAAGTAAAACGCATATGTCTCTACACAAACACTTATTGATTCCCTCGTCAATAACATTATCAATACATTTATGCAGTTTAATATACACCGATAAAATATGTACACATATTGAGCCATACATTTCCATAAACTCTGTCAAATAAAATAGCACCCAATTGGCGGTGCCTATCATGCGTTAACTGTATTCCATGCGGAGAAGTAAGACCATTTCGAAGAAAGAGGTGTCCTGGATATACAGTGTCATAAATTAAGGCTTCTGTTTTGTTGATCTAGCTAGTGTAGAGTACCTTTCAATGCTATTATTCCGAGGTTGTTACACAGTGTGGTAATACTTGTTAGGGGTTCCTCTATGAAACAAAGACATCTATGAAAAAGAATGTATGTATTGGAACCAATATCATATTTACCAACCCCTCCGCTCGGAAAGGATATGACACAAGGTCAATTTTTAAGTGGAGGTTAACAGGTTTGAATTCAGAGTTTTCCTTCTCCTAGACTAGTTGCCTCACCAAGGCTGAAGAGACAGTCTGTCTGACTATTTACCCATAGCTGGAGGGCGAATAACTGGATTCACACCTTTCCCAATGGTCTTAGTGCTATGTGGAACCAATATAACGATACATTTTATTTGTATTATGTATCAGTAAATTATTTGTATTATGAATAGATAATTGAAGCAATAATTATTTACAAAGGATTATCATTAGTAACTTAAAACCATATATTTTTTTGCAAAGAAATTACTATTATTATATAAAAACGATTACTTGGAAATGATATGATTATAAGTGGTTATATATGATTTTAATATTCAGAACTATATGATTGTGTGTACATTATTGGTATCAGATTGGAATATTTGATGATAAATGTGAGTAAAAAAAACTATAAAATAACCACTCAAAAGTATAATTATATGAACATTTAAAGAACAAGATTATCGAAACTTTCGACATTAAAAACCTCATACGTTTTGCCATGCGGTTATAACGTATGAATTTATCAATCAATCTTGCAAGCGTACATGTTATTAATATGTACCTAAGCTCATACTCATATTCAAATTAACAAACGCAGGCAGACACATACATTTTTCGCATGCATTTGTTTGCAAAATGCTTTTTACTCTATTCTACGAAATATGGAAACTAGACAAGGCTGTGGTAAACGTTTCGCCAATTTACAAAAATTTATCGTGTATACTGATCGTACCTGCCTCGGAAAAATAAGGGCTAAACATGGCCGGCTTCGAGTTACTCTTATGACGCTTTTAACGTGGACTGAATATACATTCGGAGTTTTTTTTTTTTTATTTAGCCGAAATATTTATAAATTGGGAGAAACTGTTTACACAAAAATCGATAAACGAAGAGAAATAAAATGGTTTGCAAGATTATTTTAAAGCAATTAATGAATTATGTTTAAAACAATTTTGTTTTTATACAATGAATCATTCTTCTACCCAGCATTTAAGAAAATCAAATTTATTTGCCTTAATTATCAACACGGGAACACGGTTATCAATTACCAATAATAGCTTTTGCTGACTTGAAGCAAAATGAAGTAAATATCATTTTCTTATTTTTTTCCTCAATTATAAACAAAATAAAAAATAACTAACTACTAAAAAAAGGATTGTAAATATTGGGTTTCCTACTTTAGGCCGAAAAATACGAGTTTGAGCGTTAAGATTGATTTTATTGTTACATTGTTTTAGCGAAAAATTATCTTCAGTGAATGATTAAAATGCTGAAAAAATATTGATAAATGTATATAGTATAATATTCTGAAAGGGCAAATATCAGTTTATTAATTTTCAGCAAATCAAATTTAACTGATGAAATGACATAAACAGGTTAAAATAAATGTGAGTAATTGTAGTTGTGTAATTATTTATACTTTGAATTTTATATACAGATATGTAATCATATTGAGAGCGATCGAACAAAAACATATAAAGGTTTTCAATCTGTCAATGAGGCTTACAACACGCGGAATATATTGCCTGCAGAGGAGTAAAACAGCGCAGAAAACGGTGGCCGTTTTATATGAAACTATGCTGCATCTGATGGTGAGGCTACATATTTGTACTTCTGGGGACTAGAGTGTACTCTTTCATTGACATAATTCTCAAGTAATTATTGACTGGGAGTGATAGTTTCAGGTAAGATTATATCTGAGTCATATACATCATTTTAAAATCATTTGGATTCGATAGGAATACTTTATCTCACTTGGCATAGCTTTAAAGGAAACAAAATATTAATATAAGCATACAGAATACGCAATTCCCTAACATGTTGAGATAGATAAATCCACACACGATAGAAAACATGGGAAATAAATCAATCAAGCAAAATTGTATAATCATGGAAACTTTAATCAATCAATACTTGATTGTTAAAATCATGGTGATGGAAATGTACAAAACATCTGTCTGTGAGCCTCTCTATCTGTTTGGGTCACTCTCTCTCTCTCTCTCTCTATGTATATATATATATATATATATATATATATATATATATATATATATACAAGTTTCACAATATAAGTTGCAGACATTTTTCGTATGGGCACTTTTCTTGATAGTACACACATGAAACTCTAATCCCTTTCAAAGTAATCTCCTCTGGCTACAATGCACATGTACCGTTCCAAAACCTTCTGAAAGGCCACATGGAACTCCTCTTGTGTGAGCGTGTCAATGACCTTCGTCACAGCCTCTTTCATCTCCTCAATTGTCTCATTACGACAGCCTCTAAGTTTTTTCCTTTAGCTTAAGGAATAACCTAAAGTCACAGGAAGCAAGGTCTGGACTATAGGGAGGGTTAGGAACTGTATTGATGCCAACCTTGGTCAAATAGTCTGTGACTATGGAGTTTTGGACTTGTGCATTGTCCTGGTAGAAACGCCACTGACTCGATTTGAAGAGTGCTTGCCTCTTCCGGGGGATTCTCTTTCTGAACTACCTTAAAACCTCGACATTGTATTCCTTGTTGACTGTCTGTCCAGCATGCTTCCACTGGGAACTATTTCTCTTGTTCTTTGGGTCATAGCAGTAGATCCAGCTTTCATCGCAATTCACCAGAGCATCAAGAACGGCGGGATCTCAATTGATCAGCTCGACCATCTCCTTGCTGTCATGACAGCGTATTTCCTTCTGATCTTCTCTGAGCACCCTAGGGACAAACTTACACAAATTACACAAGAATGTTTCAAGCAATATTGAACAAGTTCTGGCGGCAACACCCCACAAGACACCAACTATACGGCCACCTCCCCCACATCACGAAAAATATCCAAGTTAGACGAACCAGACATGCAGGTCACTGCTGGAGAAACAGGGACGAGCTCACAAGTGATGTACTCATATGGGCCCCTACATATGGCCGGACAAAAGCAGGACGACCAGCTCGAACATACATACAGCAGCCATGTGGAGATACGGGATGTAGCCCTGAAGACCTGCCAGAGGCGATGAACGATAGAGAGAAGTGGCGAGAGAGGGTCAGGGATATCCGTGCCTGCTGCACGACATGATGATGATGATGATGAATTTACAAAGGATCAATGCACAGAGAAAACCCCAGACCCGGTAACTTTTGTTTTGACAATATGAAAGTTTGATTATTACTAGTCCCTCTCACGTCTCTTCAGTAGGCTTTGAATTTCCTTCAAAGTCAATAAATCTGTTGTAAATTTTTATAAAAGGAAAATTACATATTTTAAAATTAGAATAGTTCATGCTCTCTGCAAATTTTTACACCAATGAATATTTTATATTGTCATCAAACGTTCTTTTTCCGATCCGGAAAACATCATGAATATGAAACAATCCATTTTTCTTGAAATTCACATTCCCTAAACTTCACATGATCATATAATTCTAGGTTTAGTAAAATAAATGCAATATTTTGGTATCAAAATGCACAATTCGATAACGATAGACACTTTTAGGGGGTTGCGAAGATAACGAGCCATACTAGATGCCGAACTTACTTGATGAACTAAGAGAGCTACACACAGGATTTCTTTCAATGGTTTTGAACGTGCCTTCAGAACTTTTGGATTTAGGCCAACCTGATGTTGCCGGATTGTTGAAACTTTTATACACGAGAACATTTCTTGAATCATCTGATCAATTTTGACTTCATTTTTATACAACAAAAATGTTTACTTAGTTCTGCCATTTGAAAAACTTAAGTTTCCGAAGGACACTACATTGCACGTCCATCTGTGCGGTTTTCAAATCACACATGGAGGGAAACAATGCTCAACGTGTCAGCGCTCAAACAATCAAGATACTACCAACCACAGCTTGAACTGCCTTGGTCCCGTTTTATAGGCATCGGAAACTACACTGGCACATACGAAAATAATGTAAAACCTTTGGATCACTCTAGAAATGTTAAAAGTTTTCAGCTGCTTCGGATATTCGGAATTATATCAAATGAGGCTTTTAATGCATGTGCTCGTCTAAAGAATTTCTATAATTAAAGTATGCGGACATCTCAGTTGGTAATGTGGTTAGCAATCTAATTCAACTGTTCATTGTTAGTGATTGCGAGTAACACCATACTTATCCATTGGGATCTCAACGTACGGAATAATAGTAACTATCTATAACTCAGTTATATTATTTTGTTGCTTTTTGTGAGTTTTTAACATCTGTAATAATTTGTAGTTTTCGCTGAAATCTGAGAGATATAAGTTGTATGGTGTTTGAGTTGTGCAATATTTGTGTGTGATTTTTCTGGACGGCTGTCATCATCTTTAATGTTTTTCGTTGTAAAACAACGTTTCGACCGCTGGATCTTCTGGCCTTCCTCGGTTGTTCCGTGTTTATCTTGGCAGAGAAATGATTCAACCTGTGAAATCATTTTTTAAAGTTTGACTGTGGATTAAACTAAGTTGTCAAGAAAAATGAAGATTACTTTTTTATGGCACATTTGTTGAGCCATGTTGACCAATTCAGTTGACCAGTGAACACAATTTGTCGACCAATAAATGAAAAGGCAAAATCTGGTTGTTTTTAAAGAAAAGTACTTTAAAAATATCGAGAATAACTGATGTTATTGGATTTTACCTTTCGAATTTATCTCATGATGCTTCTCATGTAACATCTTGTTATGCTTCTTTGACTGATGAACGTGAACTCAATGACGTCATTATTTGAACAGTATCTTCATATTTCTTGGACGCCTTGTTTGATTAACCGTAAAACTTTAAAAATGATTTTCCGGGTTGAATCATTTCTATTCCTAGATAAACAAAGGGCACCTGAGGAAGGCCGGAGTATCCACCTGAAACTTAGTTTTGCAAATAACAACAATGATGATGAAGACTACAGTTTCAAAAATCATACACAAAATATTGCAATCCATGCCTCATCTCAAAAATTCAGACGGTTAAATTGATTTGTTAGATTTTGTTTGGTTTCTTTGTTTAATGGCGTATTAACCTTAATTGATAATTTAATACTAGTGCTATCATTTTAGAAGAACATTAGTGGTTCTATTTGAACCATAGTTGGGGTGGGGGTAAGCGTGTTCATACCATTTCCAAGGCCATTTGTCCAAACGTGAATGTAATTATCATTGAGTTGTATTTCTTGTTAAAATATAATACTTCTATATAATCCTCGTTTGACTATTTTTACTCATGTTTTCATTCTTTAATTGGTTTTAGTGAAAAACATGATTGGTCAAGATTGGTATTATCTTAATTCTGATAAATTCTGAAGTAACAAGACGATTTTATTCCAGTTTGATCTTAACACAAAGTCCTTTTTTATCCTATCGAAGACCGATGCATGGCGATGTTTTTCAAATAAGGTTCTGATGAATTTTATTCTTACGGAGAGACCGAATTTTTACCTGGTACCTTCGACTTAAAAAATATTTTTTGAAAATATAAAAAGCATTTGCTTTGGATGTCTTTTCTGGTATTTTTCGTTACTCAGGATCAAGTAAATGATTTTATATAAAAATTATTTTTCTCAAAATATTTGGAATTCTAATTTCTGTTTTTTTTTTTTCTTGTCTACCGCCAAGGTCATTTGAAATACCAAGAAATCCTAATACTCTACACAAAACTATGGAATAAGTCCACTTAATTCATATTCAAGTAGTGCTGTATAGCCGAGATGAAGCGGAAAAAACACAACACTTGGTTATAAAGATATAACTAGCACACATTATTCCCGAAAGGGTTTGAAGTTGACCTTAGCCTAAGAGAGACAGACGGACGGAACGAGACGAAGACAGACTATCATACAGACCCATAACTTCTGAGCCGATCTGTGGGATACTGTCTCAGTTGGGCGCCCAGTCACTTGCTGGTTCTCTCTGTGACTGATCAAATCTTTTCTGGCTGCAATCTGAGACAGATTCACACTTACTTTATCTCACGTGGGCATCTGTATATATCATTTCACAACGCCTACACAAGTGTGTCCTGTGCAAAGAATCTCTGACCTCTCGGCCAATTGTCAAAATGCAACTGTGAATTATTAGTTTATTTGTTATTTTTCAGTAAATAGCAACTGATAAAAAATTGAAAATTAAATTATAGCAACGATTGAAATATTTTAATTCCGTTTCTTTAAAGTATATTCTATGAAGGCAGATTGTTCAGGTAATAATTAAAAAACGATTTATGTTTTATCGGTAATTGATTTATTTACTGCTAACAAAAAAAAAAGGAAAAAGTTGCGCAAAACAACCTCTAAGTGAGTTAATTCTATAATTACTTTCAAGTTGTTGTAGGACTCTCTTTAGTGTGGTGCCTAGTGCTCGATTAATAATGGTAATAATTTCGGTAATGAGCTACAACATTCATAATAGTTCAACCTTTCCTTCTGCATAATTCGTACTTTTTTCAATTTCATTCCTTGTCACCAGCCGATCGTCTGGGAAAACCGCATTTAAAAACTGTGAAGTAAAGTTTGTAAACTAACGTTTGTCTCGCACTCTAACTCTAATTTACCCAAAAACTATTCGCTAGAAATCACACACACAAACATATATATATATATATATATATATATATATATATATATATACTTTAAGAAAAAACAACGAAACCTGTCACATAGGATTATAAATTTATTTCTGTCCTGTTACGCATTTCTGAAATTTCCCAAAACACGAAAAACATTTAAGGTATATATATATATATATATATATATATATATATATATATATATATATATATATATATATATATATATTCCTTAAATGTTCTCTGACCAAGGCAAAAATCTGGACACCTACCTGTATGTAAGGACGAAATAAATAGTTCTTAGAAATATATAAATATTTTTGTTATCCTATTCGTTTTGATATATATATATATATATATATATATATATATAAAGATGTTGTATCAAAAATGACATGTGTTAATATTCCATGAGGAACAATAACCAAAAAAATAATAATTAAATCAGTCTGACAATGACAAACAACAGAAGGAATAGAACTACGGAATAAATTAGAACCCTTGTAAAGAAGGGAAACTACAAGCACTTGAATATATTAGAGTCAGGAACCACCAAGCCAGTAGGAATATAAGGAAAAAATAAAACGAAAATCTGTAGCCAAAATCTAATCAAAGTGATAAATACCAGGGTAGTTCCTCTTAGAATATTACTTGATAGTAAATTTAACGCATTTGTGAAAAACTCGCACTGTAGGGCAATTATATAATAGACTTACTTTTAATTATCAAAGATGAAAGAATTTGACATCAAATGGATTTTGCCCTGCCAGCACACAATAGACTAAAAATGAATGCATTTATAAATACAACTGTAAATGCCCAAACGTTGGCTGTGAATTGTAGAATAAATTGAAGAACATGAAGGTGTCAATCGGTCGATGAGTCTTTAATGAAAATCCCTAAAACCAAGAAGAACAACTGAATGAACAAAATTTATTTCTACAAGATCAAAACAATCCAGAAAACAATACTAACATAATCGGCTAGGATACCCACAAATGTTCTAGAGAACAAATGAAACTTGTTGTCGCCCAAACGTCAGTTAAAAATTAGCAAAGAGGTCTAATCACGACTGACCACAGAATAAAACTGAAAAAATGTGAAAAAGAAGGATAAATACCTCGACCTTGCAAGGGGATTGAAAAAACTGGGGAACATGCAGGTGACAATTATACCAATTGTAATTGGTGCGTTTGGAACAGTAACTAAAGGATTACTAAAGGGACTGGAGGACTTGGGAGTTGGCTGACGAGTGGAGACCATCCAAAAACTACTACATTATTGAGAACTGCCAGAATACCGAGAAGAGTCCTGGAGACTTGAGGAGATTGCTGTCACTCAATCTCTAGTCAAAGACTATCAGCTTACGCCGATGTGAAAAACTCTAGTGAATAATAATAATAATAATAATAATAATAATAATAATAATAATAATAATAATAATACCTCGAAAACAAAATAGGAAGAAAACAATCCCATGTGTACTTCAGAAATCACACTAAAAGAATTGCGTGTAAGATAACATGGCCATGGCTTCACAGAAGCAATCTAACGAGTTTTCCCTTATTATAGCTTTTATATGTTTGTTTAGTATGGCGTTGTTCTGGCCAATTGATATCAGCCGAGAACAACGCCATAAGAACCAACTGTTCAGAGCTCTAATAGATATAACTGGGTGAATAGAAAGTGGAACAAGACATAAAAGAATAAACCATAGAATAAGTGAATACCGCAAAATGGCAGGAAAAAATAGATAGAAAACATAGCTACGGTTGAGCGAGAAAAAAAGTGTTCGGTGGGAAACAGTGAAAGCAACTGAATTTTAAATATACAAACCAAGTTCCGATTAGAATCTGTCCTGAAAATTAAGACACAAAATTCTCTGTGATTCTTTTGTTAAAATCTAATCACCCAATTCAGGTTAGGACATCGAATATTGTTAAAGTCAACAAGCGAAAAATTATTTGTCAGTATAATAAAGTTAGCTGTTACATCAGATGATAGTGGAAAAGAGAAGAAAAAAAATATTAAGAGTCTGTCTTAAAATTGAGAATATATGCTACTTGATTATGAGTTGACTAATTCACTAAAACTGTTTTTGAGTCTAGCTCGCCAGACTGTGTAAATTAAGTAACTAACGATCCAATCCGAATCTCTTAACTTTGCTACTAAGCTGTTATCGTAATATGGCCAAAAAAGTTTTAATGTGAAATATCCAGTGCCAACTCGATTTCTCGAGAAATTTGACTTTAGCATGATACTTGAAGCACATTACAAGTAGACCTAATTTCAGCTGAAATCATATTTACCAACCCCTCCGCTCGGCAGGATATGACACAAGGTCAATTTTTAAGCGAAGTTTAATAGGTTTGAATTAAGAGTTTTCCTTCTCCCTGATTAGTTGCCTCACCAAGGCAGAAGTACCTAGTCTGCCCTACTATTTACCCATAGCTGGAGGGAGAATAATTGGATTCATACCTTTCCCAAGGGCATTAGTGCTATGTGAAATGCAATCAGTCTCGTCCAGGGTTTGAACTCGTGTCGCCGTGTCCGTTTCCTACGACGATAACCATTACACCACGGGCACCTCCAAATTTTGATCTGAAATAAAGTATGAAAAATCGCCCATATACAATAATGTTAGACTCCCAAAACTGTCTCCATATTTCTCTTGCACCGGCCGGAATTTTCCCTTTTTTGAAAATATTTTATTTGCTTTTGCGACGTGTTGAATAAATTTCACTGTCATAAAAATCAGAAGAAAGAGACAGAGTGGCATGTTCACTCCCCATAAAAAGTATAAATTGCTCTCGGTGTAAATAATGAGAGCAGAAATATTAAAAAGTATTATCTGTTTGTCCCTGGGGGTGCTGACATTTGAAGGAAAAAAAGGTGCGAAAAAAATTGATGCTAATTTTGCTTGAGTTGTTACGCGCGTAAAACTGCAGTGTAAAATTGCATCGAGCACAAAGCGAACAAGATGAATGTGATTATTTAGAATAATAACGTTACAAGCTTTTTTTTTTAAAACAGTACGCTAAATTAGAAAGTAACATAAAAATGAAAATACGTTTTACTGGTTTTCTGTTTGTTTATTTCTTTATTTTTTTTAATTGCTGTAATCTTTCCTTTCTCGAAAGACGAAGAAAAAAGTAAAATGAAATTGTTGCTTTGGTAACTAACTTAGGACGATGAGAAACAAGTTTCTGACGAAGAAGACTCTTTAGTTTCTAAAGTTCTCTGTTCATAGATTATACAAGTAAAGAGATTAGTATTCAGTAAGACTAATGATATAAGTTGGCGACGATAGTCGAGGGTGACCCGAAAGCTCCCTTTCCGATAGCTACTACACCAAAGCGTAGGGGTGGGCGCTACTCCTTTCCCTGGATTGCTCCACTTTACCCTTGATCCGTACATTATAATGCTGAGTGTTAAGCAAGGACGCATCAAGTACCATTCTTTGAGTCTTTGGTATTACTCGACCTGGGACTGAACCCAGGTCTCCCGGGCCATTGGCGAACACTAACCGCAAGGCCAACGTTTACAAAATTGATTTCATAAGTAGGTGCTGATTTCTAATAAAGAATATTTAGTATATTTTCTTTAATAACATTTTCAATGTCAACTTGAATTTGTCGAAACTCACTTAATTTTGAAATATCATAAAAAAATGTTCACCGGTATATTCACATAATAATTGATTTCATAATATATCATCATTAGAAAATAATATCTAAGGGAGTGTAAACTTGGATAAAGTTCTAGACTGCAGCCTCTAATTATGGGAATTCGAACTTTAGTAACGCTCTTACATTGTTCACAACAGACTGAATTCTTTGGGAAAAGTATTTCCTTTTATATATGGGTTAAATATCATCACTGTTGTTATTCTATAACGACGTCTTCGTTACTAAATGAGCTGTGATCGTACTTGTTCCATTAAACAAAGAAAAAAAGCAATATGATAATATCTAGAAGGGGTGAGGTATATTTTACACCAAGTCATTGTTACTTTCATCACAAATATTTTTGGAATAAAACATTGAAAAGTTTAAAATGCCATTGTCTGTTCAAGTCAAATACATGTAAAATTTGCCAAAGGATTTTACTCGATTTTGTAAACATTTGTGTCGATTTTAAAACCGTAGATCTACTAAGCAGTTCTAATCTATAAAAAAGAATAACATAGAATAAATAAACATACGAAAAAAACATAAGTGTAAAATATATAGACAATTTTTGAAAGGAAAACAAGACAATGTTCTGAAAGTAAATTAAAGAAAAGAGAATGAAGAGACTGAGACGGACCGAGAGAGACAGAGTCAGAGACTCAGAGAGAGAAAGAGGAAGAAAGATAGACAAAACAGACGGACAGACAGATTAAAAGTGAGAGAGAGCGAGAGAGAGAGAGAGAGAGAGAGAGAGAGAGAGAGAGAGAGAGGTGGGAGGGATAGAAAAAAGATTTATCGAGGAGTTTTGGAAGAGTTCAATTTTAGTGGACGCATTAAAGGAAATTAGGTGAAATAAACCAGGCAGCTCCAAAAGAGTAATATATCACAAGTCCGTTAGATCAATAAATAAAAGAAATAACATTTAGACCTTCCTTATGTCTAAGTCAGAGAGAGAGAGAGAGAGAGAGAGAGAAAGAGAGAGAGATTTATATCCACTTGTGAGATCTTTGTGTTCTAACCACTGATGTTGATTTTCAAGAATCTTAACTTAATGCCAGGTTGACTCATGCCGGACAATTATGGTTAATTCGGCGAGTGACTGTAATGATGTTGTCGAAAGTGTAAAGACAGACTTCATTGTAATATCCTGACGCTTCATATTAATTATTGAGCCACTTAACCCAATAAAACGAAGGAGATTTTTTATATTACTTTTAACCGATAACCTTTAAATGTTCTGGATGCCTAAAAATATCTTCTAATCTTATCGATTCTTCTGATTTTAGACTGTGGTAAGAGAAATATTTAAACTGTTCAAAAAGCTATCTAAAAAAAGGGGAAAAATTAAAAGGGCAAAATTAAAAGGGCAAAATTAATTTTCTTAAGCTTAGTTATTTTAGAAATCATAAGTGAGAAGTAATAAGCAACTATTGGCATGAAAATAAATTACTTTCTGTGTCTTAGCTCCCAAACTTAAAAAGGAAAAAAAAAGAGTGGGGTGTTAACTGTTATTATTATCATCTTCACTTTATTTTTAGAAGGAAAGCTATTGATAGTTAGATGTTATGAATACAATTTTATTTCACGAATCAAATTCCTCAGAAGAATCTGAAGATCAAAAAACACACGTGAAGGATTAATTACGCATGTAAAGTATTTGTTTTAGATAAAGAAAAGCATTTGAAGTTTTTTGTAAAAATTAATTTGAACTACATTTCTAATATTGTTAAAATGAAATTGAATTCAAACGCACAGACGGACATACACACATTACAAACAAACAATATATATATATATATATATATATATTATATATATATATATATATATATATATATATATATATAAGTATTATTCGGTCCAGTTAAACCAGAGTTGGGAGTAATTCCATCAGGACAAGAAAACTATTCAAAAGTTAACATTTAACTAATATATATATATATATATATATATATATATATTATATATATATATATATATATATATATATGTCTGAGTGTGTATCAGCCCATTCAGCTGATGCTGTAGAATACACCGACTGCATCACTGAAGAAGAGTAACCCAACGAGTGTCCTAGATGTCTCTAAACCATCTGACGGCGTGACTCCAGTCCTGTGGTTTTGGAGAATGTAGAGTATCCTATCATTGTCATTGCTCTCGGGTTTGTACTCGCTGCGTGGAGCATTTTGCCCTTTTTAGACCCAAAAGTGATTTGATAAAAACATTAGTGCACCGTGCACTGTGTTATCTGTTCTAAGCCCAACTTCCCTGATTTGCTAAACTTCATCAAAATGACATTACTGAAGAATGAATATCCAGAGAATATAATAGCTACGCGCCATTAGATGCATGCACTTCATCCCCAAACTAAGATTGGACCAGTGTACCCTAACGCTGCCGAATTGATGGATATGACATAACGTGCTCAATCATGTTCTTAAGTAAAAGTCAGAACCTGTTGTGACCCAGCCGAAGGAAAAGTTAACGAACACAGGAAACTATGTCTTCACTACACAAAGGTTTATTCACTACTCCAATTGGAAAGTAGTCGCCGGAGAAAGAAGAAAAGAAGAAAAGCTACGTGGACGCCGTTTCCTGGACTGAAAATAAAAACATGTCATGATTAAAAAGTAATAGCAGAAACAGACCTTGAATTCTATTTGCGTATCTGCTTGTTGTTTAAACGTGTTTATTCACTGGCTTTGTCTTCACTTCTTCGTATCTTATGTATGGCTCTTTGGAGAGCTCTCCCCAAAAATGGAGGTCCGAAATGTTTTATCCGTATTTACATTTTCCTGGCTGGTGTTCAACTGATTATCTCTCCTTCATCACACCTTTTAGCCAACTCTCCTAAAACCGAGTCATTCTCTTACTTCTGCTTGGTGTCAGCGGAAGGAATATCTCTTTCCACTGGTTCCACACCTGCGCAGAAAATTTTAGACCTCCGGTTTTTTAAGTCATCCTCCATCAACGCTGGCCCAAAACCAGGGCTTTAGCCTGCGTCACTCAGGGGTTAGCTACCTGCTCCCATAGACTCACTGTCTGCTGTTTCGTCCTTTCATTCTTCTTCTTGTATCTCTTCCTCCTTAGAAGCTAGCCAATCGTTCTCGCTAGAAAAATGTCCTAAATATCTCAGATTACTCTGGATAGGTAATTCCTCCTTGAAGCTTCTTGAAGAAATAACATGATCCGTCAACCAATGCTTTAATTCTGTTGCTTATCGTCCAAATATCCGATGTACCATTCCCCTGTAATCTCAAGGACAATGTGACTATTTTTCAAAAACTCTCTTATATACAAATGCTCATGCATATGCAGTGTTTGAATATTCAAATAAACCAGCGCACCCCTTCTCATATTTACACAGATACATAGAACTAATCTGCAGTATCGAGTCATCAAAATTCACCTTCCGCCATTGCTTGGCACTTATTGAACAATCTGGCTTGCGCAGCCGCCAATAATCCCACTGTGTTTTCCGTCCTAGAGATCTCAAGTAATGAACTTCACTTGTCTAATCCTTGAAGCCTTTTTGATAACTAAATAGCAACCTCAACTCTGTATACAAATGCAGTTCCATTTACTGGCTCTGTTCAATAATTCCTTTGAACCTCAGAAAGTTAATACCATTATCCCCGCCAAATCCGCGGGCTTACGATAATTTTTTTTTCAGAATTGTCAATCTCTACCCAAAACTTGGATTCCTCATGCATAAACTCAAGTATGATGGTTATCGATCTCTGAAGAGACTCGATCGAAACAAAGGGTCCCTTTTTAAGGGTCCCTTTTTTAGAATCTAAAAATATTTAAATCGTTCATGGAATATTTTATTACTCTTAAACATGAATATGATTTTAAAAGCCGTTTGAATATATATATATATATATATATATATATATATATATATATATATATATCATATTTTAGTTATTCCGCAAATCTTTCTTTGTCTAGTAGGGAATTCTTATCAGTATCAATGTTTGAACGCATATCAAAATAACCGGTGTGGACATAATAGAAATATGGTGGCAGTTTCACATTTTTGAACATGCTTCGCTGAATATTTTAATGAATTGAGCACTCTGGTACTCGGTAAGGCAAAAATGTAAACAAACGAATGCTACAACATAATGCCTTATAATTCCGTGGTGACGTGGTTCGCTTCCTGGCTGAACGGTATGATAATAAATCTAACGTAAAGTTGTGCGGGTTTCGATCCCTGCTTCAAGCATCCTACGTGTCTAGCTACACTGAAGAGTTGTGATATAACGAAACAGTCTGTCTGGGGATAACAATCTCTCTCTCTCTCTCTCTCTATATATATGTATATATATATATATATATATATATATATATATATATATATATTCAAATGAAGGATTATTGAAAGTGTGAAGTATTTCATAACGATTTTAGGTTAGGTATAGATTATGACTTTGATTCAGAAAAATTCTATTCACAATTATGAGAGAATTGTCTCTATGGGACATTTTAATGACGGTTTTCATTAATACCTAATTAATAGATAATTCTCAGAATAATTTTAACGCTCGTTTTATAAAGGGAATTTTTTTTTGACGTTGTGTTCTTAATTTTAAGTAAGTTGATTAACTATTTTTTTTCTAATGCACTCTAAATTACTAAATGCTATTTTTGTATCTTTTTACGGTTAAGAAATTAGTATTTTTAATCAATTTTATTGGGGTTTAGATCAAATGCAATGGAACCGGAGAAACTACATAAAATAACAACATTCAAACAAAAAATACAAAGAGAATAATACCCATAAATCAAATATAAAAACGGAAAAAATACACACAAAAACAATAATAAAATGACATCGAAAATTTAGAAAAGATACATAAAATTACTGTACGTCTAAATCTTTTAATGTTAGTCCGCATGAGGAAATTTCTATTATAATCTTCCTTGAAAAATATGTTTTTGAAAGATAAATGTGGACATTTACACGAACACCATTACTATTAAGACTAAATGTTTAACTAAAACTCTAAATATAATAATCTCTAAAAGAGGAAAATCAGACATCAAAACGTAAGAAATTGCAATTCTTAAAGAGTATAGAATAAATAAATCCTTTATCATAACGCTTATACATGGATTAACAATAATTACATGCTATCCCAACTGATGAGATTGGACTTTCATCCAAGATAAATCTTAAGTGTATAATGAGATATGCAAGGTATCGTTTATTCTGAACTGTTAAACAATAGACATTTATAGCTGTGATTTACAACCAAAATACTTCATCATATAACTTTTGATCAAGATTCACACAAGAGATCGGTTTCCACTAAATCATTGAAACTAAAAGAGTGATGAGTCTGCATCGCAATTTGATGAGTGACCAGTTAGTAGGGACATATCTTAGTAAATGATTATAACCTCGGTATTTAAAAATAGTTGAAAGCCAAAATTATATTTTTTGTTAATTACACTTTTTTTTAAATACATATCCTACTCCAAGCTAATGGTTCGATCGTATGTCAAAATAAATAATAAAATAGGACAATAGCCAATATAAAGACGAATTTATAGTCCAACATCTTTTCATATCACCCTCTAAAGGTGGCAGTGGGGTGAAGTGATCTGTGAACCCCAGTATATATATATATATATATATCAGGGATTTCATGGTTCGGTTCTCTTTCTTTCTCTTTTTGAGGCTTGCATTTGAACAGACGGATGGATGGAGAACATAAAACGAGAACAAGGAGAGGATCCACGATACCAGAAGAGACAGTTCCTACGAGAACAAAAAATAAAAATAAAAAAAACAACTATGCACGTCTTGCTTGTTACCAAGTCCCTCGTAATTTATAATCTTCAGAAACTAAAAAGAGAGTGAATCAAAAAACGATCTTTCGAGCGATTAACCGAATTTTTTTTTGTTTCCTGTCTTAACCGACGGTTTACCATCATCAACATAATAGTCCTCGATGTCTAATTTACTTTTGTAAGATTATAATGGAAATCTAGTAGCTAATTAGGTAATTGTTTAATATCACTATCAAGATACCTTTATAAAAGGGTTCTCATTTAGTGCAGGTTAGTTATAGATTTTCTGATCAAGCGACGATTGGTGTTTTGGCTGTAAACATATATATACGAGGGGCATACGATAAGTTTCCAGACTTTTTTCGTATGGGCTTTTAAAATTGTCGTAGAGTTTGAATATTCAGTATGTAATTGCTATACATCTTATGAGACGACTGACCAATTTTTATGATTTCACGTTCAAATGAACAACTAGAGCAGCAATTAGGATACACCCTACTAAAGCATAATTGTCACAGCTGGTGAATTTCAAAAATGCAATCTGACACTTTAGAAGAACGATATGCAATAAAGTTCTTTAAAATAGGAAAAAACGCTGCCACAGAAACGTATGGAATGCTTCAGACTACTTTTGGGCCGTCTTGGATGAATTGAGCATCAGTTTTTGAGTGGCATAAGAGATTCAAGGAAGGCAGGGAGTCTGTGAGGGATGATGAGAGGTGTGGGACGAGTAAGGAAGTCAATAGACCAGAGTTGATTGGCCAAAGGGTTAGTGTTACTATGTTGATGTTTTAAGGGAGTTCAGGAAGAGATTCCGTGGGAAGAAGCCAGCACTATTCAAATCGATTCAGTGGCATTTCCATCAGGACAATACACCAGTCCACAACTCCATTATTGTCACAGACTATTTGACCAAGATAGGCATCAAGACAGTTCCTCATCCTCCCAATATTCCAGGCCTTGCTCCCTGTGACTTTTGGTTATTCCCTAAGCTCAGAAGCTGTCGTTATGAGACAATTGAGGAGATGAAAGAGGCTGTGACGAAGGTCATTGACACGCTCACACAAGAGGACTTCCATGGGGCCTTCCAGAAGGTATTGGAACGATACAAGTGCATTACAGCCGGAGGAGATTACTTCGAAGGAGACTAGAGTTTCAGGTGTATACGCTCCATAAAAGTGCACATGTGAAAAAATTCTGGAAACCTTTCTTAATCACCTCGTATATAATAATCTTTATCATTCTAAGGTAAGCTGACTGCACAGATTTCTTTGATTTTCTCACCATCGACTCATATCGGTCATCACTATTCATGACTAGACGGTGACTTGTTTCTGCAATGAGGTGACGAACGGACATTTTAACAAATTGGTTAATACTGCTGCGTACTTGTGTAAAAGATCATAGAAGAACGCTTTCTTCTTCAGCAAAGTCTCATACGTCTTGCTCATCTTATTCGAATCTGCTGCCTAATGGTTGGTAAGTCTTTGGATCCTGTTTTCAGGATTTTCAAAATAATATAAAATTTCCTTGTTTACTTCACATATTTTTTCTTTGAGCATTTCATTCGAGTCCAAGATGTACAGCCATACTATTGTATAACAACAGCTTCGAAGAATTCCATTTTTATTTTATTAGAGAGATCACATTTGCATATGCTGAATAAGATGTGAATAGTAGTCCATGCTTTAGCTATGAACACATTTGACATCTATTTCACTAAATGAGATATTGCTACCTTGGCATGTGAAATGAGTTACTAATTTCAGAGGCTCACTATTAATGAAGAGTTGGTACCATCTTGATTAGAACAAGTGAACTCTGTTTTATATGAGTATGTGCATATATTATATATATATATATATAATGCATATATATACATATAAATACATATATATATATATATATATATATATATATATATATAAAATGCATATATATATACATATAATGCATATATATATACATACATATATATATATATATATATATATAAAATGCATATATATATAATGCATATATATATACATACATATATATATATATATATGTATATATATATATATATATATAAAATGCATATATATATAATGCATATATATATATATATATATATATGCATTTATGCAAAAATATGAAAACATTGCCTGGTATATATTGAGTGCTTGCGACGATTGAGAATGCGCACTGAATCTAGGCAAAATGTT
>OY757930.1:10907623-10912623 GCA_963585895.1 Sepioteuthis lessoniana
CAGAATCGTTGATATCATATGACTGTATATTATTTGTATTAACTATATTTACTTTACGCGATAATTGTTTACTTAGTATCATTAATGCTTACCTGAAACCATCTAACTGCGTGCAAAGAAATGACAATTATATAATATTAGATAATTACATTAAGCCATAACAGTGTTAATAAATTATTAGAATTATATAGAAAAACCTGAAACCAAACAACTCAAAACAAATTATATTATGTGATAGCAATACGTAATATCATATAACTATGTTCATACGCCTTTTAAGAAAGAAATATACAAATCTAAATGTAAACACAAAATAGATCCAATTCCTAAACTTTTCTGCAGAAATGAACCCTTGGTGGTTTGCTATGACGTTAGCAAAAATCAATTAATCAATCAATCGATCCATCATAAAAGGTGAGATATTTTAGTTTGTGTGAATCTCTTGATTTTCTCGATAAATTTTTTTCAGAAAAAAACATCCTTTTCTTATATAAATAATCTTTATACAATTATAGCTTTAATTAAATACTATTAAATGGTAATAATTTCATAACAGCTATTCATCTATTAATTATTCCTATCTCATACCAATATGAGGATCATTAAATAAGTTTCAAGATCTTTTTCGTATGGGCACTTTTATTTAATAGTACACTTATAAAACACTAGTCCCCTTTGAAGTAATCTCCTCCGGCTGCGATGCACTTGTTCTACCGTTCCAACAACTTCTGCATGGCCCCATGGAAGTCCTCTTGTGTGAGCGTGTCGATGACCTTCGTCACAGCCCTTTCATCTCCTCAATTGTCTCATAATGACAGCTTCTGAGCTTAGGGAATAACCAAAAGTCACAGGGAGCAAGTTCTGGACTATAGGGAGGGTGAAAAACTGTCTTGATGGCTATCTTTGCCAAGTAGTCTGTGACAATAATGGAGTTGTGGACTGGTGCATTGACCTGATGGAAATGTCACTGACCCGATTTGAAGAGTGCTGGCCTCTTCCCAAGGAATCTCTTCCTGAACTCCCTTAAAACATCAACATAGTAACCTTAACCCTAACCCTTTAGCCAATCAACTCTGGTGTATTGACTTCCATGCTCGTCCCACACCGCTCATCAACCTTCACAGAATCCCTGTCTTCCCTGAATCTCTTATGCCACTCAAAAACTGATACTCGATTCATGCAAGATTGTCCAAAAGCAGTCTAAAGCATTCCATACGTTTCTGTGGCAGCATTTTATCCAATTTTAAAAAATGAACTTTATTGCATATCGTTCTTCTAAAGTGTCAGATTGCATTTTTGAAATTCACCAGCTGTGACAATCCGGCTTTAGTAGGGTGTATTCCAATTACTATTGTAGCTGTTCATTTGAACGTGAAATCATAAAAATTGGTCAGTCATCTCAGAAGATGTATAGCAATTACATTAAATAGTTTTGAGAAATTATTCATATTACTAAAATTTGTACACAATTGTATTATAACCAAATATTCAGATTCTATTAAGATTATTTTCAATCGTAGCTATTTTACCGGTTGACGGAACCCTTATATATATTACCACTCCGTGCCAAATTTGACCAGAGTCTAAGTGGTAACCGGGGCCGGAAGACGTTACCCACCCGTGGCCGAATTGTGAGTGCAATATTCAATGAACATAAAAAAAAGAAACAAACAAACAAACAAACAGGTCCAAAGACAGACAGACACTCAGACACAAACAAAAAACACGCGCTCACACAAATATTTATGAATATTTATAAGATGGATTTCATGATTAGACCTCTTTTCACTTTTGTTTGTCCAGGCGTGAACAGAACTGTTATAGAGTAGCTAACACCCTTCAGCACTCTACCAGATTGACTGGCTCATAGCCATAAAACCCCTACAATTAAGGACTTAGATAGTTGATTACTAAGTACATATTAAGCTGATTAATATTTGGACTGATCTTACTTCGTCTTGGTATACAACATTTTGACCCTCCTCGATTTCTTGTAAGCTGTCTTGTTAATTGTGTGTAACTTATTGTATGTATCCGTTGACTGCGGATTTTGGTGCTAAATAAATATATTAAGCACATATTTTTCTCTGTGTATCATTCACCTCGACGAGACAAGAACGAAGAATTAATCAAGGATACGAGAAGAATCCTTAAAAAAACGACGAATCTTACTTGGTTTCCACTATCCATTTTTTCTTGATTCCAATGACTGAACAAAGAGCAAGAATAAAACCACGAAGGTACAAATTCTTAGACTCAAGTAACTTTTTTGTTTGTTTTCTTCGCATAAGACGATTTGCCCTCGCCAAACACCTGCCGTGTCAAGTCGACAAATGGCGATTATTTCCATTTAAAATGTTCGCCTACGTATCTAACAGATTTCTTGACATTGGTAAACATGGGTGGTTGTTCAAAACTTTGTCTATGTCATTAAAAATCTGTGGTCTACATATTCACATTGATAGCTACTTTTCAGCAGTCCATGTAACTCCTTATAATTTAATCCTCTCACTGTCAATCGCAAATATCCTTTGATTATAGTCCCTACGCTTTCCACAATTCAGCTTCTCTGTGTTGAAGTATTCAAGAATTTGGATCAATTACAACAGGTATGCGATTATGTTTGAAGCATCAATACCAGAATTTTACCTGGGATTCCTTCATTGAATCTTACACGAAAACCTTCCTAACCATTCGATTATTTTCCACAGAAGAATATCTGACTTTCGAGAAAAAAAATCGTGCATAATTTCGGAGATTAGAGTGCCTAACGTAAGTTAATTCTTCCTTGAGATATCGATTCCTACTCGCTTTCACTATGAATATATTCCCACTCGCTTCCACTTGAGTATAAAACTTTTATGCACTACTCGACTCAGGAACAGTTCTGTCAATCACTCTTAAGAAAATTTCAGAAGAAAATTCACCATACCAAAGCGTTTAATCTTCCGAGGGAGGATATTCCATTAGACTTGGAGTTTTATTCATTTCAAGGAACCGTATTTCATGTGTAGATATCAAAATCATACGAACACCTTAAAACACGTATTAATACATGAAACAAAGTAAAAAAAAAACCAAAAACCAGAAATTATAAGAATGTTTTCAATTATTCGTGTTTTTAATAATTTGAACTTTTAATTATATTTCATGTATACATCTTCAGACTGTAGCGGTACCGCTTGTCACAATACCAAATTGAAGGTTGTAGAACTGTCTGAACGTAAAAAAAAAAAAAGAACCGAACACATCATGACCTGTTAGTTTCGTTGATACTAAATTCATTTGTGGTACGGGCAGTCACCGAAAAGAGAGACAGAAAGAAGAAAGTGTGGCAGCAAAAAGATAGATAGACAATTGTACGAGGGAAAAACGAATGAGAGACAACATTTGTTATTTTCTCGCTCGCCGTCCGTTTTTACTGTTTGGCGATAGCGTGGTTCGTCGTCTGCTGTGGGTTTCTACGTGTCTCTTTTCCGTGTGCATCCATTAAGTCTCTCTTGGGAATCTGCTGTGGGTCTCTATTTTGTTTTATGCATAATTTCCAAAAATTATTAATTACGTAATCCTTTCGTGACACGTCACTACTAAATACTTCAGTGACAAGTCACTACTATGTCCCAAATATCATCGTTTATCTTAGAATATTAAAAATCAGCTGATTCTTAAAAAATATCCCTCTTCGAATTCGTTTATTATTATATGCTGACATCACAAAGTAAAACAAATTCCCACTCTAGCCTTTACCTAGATCACAAATTAAATCTCGTAAATTTAAATTCCAAATCTAACAAAAAAAAAAAAAAGTATTTTGTACGATAATCAACAGACATCCCTAATTATTTGATACAGATAATCAATGATTATATTTCCTATTACATTTCTATATTGCAAAATCACTATCAATAAACTTCAGCCATTACTTTGTTTCATATATTATAAGATTAAATACAGTAATGGGTTTTAGAATTGCCGAAGTTGCACGCAGAAATCGAGTAGCGGAAAAAATGAAATCATATCTGACCTTACTGCCTCACTCATGTGTAAGTGTTAGAGAATCTGTAACCTTTGGTTGGAAATAAGCCTGAATTCATCTTTTACCAGAACGATCGTACACTAGTATAGAGACATATGTAATATTAGGAATTGTATTCAAAATGACAAATACATTATATTACAATGAAAGTATAAATAAGTAGAATTCAATACACACGCAATCATTTAAAATTGTTTTTCTTTCCTTCATAGCCAATAATTTAGATTTTATATTTGTTCTTAAGAATTAAAAAAAAATTGTCGATGGTCTTTATCAGTCGATCAACCAAAATTTACATTGATTTATACTTAGCTTTATTCGCTTCAATTTTTGTACAATTTAGAATAAGAAGGTTATTTTTGTAATTACCCAGCCCCACGGCCATGTGCAAACTTAGAATTATGGATATTTTTAAACTGAATACAGCTGATTCGAATAAAGAGTTTTCCGTTTTTTAGACTGGTTTCTTTACCGAGTCTAAAAAACCCACTCTGTCCGATGATTTAATTATAGCTGCGGAAGAAAGGATGAGTTTATGTTGTTCTCTATGGCATTAACGCAAACTGAACATTAACTGATTTGTAGACGATTTGAACTCGAGTCTCCGGTTGCATTTCCATTGCCGAGAATCAATGCAACTGAAGTAGATAGCCATCAGATGTCGATTATGTTGATTTAAAATTTCTTAAGAAACAATAATCAAAAAACTGAAAATACAAATGATGTTTGTTGGTATGTTTGCTTGTTTGCTTGTTTCTGTTTATGGCATATCAACCATTTTAGATTATTTAATGCCAAATCCATTTTATATAAATAAACAGTTCTATTTCACACAAATCAGTTTAGCGTAAGTACAGTTTCAATGTCAAAAACAGTTCTATTGACCATTAAAAAACAATTGCATTTCAATCGACTCAGTTTAGCATAAGAACAACAGTTCTTTTTCAAGCAATTCAGTTTAGCA
>OY757930.1:10917623-10947623 GCA_963585895.1 Sepioteuthis lessoniana
AATGCTCATCAAATTTGAAAAATTATACTAAAGAGACAATTTGAAAATAAGTTAGGAACGAGTAAGCACGTTCACTCCAAGAAAAGAGTCCAAAAGCTGGTTAGTAATATATTGGTCATTTAAAATGTATGTATGATTTTATTTAATATTTTCATTCTAAAATCAGTGCTGTATATTATCTGTGTCTTAAATGGAAGTACAATTTTATTGTAAATCCAAATTAAGGTTTGAACCTAGTCAAAAGAGGCTAACACTATTGGACTAATTAGAACCCAAAAACAAAAGTAAACGTAAAATAGAATGCCTATATGGATGCTTACAATCAATAAAAATAAGTACTCCTATGAATTAAAAAATAGTCGTGGACTTTAACTAAGTTAAAACTTAACAATGAAAAACGGAGGAATGTAAGTTTTTTTTCTTTCTTGCCAGCCATGGGAAGCAGCATGGTGGGTGTATGGGCAAGTTAATAAGTCCTTTGATTGCTCAACGCAATGCCTAACCCGGTCCTGGGCTAATGAATCCTACGGTTCAACGGCCAGGATCAATTAGTTCAATCGAGAAACTGCTGCTGCTCATCTATAAGAGTGGCTTCTCTGGGTGAGAATGAAAACAGACATCGAAAGATAGCCATGACCCACAATCAGCTCACATGTCCAAACTGCATCGGTCTTCGTTCGGGTAAAACAAAGGCGTGTCCTGCTGAGGCTGGAGCCCTGGCCCCAGTGTTCAAAAAATCAGCTACAGAGATCAAATAAAATTTACTAAAATGCAAACGAACAATACAAATAGTGACATTCAATGCTAAAACCTTAAATAAAATAGGACAATTACCGGAGTTGACTGCATCGGCCATAGATCATAATATAGACATAATATGCATTCAAGAACACATATACATCTAACGAGGATATTATATATCACAATTCTGGCAATGGATGGACGCTAGCCACTTCATCAGCATGGAAAAACACTGTCAATGCCTGATAGGAGGTGTAAGTATGGTTAATGGACCCAGAGCCTTAAAATCACAAAATATCATAGAGAAACTAAAACCTAGGATGATGGCAGCAACTTTTAATGGCAACCCCAGCGCAACAATAATCTCCCGCTACAGCCCTACCAATGCTAGTGAAGAAACTGAACCCTTTGCCTTCTATGATGAATTATTCTCTCTTGTTCGTAGCATCCCGAAACACAACGTTCTCATCATTCGCAGAGACAAGAATGCCCAAATTGGGAAAAACGGAAACCACAAAATCAGCCTACACAACTCGTCAAACAAAAATGGACTACATCAAACAGATTTCGCGATAGGAAATATATTAACATGCCTCACTACAAACTTTCAAAAAAGGGAGGGAAAACTTTGGACCTACACATACGCAAACAATACTAAAGCACAGATAGACTACGTCTTTAAAAACAAGAAATGGAATAATAGGGCACTGAACTGCGATGCTTATTCATCGTTCGAGGGTGTGTCCTCCGATCACCGAATTGTCACGACAAAATACGACTGAGCCTACGAAAGAATTTGACCCGAACAACGACCACACTACACTATGACTGGGCCCTGCTTAATAACAGGGATATCAGAGATAAATATGCGTTAGCACCAAGAAACAAATACGATGCACTACAGGAAAAGACAGAAACGCATACTCCGAATGACGAATACAAGATTTTCGTCAACGCCGACTAAGAAGCAGCAGCGGAATTTTTTTCAACTATACAAAGAACTAAATATAGAGTCCCATGGAAAACATTAGCAGTTAGAGGAAAGTGTGTAGACGTGAAAATTGCCTCCATATGCATTAGGAAGAACCCAACCAATACCAATGCCCTGAAATTTAAAAAGTCACAAAACTAATTAGCTAATATATACCTAAAAGAGCAGACAGAATACATACAAAATCAGATCGATAAGATTAAAGACTCGGCTGAAGATAGACAATCTAGGATAGCATGGAAAACAATAAACGAAGTAAGCAGAAGGAAGACCACTGCCAAAGCTAAAATGAAAACTACCAGCCAACAAGATTCAATGCACCTGTGGAAGCAGTATTTCGAGAATTTACACAGAAAACCTCCGAAAGTTACACATGAACCAATCACGAGAATTATAAGTATTGTCACGTGGTGTCCCTTTGAGAAGATAGAAATATGATTACTATTATCCTCCTGTTTGAATTAACAGTAGCAAGCCATCAGAGAATGACCGTTAAGTACAGATGTTTGTATTCGGTGACCCCCCTCGGGTCGCCTGACACGGGAAGGAAGAAGAGAGAAACCAAATGATTGGCTGGGACTCCAAAACGGAAGTGGGGACTCCTTTCCGTCAGCGGAAATAGATAATAAGAAAAGTTAGTTGTTGGACAGGGTTCGTGGTGGACGGAACCAAAAGCCAAGTACTCCGGGTAAAAGAAGACGAAGAAAATCTCGGACTAGAAGAAGCCGTATCTTCAAGCTATATTAAAAATAGCATAAAGTCTGCAAGCCCGTAAAAGAAGAAAGATTCTCCACAGGAATCCATCTAAAAAAAAGATAAGTAACTTTGGGACAGTTTTTCCTTATACCCAATTTTATATACCCTTTCTCTCTCTCTCTCACACAATTTGAAGAAAAACGAAAGAACAGAAAAGAAAGGCATTTATGTTCATAGACTGTTCATTTATGATATATTTGACACGTTGAAGGTGTATATCTATGTGTAGTAAAATATTTTGTCATGTCATATTTCTTTTCCAGCTTCTATTCGCCTTATGTTATCTTGCTTAAAATTTTCCTATTAATTCCATGAAAATATCACACGGGAAACCAGAATTGCCGACAACTATAATTAATATTATTACATCTAAACCTAGAGGTCCATGTCTTCATTGCTCTAGGGGAGGAAGACTAGCGACCTGGTGTGTGTGTGTATAGTGTTAAATTTGGAACCCCTTGCCAGCAGCGGTCAGTCTAGCCATATATTAATCCCCCACAGAATATGCCAGTTCCTATATGCCTGAGGAAAAACTCTGAACGAGGACTTATTCTACAAGGGATCAAGTGCCAACCTGCCCCGTCTTCACACGTGCAAAAATAAAGTCCCGTTTTGAGATTTTAAAGAATTTGCCGTCACAGTCTGTAATTAGACATCAAAATAGGACCGTTTACTCAAGAAGAACTCGACTAGGTACTGGGAAAAATTAAAAGTAGAAAAGCAACAGGGCTTGCTGAAATATCCTCAGAAGTATGGAAGAGCAGACAATTCGACGACGTACTGCTCCGACAATGTAATGCCGTACATAATCAAAATTCTATAGACAGATAGATGAGGGGATGCATCCCCCCTTCCCTAGAAAGGGTTACCCCAGATTAGCCAAGAACTACGTCCATAGTGGCAAGATATACAATGCCCTACAACGTAACTGCATAGAACCTAAAATTGACAATAGATTTAGGAAGAACTAAATAGGTTTTCGGAGAAATAGATCCACGATCTCACAAATTTTAACTATCCGTCGAATTGTTGAAGGTGTACATGCAAAACACCTTGAGGCAACAATATTATTTGTCTATTTTACTTAGGCCTTTGACTCCACTCAGGGGAAAGATGGAGGAAATTCTACTCGCTTAGGGCCTACCCAAAGAAACTGCCCCAGTCATAATCATGCTCTATAGAATCACGAAAGTAAAAGTCCGTTCTCCGGATGGACACACAGACTACTTCGACATTGTAGCAGATGTACCGCTAAGAGACATCAGCCCCATACCTGTTTAGCATCTGTCTAGAATACGTGCTTAGAATATCTATCGATAAAATCAAAGAAAACGGTTTCAAGCTAACAAAAGAAAGAAGCAGAAGGTACACCACAAAAACAATTATTGACTTCGACTAGACTGATGACATAGCACTTCTGGCACATACACCCGCCCAAGTCGAACCCCTGCTACATAGTCTGGAACGAGCCGTTGCAGGTATCGTCTCCAAGTCAATGTACACAAGACGGGATATGTGTGCTTTAATCAAACAGGCGACATCTCCACACTAAATGTTACCTGTCCGAAACTAGTAGACACGTTACACCTAACAAGGAAGCAGCGTCTCATCAACCGAGACAGACATCGACGCGTGACTAGCAAAGGCATAGACAGATATCGATTGGTATCGACGATATGGAAGTCAGACCTGACCGATAAAATAAAACGCAGTTTTTTTTTCCAAGCAGAGATCGTGTGGATACTGGTATATGGATGCACAACATAGAACCTAAGTAAATGTATGGAGAACAAATTTGAAAACAACTACACAACAATGTTGTTAGCAATATTGAACAAGTCCTATAGGCAGCACCCTACAAAGCTCCTACCACCAATCACGAAAACTATCCAAATTAGACGAACCAGATATGCTGGACGACCAGCTTGAACCTACATACAGCAGCTATGTGACGATACAGGATTTAGCCCTGAGGAGCTTCCGGACGATAGGGAGGAGTGACAAGGGAGGGTCAGGGATATCCGTGCTGATAGCGTGACATGTTGATGAATATGATCAATTTACGTCTTCTGCTGCTCGATTAAAGCAGGTGCCGACAAATTGATTGGTCGGAAACTGTCAACATAGATTAACTGATGATCCACTGATCTTGAACGTTGCGATAGAAAGGATCGGTTATACTGTATTACTATATGGACAGGTCATGCATATATGCTAGACATTTCCTGCATTGGTTACCTCTACTTACAACGCTTTGTCATGCCAAAGCATAAAGATTACCTTTTGCCGATTTGGTAGGTTTATTGGAGAGCAACAATTTTCTCGCTAAAAATGAACAATGCACAGCCCTTTTTCATTCTATAATGCTTTTAATAATTCACCAATTCAATATTCAAACTCTACGTAGTGAGAATATAGCCATACTGCAGAAGAACCATGAAAACTGACGCACAACCTTACACAAAGGTCATCATTTGGCTTGATAATCGTCTTCTCCATTAACGTAGGCAGTAAAGCATTTTAACAATCTAAAGAAGCAGCTGACTTTGAAGACTTTTATGGTATCTAAACTGAAGCACGCATGTAAGAAAGGGTTACAAATGTTTCCTCGTCTAAATGCTTGCCCTGACATCCCGATGTTTTAACCGCAGCGAAATCATATTTATAAAATCTCTCTAATCAATACATAAAAGAGTGGAATATAATTATGACATTTTGAATACCCAAGAAAGATTAAATAGAGTTGGCACCAGAAGAAGCATGTGAAGAACTGCTTTTGTCAGTAGAAAAAATGGAATCGACATCACTTCGCTCAGTGAAAACTGTCTCAAATATCTTAGTGGGGCTGGATACACGCTTTTATTTATGGGAAAGCCATATGGATTATTCAGATCCCTACATATTTTCTTAGTTGGATTAATAGGACCCTTCTTTACACCATGCATTCCTCGCAGTAAATCGAAACACAGCAGCATAAGTAATTAAGCTCACACAGTGACTAATGATAGCCAATGACGTTGACATTAAAATCTCGGTCAGCTTATAGTGATAACCTCAAAAAAACACAACCTACTCATTGGAAGAGTCTTCAAATTGACCGTATGAAGAGGCCACACCAGCCTGAAACTAGTGTACTAGTTATGGCTAACAAGAACATTATACTGTAATTCGGAAAACCGTCGGAAGAAAAAATGAAAGAAAGATAGCAGGGCATCATTTTACAATGATGCAGAAGAAATAAAATTAATAATCCTTCTTTGATTTCCCCAACGCAAAATAATGAACACCAGGGAGAGTCGTGTTATGAAAAGAGGTAAGTGCTGGACTAAAGCAGGACAAGAATGTTAATGTAAAATGTTTGATTCAGCTCACCAAAATGAACGTGGGATACATAAAATCCTACAAGACTGAATTTACCTTAAAATTTGTAAATCAATTTCAAGAACTGTAAATTCGAACAAAAATAAATCTCACTATTTTCCAAAATCCTCAAAACAGCCCCTTTCAATTTAATATTTAAATGGCCATTTATCTTCCATCTTAAAAACAAGCAAATATTGATGAGAAAGGCATATTGGGTACTTCAAGAGAAGGAAGTTTCACATCATAAGTGACGTTCTCTTATGGACATTTACACAGTACTGTTAGCGAACCAGGACAAATTACCATTCAGCAACAATAGGCGGATACTGGGTGCCGTCTTTTTTACATCCCATAAACGATGGCAGCTAGAGAGAGATAGAAACATAGTCAGATGAATCCATGAGTTCGTCACATGACGAGGCTGAGGATAATAAGGAGAATATATTTAATGTTTGTTTTTGATTTTTCAATTTTAAGTGTCTTGAATATTTGTAACAATGACGAAAAGTATTTAAGCCACTTATTGATGAATAAATATATCGTACAATGACTTTATTCCTTCTTGACGTTTAATTTCTGGTAGGAGAAACTGGATTGATAAAACTACAATGGATTTGTCCACCACAACTCGCTTCATATGTTTAACTTACGTCTTTGTTTATATCAGGATCTTGTGCTGAACTAAGTTTTAGACTGCATATACTTTGTACGTCTGTGGGAGTTACAATTAAATCTTGAAGAAAGTATCCGTTCCAATCTTCCAAAGTTAAGCAACGATAAACCAATTCAGTTCTGAGATTAGTAACTATCACCAACGAGAAGGTATAAGCAAAATATATTGTGATTTTGGTAGATTTATCTGCTGTTTTTGAATATTATCTCACAGTAAGATATCTATCTATCTATCTATCTATATATATATATTCAGATAGATAGATAGATAAATTAGTATATACTCACAGATTAAAATTGATAGATTGATATGATATGATTAAGGCAGGCGGATGGTTTGGTTTCTTTATTTAATGGCATATCAACTCTTTTAGGTTATTTAATGCCAAAGCCATTCTCCTAGAAGAACAGTAGTGGAACTATTTAAGCCATAGCTGGGAGGATAAGGGGGTTCATACCTTTCCCAAGGGTATTTGCCCGAAAGTGAATGCAATAGCGCGACTGGAGTACGAACTCGCGTACTACGATTCCGCAGTCCATCGCTTTAACCATTACACCACGAGGACACCCCCAAGGCAGGGGGACAGATGCATTTTATCTTATTAAGATAAATAGAATGGGAGCGAGGTAGATAGGTAAAAGTTGCCCAAAAAGTTTTACTATTTCTGAAGTAACAACCTTAAAAACTATTACTTTCGAGGACATCATATTTCCGACCGAAAAAGTAGTGCTACAAGCAATACTTTTTCATATAAGGACTAATTTATTTGAAAAAAAAAACGTTAATTCTGACATTACTATGTGCGATAAAAGTATAAAGAGGATGAAGAATGATTCATAAGCATCCTCTTGGAGTGACGTATAAGAATATGCAAGCAAACATATTCTGAATCGAGATGCAGAATTATTCGTGACCTTAGATGATTTGATAGTTATAACGACTGTGGAAAGATGATTGTAAACTGTACATGGCAGACAATTGTTGATACTATAAATTTCATTCTCAAATTTGTCTTACTAATCAGCCTAAAGTTTAAACTCGTTCATAATTTAATTTCCCCTCTTCTCTCGAGACAGTTGATTCAGCAGTTACGTTTGTGGACTATTGAGAAATAAATTGTCAATGTGCTACCCACAATTCTGGTTTAGTTGATATCTGACCGGTGTGTTGTTCCAAGAACAGCCGTTGGCAAGCAAGCCATATTGTAATAAATTTGAGCTATCGAAATCAACATACTAGCTATACATATATGATACATGCTTGAGTACAATTTTCCATAAACTAGTCTTGGTGTTTTTTTCAGCAAAAATGTTCAGTTAAGATTACTTCCTATAAAATGGTAGAGCGCAATGGTTTTCGTTGTAGAAAATTGAATGGTCGATTTGTGTTCAAATCCACCAGCGGCAAATATATGTTACGACAGAATTGGACCTTTAGCCTTAATAAGACAACTGGTGTAAGAGAAGGAAATTTTAGAATTCAATGGTCCTGTACTCAGATTAAAAAAGAAAATGACCTTGCTTGCGTGCTGCACGTGTTTACGGTGGGTAGGACGGAATTATAGTCAGCTATTTTAGGAAACTAATCGGATTCCAATATGTATGGTTGGTTGTTTGGGTTTTATGGCATATCAACCTTTGTAGGATTATTTATCACCAAATCCATTTTATGCCAAAAAAAAACAGTTTTATTTCAAACAATTCAGTTTAGCATCAGTACGAAGTTTAAATGTAAGTACAGTTTAATTGTAAAAACATTTCTATTTCAAGATATCCAGTTTAGACAAACAGTTCTAATTCAAACAATCCAGTTTTAGCATAAGTATGCCGTTAGTTTTATTTGACCCATATATAGGATCTTTATCAGGTGCTACCACTCCGGGTCTGAGTGGACCTGGGAACGATGGCAATGAAGGGGTACTCCACATTCCACTAAGCCCCACCATTACTGGAACCTCACCATCAGATTTTTGATGTCATATAGGACACTCGTTGGTGGGGTCTTACTCCTCTGCAGAGAAGAAGTCGGTGTATTCTACAGCCGAAGCCGACTGGGCAATATGATTCCTATAGATAAATGTATTAATTGTTGAAATTATATAATAAAGATTTTTTTTTACTATTACGCGTGTTTTATACGTAATATATATATATATATATATATATATATATATATATATATATATATTCATTTAATAAACTGAAACTGATTTTACTTTACATATTTTAGCTTTTGAATTTACCTCAAAGCGTTGTTTCTCCATTAAAAATAGAAATACAGCCATGCGTTGATTTTCGTCCCTTCTAAGCTCTGAAAGTACAGACAAAATCAACTCTGAAAGAGTGAAATAGATTCGGTATATTGGAGTAGATTACATGACCCATGCATTCTTAGTAAACAGCATACTATAATTCACATTCTCTATTCATCATTGTTAAGAGAGTGTCTGGCAGAATTACTCCCCATATTTAAAATTGCAGTAACTATTAGCTGTGAATGAGTTGGACATTACTATTTGCGTAGCATCTGTCATACAATGAGAGTAGCAATCAAAACAAAGACTGGTAAAAATCACGTGTCTTGGATTAAAAACTATGTAAAAGAATGGTGTTCTTATCATTACTAGCATAGGTTATTTTTTAAGCTGATTAATTTCCTTGGCATTACTTTTACATTGAAATCTAATCATTAAATCCGTAATAGCCATCTATGTGATGGCAAGTAGTGGCCGTACGATGAAACACATTCAAGTTCGAAGTATTGGTCGGATGATATGTGAGACGTTACATCTTTTTCTGCTTTGGTGACTCGGGTACGAGAATACAAACGTTCGTCTGAAAAGGGAACGAGAAACGAATCAAAGAGACAGTTCATAAAAGAACAAAGAAACCAACTGTACGTGGTGTCTATTATCAATGTTTTCGGCTTCCTTTTCCTCTGAGAGTGAGCCAAGTGTATAAAGCCACAAGCACCTTACACAGAAGATAAGATGTGTTTTTGCGTTTTTCCCTCTTCATCCGACAATGTACTATCACCAACATATAAGTCATCGATGACTATACACAAAAACCACAGGGTGTCTCCAAATAGATGCAACCCATTGATATGATAATAATTTATTATTGAGAGAAACGCAATGGCGGTCCTTTGGAACATGTAATGTAAAAAATACATCTTTTAGCAAGAAACCTCTGATCGATGTTGTCTTTTTATTTATATTTTATTGTATCAGCTTCCTGGACAAGTAATCTACTTTTGAGTTTCTTGTCTCAGAAATAAATCATTATTATAATAATCGGGTTGTATCTATTTTAAAACAGTTTTGAATGATTTGCTGTCCAAATAAGTCGTGAAGCAAAATATTTTTCCTCTCATGTTCAAGGCATTGTGATCATGGATTAATAGTTTTTATAGTATACTATTTTCAAATCTGAAACAAAAAAAAAATCATCGTTATTATTAGTAGAGTTATTAGCAGTCACATGGTTTCAATATATATTGACACACCCTCTATTTTAGCGTTATAACATGCCAAAGTCGCTAGTGCTAAAGTAATTGATTGAAACTAATATCCAAAATGGAACCTTTGTTTACAGATACAAATGTGGTGCCTTCGTTTCACTCACTTTTTAAGAAAAACTCCAAAAGCAATTTATTGCATCATTTTTTTTCTTGTCTGCTAAAAGAGAAACTTTTGAAATTTTTCCATATCTACAGACTGCTTAGAGCTTTCAAAATTAAAATGCTGGCAACTTTTCTTCGTCACATACTTGATTATCCCTTTCTGCTTTACGCTTCACAAACGACCCTTCATTTGTCAATTCCTTACAGACGAAGATTTGTCTTGGCATTTTCCCAAAATAGCGATATATCTTCTGTATTAAACTGTTGTTGAGGTAAATAAATCCGAATCCAATTATTTTATCTTGTTTTTCAGCTGCAGTCCCAGCCCTAGTATTTGCAGAGTAACTGCTCAATCTCAACATGGTGCTGACAATATATCCGTTTAGAAAGCTTAAAGCATTTATCAGTCATATTAAATTGCACATTGTATTAAGATCCAGATGCTGCTTTCGGCATTTCAACGAAGACAGCATCCATTAGTAAGATGGTCATCTTTGATATTGATAGACTGATTGATTGATTTTAGCGTCATGTCAGCCTGTCTAGGGTTATTATTTTACGTTGTATTTAGGGAATTGCGTTCTTAGCAGTTGTATGGATATGCTATATGGATGCACTACGTGGACGCTAACCAAATGTTTGGAGAGAAAGCTTGAAGGCAATTACACATGAATGCTCCGAGCTGTATTGAACAAGTCCTGGAAGCAACACCTCACAAAAGAGCAGCTGTACGGCCACCTAGCACCCATTACGAAAACTATCAGAATTAGACAAACCAGACATGCGGGAAAATGCTGGAGAAGTAAGGACGAATTATAAGCGATATACTCCTGGGGACACCTTTCGCATAGACGAGCAAATGTAGGAAGACAAGCAAGAGCCTATATACAATAGCTCTGTGCCGATACAGGATAAGCCTTGAAGATCTCCCGGGAGCAATGGACGATAGAGACGTTTGGCGAGAGACCGCCAGGGAGATCCTTGATGGCAGCGCGACATGATGATGATGATGATGATATATATATATATATATTTCCTGTTTTGCAACTTCGAGAAAACCATGTAGAAAGTCATTTGACGAGATGAAGAGTATAGCAATATTCTTCACCGAAATAAATTTATAATGAGGATTTAACCAAGTTTGAATTTCCATCCGATTACACTATATATATATATATATATATATATATATATATATATATATATATATATATATTGGGTTCAAAGTATTTATACTTACATATTTTGGGTAATTATTTCGTAAGAGTATTTTGGCGCAGAGTCATGATATTAAGTATCTCTATCTACTAGAAATAATTTACACACACTTGTATCGTTTCACGTATTCCTACATAAGACTAATAATTATTTGTTTTATGGTACTTAAGTCTAACTGAAAATAGTCATTTATTTGCACACAGTAAGATGGTTTAGGGTAACTCATAATAATGCTTCATCATCATCATCATCATCATGTCACGCCACTAGCACGGATATCCCTGACCCTCTCTCGCCACTTCTCTCTATCATTCATCGCCTCTGGCAGGTCTTCAGGGCTACATATATGTATGTATGTATGTATGTTCAAGCTGGTCGTCCTGCTTTTGCTCGGCCATATGTGGAGTACATCACATATGAGCTCGTCTTTGCTTCTCCAGCAGTGTCCTTCATGTCGGGTTTGCATAACTTGGATAGTTTTCGTGATGGGAATTAGGTAGCCGTATAGTTGGTGCTTTGTGGTGTGTTGCTGCCAGGACTTGTTCAATATTGCTCACAACATTCTTGTGTAATTGCCGTCTAGCTTCTTCTGGTCCTGGACATATGAGTCTTGCGGCTCAATGCTCAGGATCGTTAGTTCGATTGGGGAATTACTGCTGCTTATCTATAAGAGTGGCTTCTATAGATGACAATAAAGCAACCATCGAAAGATAACCATGATCCACACTCAAACCACATACAAAAACCGCATCGCTCTTCATGCGGGTAAAAAAGGGGCGTGTCCTTCTGAGGTTGGAGCCCTGGCGTCAGTGTTCGAAAAATCAACTACAGAGCTCAAACAACAAAAACTACTAAAATGCAAACAAACAATACAAATAACGACATTTAAATAGAATAGGTCAACTACCAGAGCGGATTGCATCGGCCGTAGAACATAAGATAGACATAATATGCATACTAGAACACAGGTACACGCAGACCGAATATATTAAATTTCACGATACTGGCAATGGCTGGACGCTAGTCACTGTATCAGCATGGAAAAACTCTGTTAATGCCACATTAGGAATGCTTATAGGACCAAAAGGGTTAAAAACACATAATAGCATTGAAAGAATACAACCTAGGATGATGGAAGCTACGTTGCATAATAATTCTTAGTAAGCCACTATAGCGTTTAATAACAAAACTTCATACAAATAATTTGCAATTATTTGGTAGTATGTCTTCCGATCGATGGAAGCCTTATTAGTGATACCACATTGAGGGTATTTGTCTGTATAAGACGATATGTTAATACGGTGAATGATTGAGTTTAACATCATGTCCTCCTTTGGTGGGTTATTTTATACCAAGATTCATATTCACATTTTTGTTTAGATATTTATTCAGAGATTTCTTTTTTACTCGGCCTTATCGATTACAAATAATCTTTAAACTGATGCATATAAACCATGAGTGAATACAAACAAGTTCTACTAATCTTGGATTGCCGAGCGAGAGATAGCAACAAAGCGGTGCTTTACACTCTCCAGATTTCAAGAATTGAAACCCCACCATCAAATGGAATTTAGCGTCATAAACATAAGGGGGCCTTATTCTCTTGCAGAGGATATTTCACCGTATTCTACGTTCCACTAACCGATTCTCTCTCTGATATTGGGGTTTACATTTTGATACTTATCTTCCATGTTTACTTTGAAACATTTTTCCATTATAGCTTTCGGCCATTCTCGCACTTGCTGAAGATTTTAAATTCTGCATAAAACAATAAAAAAATGACTGTTACGTATCTGCCATCAGTATGTATCGGGCGTATATTCCTCGACGAATACTATATATATTTTTTCCCAAAACTGTTTTTAAATAATTGATGTGTTTATCTGCTTCGTAATAAAATTTCTATTTTGGAGGACGCAGTGAAGTATTAAAGGAATACAGCTTTTATTTTCTCTTTTTAATGGTATTTTAGTGCTAAACATATACATTGTACATTTTTCTTTGCTTCATTAAACCCACACTAATATCGTTATTTCTTCTATGCATATAAAATTTTGATTAGTATTACAAAAACTGTATCATTAATATGAATATTCAAAAAAGGCCCGTAACACATCTGTAACATGCCATAATATGTGCGAGAAACGCTCACACGTGAGAGTTGAGGATTTTTGAAAAAGTCAGTCAGTTAGTAACTGGAAGAGGACAAGAAAAGTTTTTGAATTTACAGCGCTATTTACTCCTTTCTTCAATGATCCGCATCACATGTCTGAGTTTTTTATTTTATAGAAAACCCTTGCAATGCACATGCAGTTACAAATGCGTATTTCATAATAACGAAAAAAAAAACGATTTCAATAAAAAAAAAAAATCTAATGAAATTACCGTTTCTCTTGATCAGTAACCATGAGACCGAAAACAAAGGGTTAATCACAATGACTCAAGTGGGAGGTGCAAGGAACGGTCATTTTGTAGATGATATTAAAAAGAGCCAATCAGGTAGTTGCCCGTAGACGAAAAGAAACAATTTAAATTTCAAGGCTTGCTAAATTGCCCCCCCCATAGGATAATAGTTGGCTATTATTCTATCGATGAAACAGTATTAATTTATTTAGCTTTTTGCTTATATGTGACAAGATCTATGAAACTGAAGATTTTTCTCTTTCATCGACTGGAGAACACCAATTTGCATCTCCTTGTATTTCAAACCGATCTATTGCGAATTCAAACACCAATAATAAAGTCAATGGTATTTTTTTCTGTAATCACCCGTTTAATTCTTTCCTTTCCTATGAACTCATCATTTCATCATATTTTTTTTTTCTTCGGCAACTCTCTTCAAGATCCAGCAATTTCATAAAACTTTCATTTTATTTTTTACTCTAATACTTAATATAGAGTATTTTACTTTTCAAAATATTTTCTCTTTTTTCTTTTGGCTCTTTACAGTTTTAAATCTATAAGCAATACTAGCAACTTTCAATTCGTGATGTTGAAAAAAAAAAAACCTAGATTTTGATAAGTGATAACATTATGAAGTAACCATAATTTAATTTTATGACACCAGCACCAATTTTATTCCATTTGCTATTTATTTTAGTTATTTCTTCTTTCGTTTAGGATTTACAGAACTTGGTACATTTCTTCTTTTTTTTTTTTTTTTTTTTGCGTTTATCCAAAGCACGTGCTCCTGATTTATGTTTCTCTCGCATGACCATTTATCAGTCTTAGCTTCATTTCTTTTTCAGTAATTTGTTAAGGTGAGTTATCCCCCTTTATATCTTAGAGTATTAAAGTTACACTAGGGAACGTGCAAGTAGCTCTCTGAAAGACGCTGAGGTAACTTAATTAAACTTTCAGTTGTGATAATGAACAGATATTGCACTTTGTTCAAGGACATTGATTGAATGGGTAGTTACAAAATGTATGCTTTATAGGAAGACAGAGCCGCCAGCAACGAATTTAAAAAAATAGCCCCAGTCACTAATACTATCATTATTTAGTAGTCTCTCCATGGTATGGCTATAGTGGAGATGTATTTTTTCTCCAAATTTTAGTTCAAAATTTTTATTGTTATCATGTAACTTTTCAACAAAATATACTTCGTGACTGTAACAGCTGTCAGACAACGATTTAGCAATGGAAATATTATAGTGTCCAACGTATGTATATTCCAAATCGAAAAATATTCGTCCTGTGGGTGAGGTTTAAAATACACTGACTATATCCACTATAGAGGTTTTTAGATCGCAACAGAATGGGGTCCTAAAATGTATCTGACGGTGAGGTTCTAGGTTTAAAAAAACTAGGGAGAGTAGTGTATCTCTTCATTACCAGTACTTCCAGATTAAATTTAACCCGTTGTTGCAGGTATTTAGTTGCAGATTTATTAAACAGTACTCCTATCCAATTGAACAGAATCGCACAAAAATTTAAATATAATGTACAATGAACGCGATTCCCAAACATTCCGTAGTAGTTATTACCAAGCATCTGCTCAGAATCATTGAAGTAATCGTGTTTTTTATTCGAATCTCCATGGCTGCTTTTTATAATAAAACTTGAATGCGAGTCTTAACTACATCAGTATGTATATTCACTTTATTATGAACCTGTATAAGTGATAGAGATATTCGATGATTCCATTTTTTAAAAACACTTTAAACGCGGCATTTAACTGCCAAATTTGATCTGAAATACTGGCATGAAGTTAAATATTTACTTACAGATTTGATGTCTGAATGAGCCATTTGACTTATTATGTCAACCAGTTAATTGTCTTTTGACAAAAAAGAAAAGATTATATATTTGTTCATTAGAATCTTACAAAATCAGACGTGCTGAATACCAACTAGAGTGAGGATCGATAATGGAAAATTCTGAGGTTGTATTTTCCCAAAAATGTATATTTTTTGTAATAGCCACAATGAAAATGTAAGGTCAGTCATATCGTCTTGTTATATTCAGTTTTCTCTTTCCATGTCTTAAGGGATTTTATTCCTGTGACAATCATCAGTCATCTTTTCTATTTTACAGAGGGATACTAACAGAGATACCAAATTGAAAATTGGACATTAAAAGTGTAAGAATAATTTTAATGGATCCATTTTAGAGGATAAAAAAAACGCTCACAAAAACGATTTATTGGTAAGATAGTAATTGCAAAGCTCATTCTTCTTGGCATTTCCTAAAATCATTAGAACCATATTTTTAAAGATGTTATCCAATTCATAAGCAAATTTGAAATTCATTAAATTTCTGCTATATTTTATCTTATTATTTTTCATACACAAGAAAGCTGCGAGAAATATTGAACATGTTCTGGCGGGAACAATCCACAACGCACCAACTATACGGCCATCACATAAACTATCCAAGTTAGACGAAGCAGACATGCAGGACACTGCTGGAGAAGCAGTGACGAGCTTATAAGTGATGTACTCCTATCGACACCCACATATGGCCGGGCAAAAGCAGGACGACCAGCTCGAACATACATACGACATCTATGTGAGGATACGGGATGTAACCCTGAAGACCTGCCAGGGGCGATGAACGATAGGGAAAAGTGGTGAGAGAGGGTTGGATATTGTGGGATGATAAAACACCAGATTTTTTAATAAAACTCCTTTTTCTCTGTTATTGTCTGATGTGTTTAAAGTCTTCTCACGGAGCCCATTGAGACATTATTTTATCTTGGAAAAGATTCAGTTAAGTTTACTGAAACATGATACTCTTTGGATTTAGAATAAAATCTATGAAATAAATTGTTTTAGGGCATTATGCAGGATTAAAATCATACAGAATAGCATCAAGTATTTACTAAATACATAAATTCCAACCATCAAAATGAGTCAAAATTTACAATAATTATTTTAAGAAATTTGTACAGAACTTAAGTAATGTTGCATAAAACATTAACCAAAGATAAAGAAAATTACAGGGTAATGATAGTGTAATATAATGGCCGAGGGACTTCGTTTTATGCCTTTGGGTTTAGTTAGGCTGGGAACCTTTCGGCTCAGCACATGGGTTAGTTAGGTGCAAACTTGAGTGCAGTCGTTAAATCGCGCACGGGGAGGATGTGTCCTTCATAGATATCAAAATAAAACTCCGATAGAAAGGTTGACCAGTGGATGTGAATGACATCATGCACCAGAAGCGCGCGCGCAGAGGGTTTTGGGGATTTTAAAAAAGTCAGTTAGTTGAGTTGAGTTCTGCCTAGGGAGAAGACGGTTGGCTTTTGCTTGCTCGCCGAAGTCAGGCCAGTGGCCTTGTGTTGGGTGCCACACGTGTTGGCTGGGGTGGGGTAGATGGAAAAGCCAAAATAGAAAGAATGTGTATCTCGCTCCTTAGGTCGAAGAACATTTAAACTAAAAAGGTAATACAAAATTTCGTACCTGAACTAAGAAGTCGTAAGTGTTTTTCGTGTTTCGAGATTCCTATGTTCTATGTACATATTTTATGTACATTATATGTACGTTTCGCGTAGCCATATATGACAATGGTACAATAGTTCATTACTAACAAACGTATCATCCTTAAGTAGTGAACATACACTGAGTGATATAATTAGGCATTCTAATTAATTATTCTAGTTAATCACTTTATTTTACTGATAAATTGTGTGCTAGTTGTATTTGAATTTCTTGTAGCACCTTTGAGTTAGAAAGGTCAACGCACGTACACCTTATTTTGGATATGAGCGTGTCATCCCGTATCATAATAAAGTTTGTTTTAAATTCGGTTATGGATGAAATGTTAGAAGCATCTAGATATGTATGTGTCAACAAATATTTAAAATAATGTGGCACTTGAAAGTTTTAGGATTACGTGTTATTGAAGGATTAGTTAAAAGAACAATTTGTAGTCTATCTATCTATCTATCTATCTATCTATTCTGACGAGGAAATGTGACACCCTAATACATTCACCGGATTACGGGGGAAAGGAAGTACGACGACCTGGTCATAACCGCCTATATTGGTAAGCAGAACAGTGGAAAGAGAGGCCGTCTCACTTCAACCCTTTCTGTTTGTACAAGCTGACACGATCATGAGAAAATGCCACTCTCTACTGGTCATGTGTGCATCGGTGAAGAAGCAGACCTGCGACTATGATTAGCGTGGAGGAATAAACAGCCCAAAAGCCAACACGTGGTAATTTTTCAAACTGCGGCAGTTGCCGATCATTCGTCGAAGAGTGGAGATACATGAGCAGTTGTCTCTTGTTCGTTAAAAAAACTAAGAACATAATTTGGGATACGGAAGAATCCCAAATTCCAAAGTCATGCCACACAAAGAACACTGAGAGAAAATAAAAAGCTTCTCCTTAGAATGGACTCAGGCTCCGAGGTATCGTGAGCCTCGTTAAACTAATATCCAAGAAAAGACTTGTCAACGAAGAAAGAGACAATAATCAATCTTGGTCTTATCGGAAAGAAGACGTTTATCCTTCTACCAACGTGTTATGGAAAACCAATAAAGAGAAGAATAAAGAAACGATTAAACTCCACAGGATCCCAAGTAAGTGAACATACAATTTAAGTATATTCAAATTCATTTTTCTGCATTTATGTTGACGCGAATAAAAGATAAACTACGCGAGGAAGGAATAACTCTGATACGATAGAGGAAAAGGGAATGATGAACTTGAGATTTTGAGCATGAGCTCTACCATTAAATCCCAAAGTCTGAGGGAAAGCGGAAGTGGCTACCACTGGCGAACTATATTCTCACCTTCTGCCATTTAGAAGAAAGATTTTCTTGCTCCTGACTTTTACCTGAATTGTATTTTTCTTTTTTCTTTCTTTTATTCAATAAAAGAATATTGTTATTAATCTTGTTAACCAAAACACAGCAGTTTAGAGTCCCTTTTGTTATGGAAGTATTGTATTTGTCGAATACTTTGTATTTGAGGGGAAGGCTAGCCAGTTAGCTGTGTTGAATTTACCAAGAACTCTCCTTGTAGCTTTAAAACATGATTCAGTTAGGGAGTTGGTGATATCTGTAACATTAAATTAACATTAAAGGTGTAGGACCTGCTTTAACTGGGAGACTTGGCAAGAACGAATGGCACGCAGCTTGCCCACCTGGCACATGCCCCATATATATATATATATAGACGGAAAAAAGTACACCAAACGACGAATACGAAAATTTCGTCAATGCACACCTTGAGGCAGCAGCAAAATACATTCCAACAAAAATTAAAACTAAATATAGAGTCCCATGGGAAACTTTAGCGGTGAGAGAAAAACGTGCACTAGTGAAAACAGCCTCCAAAAACTATCGAACAAACCCAACAAACACAAATGCCTTAAAACTAAAAACGGCACAATATCAATTAGCAGGCATATATATAAAGGAACAGACAGAATACATTCAAAATCAGATAGATAAGATTAGAGACTCGGTGGAAGATAGACAATCTAGAATTGCCTGGCAAACAATAAACGAAGTGAGCAGAAGAAAGAACACAGCCAAAGCAAAACTTAAAGCAGCAAACCAACAAGAAAGAATAAAACTGTGGAAACAACACTTCGAAAACTTACTTGGAAACCCACCAAAAATAACGCATGAACCAATCACCAGAATAATTAGCAAACAATTAGACATTAAACTTGTACCGTTCACACAAGAAGAAAACGACTCGGTTCTCAGAAAAATTAAAAATAGGAAAGCTGCAGGGCTGGACGAAATTCCCCCGGAAGTATGGAAGACCAGACAATTCGACGACATACTGCTCCGACACTGCAACGCAGTATACAATCAAAATCCGATAGATAGATGGACGAAGGGATGCATACTCCCCTTCCCTAAAAAGGGGGACCTCGGATTAGCCAAAAACTACCGAGGCATAACACTTACATCCATAGCTGCCAAAATCTACAATGCCCTACTACGAAACCGAATAGAACCCAAAATCGACAACATACTTAGAAAAAACCAAAATGGCTTCCGAAGAAATAGATCTACGACCTCACAAATATTAACCATCCGCAGAATCCTTGAAGGTGTACGGGCAAAGAACCTACAAGCGACATTAATATTTGTCGACTTTACCAAGGCTTTCGACTCCATTCACAGAGGAAAGATGGAACAAATCCTACTAGCGTACGGCATACCTAAAGAAACCATAGCGGCAATAACGATTCTCTATAGAAACACTAAAGTAAAAGTACGATCACCTGATGGAGACACAGAATACTTTGACATTGTAGCAGGAGTACTACAAAGGGACCCGCTGGCTCCGTATCTCTTTATCATTTGTCTAGACTACGTACTTAGAACATCGATTGACAAAATCAAAGAGAATGGCTTCGAACTGACGAAGAAAAGAAGCAGAAGATACCCCGCAACAACAATTACCGACGCCGACTACGCCGATGACATAGCGATACTGGCAAATACACCTGACCAAGCCGAAACACTACTGCATAGTTTGGAACGAGCAGCAGCAAGCATAGGCCTCCATGTTAATGCACACAAAACGGAATATATGTGCTATAACCAAACGGGGGACATCTCCACTCTAGAAGGAACCCCTCTTAAACTAGTAGACAAATTCACGTACCTAGGAAGCAGCGTCGAATCAACCGAAAAGGACATCGAAACGAGGTTAACGAAAGCATGGACAGCTATCAATAGGCTATCGACTATATGGAAATCAGACCTAACCGATAAAATGAAACGCAGTTTTTTTCCAGGCAGCGGTCACATCGATACTGCTATATGGATGCACTACATGGACGCTAACAAAACGGCTGGAGAAGAAACTAGATAGCAATTACACAAGAATGCTGCGTGCAATCCTGAACAAGTCCTGGCAGCAACACCCCACAAGACACCAACTGTACGGCCACCTGCCCCCTATCACGAAAACTATTCAAGTTAGGCGAACCAGACATGCAGGACATTGCTGGAGAAGCAGAGATGAACTCATAAGAGATGTACTCTTATGGATCCCCACACACGGCCGCGCAAAAGCAGGACGACCAGCACGAACGTACATTCAGCAGCTATGTGAGGATACAGGTTGTTGTCCTGAAGACTTACCTAGGGCGATGAACGATAGGGAGGAGTGGCGAGAGAGGGTCAGGGATATCCGTGCTGCCAGCACGATATGATGATGATGATGATGATGATATATATGAGAGGGTTTCTATGACGCTTAGTCGATCAGTTCGAGTTCAAGTTTCAGGCGGAGATGGAAGGAGTCGATGTTATGGAGTTGGATGACGAGCGACCCCATTGATACGAGGCTTAGTTGGGGCAAAGAAAAAATGAAGTCTGCGATTGTTGGTTTTTCCTGCTACGGGTTAATATTTCTATTGAATAGACACAAGTAATTCCTTTGCCTATCACTCCCGTTTCGGAGCTGCTACGAAGAAGTATTAGTGGCAATAAATTTTCGTATGAAGATTCAACTGAGTCGTTTTGTATTTGTTTTTGGTTACGAATTTCAACATGATGCAACACTTGTGGTTATTTAGTCTCTTAGCGTAACATTTACATTTATTTGGTTACTCTGAGCATTCACGCCAGCATAACGTGAGTTCGAGCCTGGAGATAGTTGAAGACAATATTCCATGTCCCTGCAAACCAGTAGAAGGTCAAAGATGAAAAATAAAAAAACGGCCACTCACAAGCGATCTGTTGTTTTGTACAAGAAGTAGAAATAAAGAAAGAGAGGATGCAACTACGTCAGGACAGAACATGAAATACGAACAAGAAGATTAAGTCCGAGAAAAAATGTATGAAAAAGCAGTGGAAAAAGAACACAATTAAAGAAATAAAGGAAGACAGCGATAGGCCAAGTGACAGAAAAGAAAGAACACGCCTCAAGATGGAGCTGAGAAGAACCAAGACAAATACAAACAGAGAAAGAGAGAGAGAAAAAAAGGGCGGAACGAAAAGAAGAAAGGAAAACAATAACGGAAGAACCGACCAAAAAGTAAGAAATAAGCCAAAAGACGAATAAGAAAAGCCCCACGAATGAATGAACAAGATCAGGAAAAGAAAAAAGAACAAAAGAAAAAAAGACACCAGCAATTATAATTAGGTACGTTACTTCTTCAATTTCGTATATTTTTCTCTAGTTTTTCAAGTTCCGGGGTTCATGACTGATAGATTTAGATTTAAGTAAAGAAAACGCGAGAAAAGCTAAAACACAGGGGTTAGTAAATGGCAGAATTGTGGACGGCAGAGGAAAAGATTTGGGGAATGTGAAATGTTTTTGGATGTGTTTGTTACCTTATTGTTTTTCCTTCAGTTTTATCTGATTTCAAACCAAAGTTCATCCTGTTTGTGTTTTATATTTTGTGTGGAGATGCGGTAATGAAGTTGGTTTTATAGAGATGCCCACCATTATAGGAGAAATAGTGCATGTTTGGGAAATGTATTTTTTTCCAAGGTTGTAAAAAGATAAATGGTAATGATGCCTGTTTCTTTTGTTTTAAGGAGTATATTTTCGGGGGGGGATTTGTTGATGATCTCTCCAGGTTTTTCGTTCTCGGTTGATGTCTGGAATATGAGCGTGGGCAAAAAGGTGACCAAACGGATTTGAGAAAAAGGAAGGTACTTATGGTTCTGAGGAATTGAGAACCTAGTAGGGAGGTTGGGAAGATGGAAAAAAAGGGAATGAGGAAACGTTTATATTTGCACGAAAACGTCCCAGAGTATATCTCACTGAGCAGGTGAGCTAATAGAGGGATCTTACAAAAAAAAAAAAAAAAAAAAGAAAAACAAGGAAAAGAGGAAATATCCGTGTTAGCTAGGAAAGGTCCCAGATTATCTCACTGAGTTGTTAAACAGGTGACAGGTTTTTCCGGCATTTTCACCGGAAAAAGGAAAAAAAAAGAGAAATTAGACCAGTTTGGATTCAGACTTTGCTTTTTATTTCCTGGTACCGGTTATTTAATTGAAAAATTACGGCCAGAATATATGCGGGCCTGAGGAAAAGGAAAAGTAAAAAAGGATAGGAAGTTAAGGAAATAGAGAAAAGATAATGTACGAGTACAGATATAGGAAAAGAACAGAAACGGATCAATGGACAATAAAAAATGATAATTGGCACAATTGGTTATAAGGCAGAAATAAAAATAAAGAAAAAAAAGAAAAAAGTGAAATGAAAATGAAAATAATTGTTTAGATATCAAACGAAAAGAAAGAAGTAAAAAATAAAGAAATAAAAATGAAAAAAAAAAAAGAAAGATAAGAGAGGAAAAAACGTACGGATTTTTAACGACTGGAAGAATAGAAAAAGAACGAAAAAGATTTAAGACTATTTTTCATAAAAAAGATTTCTTTATGTATTATGGTAGTGATGTAATATGATGAGAAATTCTAATTGATTATCTTAGTTAATTATTTTATTCTAGTGATAAATTGTGTGCAAGTTAAAAACTTTATAGTTACATTTTCAAGTTTGAAAGATTGGGCGGGTGAACCATGGTGGCGTCCACGAGTCAGCTCTGGTAATAATAAGGTTTTTTTTTCAATCAGCAGTGGGCGATATGTTGAAATAATCATTTACATTCGTGTTAGCTGATATTCAGAATGACACTACACTTGAAAATTTTAGGATTACGTGTTATTGAAGGATTAGTTAAGAGAATAATTTGCAGAATACTTTTTAGAAAATTTCTTAGACCCAGAATCAGCCAGTTCGTGTTCGAGTTCTAGTCGGAAAGAGAGGCAGTCTTAGTTGAGCAGTTGGTCGATAAGTGATCCCATTGGGGTGAGGCTTGATCAGGATTGAGAGGAAATGAAGTCGGGGATTGTTCATTTCACCGTCCACGGGCTTAAGTTTTTTTTATCTAATGAACATAAGTAATCCCTTTGCCTATTTCTCTCTTTTCACGGCTCCTATGAAAATGTGCTTGTGGTAGTAAACTTTCGGATCAAGAAACAACAGAGTCGTTTACATCGCGTACGTGACAAATTTCGACATTGTCCAGTAGCGTTTCAATTGTCGTTTATATTCATGGTAATTCCTTAAAAAGGGGGCTAGGCTTTTACGGTATATTGCAATATTGCAATGTGAACGAATATTCATTATTATTCTAATGTTCAGTTTGTTAATATCACGAAAGCAATCCTTTTTAAAAATGATGACTCATTCATGTTTTAGGTTTACACATTTGAATCCGAAGGGATGACGATTTCTGCTATTGTGATGTGGGATCCAAAGATATAAGATCAGGAATATAACACCTTTATGATGGTAGTGTTTGAATTAAATCACTTAAAAAAAGGGAGTTGCCACGTAAAAAAACCTAGCAGAACCAGAAGATTCAAAGATATTCTTAGATGGATCGTTTTAACATAGTTATAGTTATTGAAAATCTGAGAAAGTGTCTGAGTCGACAGAGACGCGCCTTTTATATGAAACTGTGATCCATGCATTATCATTTGTTCTCAAAACCCTCCTCAGAACAAAGAACGCCAAAGAAAGACCAGACGTTGAAAACAAACGGATTCTTTGGAAAAATGAAAATTCGACATAAGTATTCTTCAATGATATAGGGTAATTAATTTAATAGCAATCAATATGACAGGAGGTGTGCTGATATACAATCACTTGTTAGTATCGTTTGCTTTGGTTTTCTTTTATGGCATATCAGCCATCATAGGTTATTTAAAGCCAAATCCTCTTCATACATATATATTAAATATATATGATTTAGTTTAGTTTGCTTTTATGGCATATCAATCATTGTTGGTCATTTATTGCTAACTATATATATATATATATATATATATATATATATGTAAAAAATAATAATTGTGATTCATAACCGTTTAAAATTTACTTTGCAGCTTATATCTCCTCGTGGCTGAATGGTTAGAAGCTTTGGTTTGACGTTTGAGTCAACCGGGTTTCGATCTCAGCTACGGGAAGATGCTGTCTAGCCACACTGATGAGTTCTGATAGAAGGAAACAGATTTGTCTATGGATGACTATATATATATATATATGTGTGTGTGTGTGTGTGATTTATAAAGGCGTTTTGTAGATAACATTTTTAAACGCGTCTGAGCTCGTTCTTTTTCTCAGTTAAATGGTTTCACACATCTATATCTGATGCGAATAATTCTATTTAGTATGAATCATTTATTTGTACACAGTTTAATGTTTTAAGAATTGTTATGTATCACTAACAATTCAATTAAAAACATCAGCCATTAGTTTATACACAATCAAATGATAAAATAGTTCAATTTCAAACAATTCAGTTCAGCATAAGTACACAGTTTAAAAGTTAAACAATTCTATTTGACCAAGGGATAGGACCCTATCAGGTGCTACCTGATCAAGCCAGAGTGAAGCTGGGAGCGATGGCCGTGAAAGAGTACTCTACAATTCTTAAAGATCCAGCATTACTGGAACCTCATCAGATGGTTTAGTGTCATGGACGTGATACTTTTTTGAGGCAGTCTTACCCTTTTGCAGGGAAGCAGTCGGTGTATTCTACAGCCCCAGCCGACTAGGTCATTTTCCGTTGATTAAAAAGTCTGATATATCCGGTGCCGAGTTTTATTTTTATATTTTTGCTTTCTGAGGTGCTGTTGTATCCTATTCTAACACTGCAGTTTATAAAACATTATTGAACAACCTGTACCTTCTCTCAGAGAATCTATTCTTTCTTAGGATGTAAATAGGCAAAATAAAATCCAGATAACTTGTTAATTGAGGACTTTTGAGTAATTATCGGCGTTTAATTTTGAGCAAGAACAACAACTACAGTGATAATTAGGGGTAATGGGAGAAAATAAATCTGAACAATTTGACAAATTAATAATCTTTTATGCTCAGATATAATTTAAAAAATAGCCTCTATACATTCTATTTATATTCTGAATGATTAAATGAGTGATCGATTACAAGGGTATATCAAATTATCTAGGGTTATTTTATGCATACATGTTAGGGAATTGGGTTCATAGTACGTTTATATTTATATATACTATGTAAGTGTTTGTTAAGGATTTTTGTTGTCCAAGATCCCATGCCAGCAAATTGAAACATTTTTTAAACATATTTGACACATTGATGGGACCCTAACACTATCAATTTAGGCCAGAATGAATATTTGATATGTTTGGTTTAGTTTATATGGCACATCTACTATTGTAGATTATTAATTCCAAATTCGTTTTCATACATATAGACAATTCTATTTCAAACAGTTGAGTTTAGTATAAGTATAGTTTTTCGGTTACACAGTTAAATGTCAAAACAGTTCTATTTCAAGCAATTTACTTTGGCATAAGTACACGGTTTAGTTCTATTTGACCCATAGATATGAAACTATCTGATGTTACGACTCTGGGCCGGAACAGATCTGAAAGAGACAGCAATGAATGGGTAGTTCACATTCACCAAAGGTCCAGCATTTCTGGAAGCTCACCATCATTTTAGTGTCATATCTCGGGCACTCGTCGATGGTCTTACCCCTCTGCAGAGATGCAGTTGGTATTTTATACAGTGGAAACCGAGGGGCAAGTGAATTTTCGAGTAATGGCAATTAACGTGGAACTCTACACTCCCAAAATATTCAACATTTAATGCCTGCTGGATAATACTCCTCTTCAAGCGATCAAAACAGCGTAATTTTAACTACAGCAGGAGCAGCTGAGTTTAAGATAATCTATGAATATTAATTAATTTATGTTTTAAATTTATTTCATATGTGTATTTACAATTTGGTTTTCTAATTTTTGACGCTATAATTTTTATAATAAAAAAGTTTTAGTTCCATAAAAGTTGTAATCTTTCGTCGTTTTTTTTTTTTTTTTTTAATGCAAACCTATCATCACGTACAGCAACCTCCTTAGAATATTTACATCAGTTCTTATCATGATCGACTCTGTTGGTTTGGATTTTATTTATTCTTAAAGTTTCTTTTTCTAATATTAGACGCTAAAGTATAATAGGCATTTATACAGAATATTTTATTGATGAAATCTATTGGAAAATAGAGAAATTCGCTTCGAAAAAAGCAAGAAAATATTTAAAAAATCTGTTTAAACTTTTCAATTTATGACGTCATTATCGACTCAATTTTTTCTTCGGAAAAATGTGTGTACCGCTTTGTGTGTGTGTGTGTGTGCGTGCACGCGTGTGCGTGTGTGTGTGTGTGTGTGTGTGTGTGTGTGTGTGTGTGTATGTGTGTGTTTAGTATTATTTATCTTTAATACAAAAATATGCAAAGTACTAGAAAGGACAAATATTATCTATTTCCTTATGGGAACTCTATAAAATAAATATCTGATAGGCTATGGGAAGCGATAAGTGAAAAATAAATATGGAGCAGTTAATTGAAACAACATTTGTTTTTCAAGTAGCAAGTTCTTGTTAGTTTTTTTCTTTTTTTTTAACAATTTTTATATAATTCGAAAAAGGATTATATCCATCGAAAATACCGGAATACCTTGGAAAATAAAATTTCTATATTCTTTAACCTAAATATTTGTGTACGTACAATATTGATCTATAATCCTCAAGTCCTTTTGAAGGGGCTATAACGGAAATCATAACAATAAGTGACTGGATCGTTTTAACGGAAAATAAGCAAAATATGTTGGCATAAATATCTAGTTAGAGTAATTTTATTACCTAACGCAAACACATACACGTAAGTGACAATGCCCATGCGCACAAACTTGTTACTTTGATAAACAGTTTTGCTTAGATGTCGCTTAATAGATCGGTGAGATGTATTTCTGATAAGTAATGTCATTCAAATTTGGTCCTTAGCAAATGGACAAGTAAAAAAAAATTCAACTTGACAATGAGTATGATTGACAAGTCTTGAACATAGGGTCAATAATAGACCACGGCTCAGATAAGATGGTTCAATCAGGTGATCAAAACGAGTTAGAAACCATTGAGGTGAGAGGTCGAAGGATCCATCATATTCTTGTTTGCGTCACGGTAGAAAATGATTTTGAATCGCCAAAACATAAAAAAAGAACACAAGGAATTTCGCTTGCGATGTCATAATTCATGAACGAATAAGACAGGTAACACTAAAAGTTCAACTGACCAACACAAAGAATCGGGACAATAAATGTGATTGATATACTAAAACGACCTGTTGGCTGAGGGTGTAGAATACACTGACTGCTTCTCTGAAGAGAGATAAGACCTCCCACCAATGACACTAAACAATCTGATGGTGAGGTTCCGTTAATGCTGGAACTTTGGGGAATGCGGAGTACCCCTTCATTGGCATCGTTTCTAGATCCAATCTGGTGTGGAATTTTAGCACTTTATGTGGTTCTATAAATAGGTCAAAAAGAACTAAACCCTGAACTTATGTTAGACTGAATTGTTGAAATAAAACTGTTAATTTGTATAAAAATGGATTTGACATTAAATGAACTAAAACGGGTGATGTGCCATAAATCCAAACCAAAACTAAACTACTAACTTCAAGCGTATATTTACACACAGTTAAATGATCAAACAGTTCTATTTGAGACAATTCACTTTAGAATAGCTCAATGTTAAATGTTTTCAAGTATTGGTATTCACACAGAGTTAAATGATCAAACAGTTCTAATTCTTCTAATTCAATTTAGTTAAATATTTTCAAATATTACAATGTAACCCTAACAATTCAATTAAGCATCATTCATTTGTTTACTCACCGTTAAATGATCAAACAGTTCTATTTCAAATTATTCAATTAAGCATCTCATTAGTTTGCCCTCCATTTAAATGTCAGATGTTGCTATTTGATCTACAGCTAAGCCCCCATCAGGTGCTTCCACTCCGAATCAGAGTAAAACAGGAAACAATACCAATGAAGAAGTAGTCTGCCTTCCTGAAAGCCCAAGCGAAACTAGACCCTCACCATTCGATTGTTTAGTGTAATAACAAAGACACTTGTTTGGGGTCTTATGTAAATTTACCGGGTCACAAATAGAAATGTTTAATACTCGGTTCTCAATCGGACGTTCTTACTGCAACTATCCCATAGACATTTGAACTTGCATGTGTCAAACGGGTATCTGCGGGTTGCACTACGTCTTAAGTGCCAGTTTGGCTGCATAGTAACCTCCACTGCGATGAAAACAAGATACTAACTAAAAAAAAACACAATCTTGGTTCGCTAATACAAAAGTTATTTCGCAACGATACTTTTCAGTAGTCAACGAGAAGAAAGTATCATCGTATAAAAAATGAGTCAACCGCTTCAGCTAGGGGGAGAGAAATAAAACGTCTTGAGAAGATATATATATATATATATAGATAGAGAGAGAGAGCAGGAACCTTGCATTATTTTTCTCGTCTTCGGTGTGGTACTAGCACGGCCTTGTTCGCTGGTTTTGTTTTTATTGCTTTGCAGCGGAGGTGAAACTCCTTTTCGAAGGTCACCCAAAATGGCCGCCGTAATTTTCGGCTGTCTTCACATCGTCGTGAGTAGTTCTCCATTGACCCTTTTCCTGTGTTCCTCCCGCTTCCTTAAATACTGCTCCTCCGCCAGAGCTTCCCTCTGCAAATTAGAATCCATCGCCGAATAGCTGCTTATACGTTCCTTTTTTTTTTTTTGATTCGAACCTTCGCTGTTATCTTAGCCTACAGTTATAGTCTCTCTCTTAATCTCTCTCTCTCTCTCTCTCTCTCTCTCTTTGCTAGTCTCCATTCTCTTTTTTGTATATCTCCCCTTCTTTTCCACCGTCCCGTAGTTGACCAGTAACTTTCACTAGGAAAGGACTCTCAATCAACTAACGTCCCTTTTTTTCCTATTCTCCCAGAAATTTTTCCTTGAAAAAAATTCCCAAATTCATTTAACCATGCTAAGCGGCTTTTGGAAATTTACTAAGCTTTTTGCTTACATGTGGCACAAGGCCATATGAAAGGGGCACCCAATGAAACTCGAACTCACTCGTGTAGGTTTGCTAGTCGAGCTTGCTGACCATTACACCACCAGAGGCGCCTAAAGCGGTTTTTGTCTGTATTTCTCATTTTCCTTACGCTTATTTTCTTCCTATCCATGACGACCTCAAAAGTAAAGCGAAAACAATACAACAAAATATGCTATTAAAAAGAAGCAAATAATAATTTAAAAAAATTTAAAAAACAGCAAAAAACAAAGGACTATGCAACATGTGAAGGATTG